>BPTQ01000004.1:173960973-174238349 GCA_019973895.1 Chrysanthemum seticuspe | reverse complement strand
TTACCCACTCCCGAGAATCGATGACTTATTCGATCAACTTCAGGGTTCGAGTGTTTATTCAAAGATCGACTTAAGGTCTGGATACCATCAACTAAGAGTTCGAGAAGAAGATATTCCCAAAACCGCCTTCAGAACTCGTTATGGACATTACGAGTTCCAAGTCATGCCTTTTGGGTTAACCAACGCACCAGCTGTGTTCATGGATCTCATAAACCGAGTGTGTAAACCCTACTTGGATAAATTTGTGATCGTATTCATTGACGATATTCTAATTTATTCCAAGAGTGTGAAAGAACACGAAGAGCACCTTAGATTGATCTTGGAATTGTTGAAGAAGGAGGAACTGTATGCGAAGTTCTCAAAGTGCGAGTTTGGATACCCACTGTGCAATTCTTAGGTCATGTAATCGACAGTCAGGGCATACATGTAGATCCCGCTAAGATCGAGTCAATAAAGGATTGGGCGACACCCACAACTCCTACTGAAATACGCCAATTCTTAGGACTCGCTGGATACTACAGAAGATTTATTGAGGGTTTCTCAAAGATTTCCAAATCTTTAACCAAGCTAACCCAGAAAAACGCCAAGTTTGACTGGGGAGAAAAGGAAGAAGAAGCTTTTCAACTCCTTAAAGAAAAATTGTGTAGTGCACCTGTTCTGGCCTTACCGGAAGGTAGTGAAGACTTTGTTGTTTATTGCGACGCTTCACATAAGGGGCTCGGAGCAGTGTTAATGCAAAGAGAGAAGGTGATAGCATACGCCTCTCGCCAATTGAAGACTCATGAGAAGAACTACACAACACACGATTTGGAGTTAGGAGCAGTTGTGTTCGCACTCAGAATTTGGAGACACTACTTGTATGGCACAAAGTGTGTCGTATACACCGATCACAAAAGTCTACAACACATTTTGGATCAGAAAGAACTGAACATGAGACAGCGCCGATGGTTGGAGTTACTCAGTGATTATGACTGTGAGATTCGTTACCATCCGGGTAAAGCTAATGTAGTAGCTGATGCTCTCAGTAGGAAAGAGCGACCAAAACCTCTTAGAGTCAGATCCTTGGGTATGACAATTAGTTCACCTCTTCCAACCAAAATTCTTGAGGCTCAATTGGAAGCACTCAAAGAGGAAAATCGTCCGAATGAGAACCTTTACGGAATGCCAGAAAGTGAAAATGGATTCGTGAAAAGGTCGGATGGAACTTTGTGTTTCAAAGAGCGAAGTTGGATACCAATCTACGGAGGAATTCGCGACATCATTATGCATGAATCCCACAAGTCTAAATACTCCATCCACCCAGGATCCGACAAAATGTACCTTGATTTGAAGAAATTATACTGGTGGCCTAACATGAAAGCCGACATTGCAACATATGTCAGCCGGTGTTTAACTTGTTCAAAGGTTAAAGCTGAACATCAGAGACCATCAGGCCTACTAGTACAACCCGATATCCCCGAGTGGAAATGGGAACGCATAACAATGGACTTTATCACTAAGTTACCTAAAAACTCTAAGGGCTACGACACTATTTGGGTAATAGTTGACCGTCTCACCAAGTCAGCACATTTCCTACCGATGAAAGAAAGTGATGGAATGGAAAAACTTGCACAACTATACCTGAAGGAAATCATCGCACGCCATGGTGTACCAATTTCCATCATTTCAGACAGAGATAGCCGTTTCACCTCAAACTTCTGGAAATCACTTCAAGATGCTTTAGGGTCTAACCTCGACATGAGCACCGTTTACCATCCTCAAACTGATGGACAAAGCGAGAGAACAATCCAAACACTGGAGGATATGCTAAGAGCATGTGTGATAGACTTTGGAAATGGCTGGGATAAGCACTTGCCCCTAGCTGAATTTTCTTACAATAACAGCTATCACACAAGTATCAAAGCCGCACCATATGAAGCACTCTATGGTCGAAAATGTAGATCACATGTGTGTTGGGCCGAAGTTGGAGAAAGTCAACTTACTGGTCCGGAGTTAATCCAAGAAACTACCGAGAAGATTGTACAAATCAAAAGCCGACTACAAGCAGCTCGTGACAGTCAAAAGAGCTACGCGGATAAAAGGAGGAAACCACTTGAGTTCCAAGTGGGAGATAAAGTTATGCTCAAAGTCGCGCCATGGAAGGGCGTAATTCGTTTCGGAAAACGTGGAAAGTTAAATCCTCGTTATATTGGACCTTTCAAAATTCTTGCTAGGATCGGACCGGTAGCATACCGCCTTGAATTACCACAAGAACTCAGCTCTGTGCACAACGTGTTTCACGTGTGCAACTTAAAGAAATGTCTTTGCGACGAAACTCTTGCTATTCCTTTGGAAGAAATCCAAGTCGACGAAAGATTGAATTTTGTCGAGGAACCCATTGAAATCATGGATAGAGAAATCAAACGGCTTAAGCAAAGCCGCATCCCGATCGTCAAAGTCCGTTGGAACTCTCAAAGAGGTCCAGAATACACGTGGGAGCGTGAAGACCAATTCAAGCTCAAATACCCACATCTTTTCTCTACGTCATCAAGTAATCCTAACTGAAAACCTAGGACGGTTTTCTCTTCCAAGACGGGAAGGATGTGACACACGGTAAATTTTCACCAAAATTTAACTGATAATTAGTAATTCATTTTTACTAAGCCAAATTTATTAAGCATGCATAAGCTTTGCCTGAGCATTTGAGTAGATAACTCGCATACAATAAAAATTTCACCGCTCTTGCATTCATATCATTTTATGAATATTTCATTTTTTTAAACTGTAAGACGAGAGGTTATCTCGTTTCCCTAGTGCCCGACACTGCACACGTACCGACACTATGATAAAGGCAAACAAAGCTAATAATAAACTCTCGTAATGAGAAATGTTACAAAATATAATCTTTTCGAAACATATCTATAAGACACAACATCATAAAAATTATCGAACGATAATACATCAGTCACGGTTTTAATTTACGGAACTCAAAGTATTTAACACAACTCACTCTTAAGATTTTAACATTTATCAATATAAGTGTATCACTCTTCAAAACTAATACATATGTACCAAAACCCTTCTATATACATTTTACATTATCCTTACAAAATATAAACTAAACATTATACACTCTTTTATATTTTGTTTTCTTCTCTCTTGGTTTAGCCGCCCCTCTCACCTCCCCTTATTTTATCTTTCTCTGTTTTTCTTTATCCCCACACGTTTTCCTCTCCATCTCACTAGATAGTACCACATATCTTGTCTTCCCAAAGAAGCTATCTACTTTCCCTGCTACACGCCTAGGTCGAATCTCCCAAAAGGAGAAAAACTTAACATGCCTTTCCATCTTGATCTTCTCACTCATACCAAAATCATGATAGATTTCTTCTCCAAAAACCATCCTTGATGCGCCGGCCATGGTTTGAACGAATCCAAGGAGAATCAAAAGAAACATATCTCTACTCAAATCCATCTTGAGCTAAGTCACAAGATTCGTCTATCCTTGGAAGCTAGCTAATTTCGGCTTCAATCCAAGACCCAAGGAAGAAAGAGGAGTCAAACTCTCTTATTGTTCTACTCTTTTTATTTGGACCGAACCACAGGGTCACATACATCCCCAAAATAGTTTAGTCACAAAACTTCTCAAGGTGTTAAAGGTGTGGTGGTGATTCTGCTGGTTCGGGTTTATTTTGTGTTGTAATCGGGTTGTGTCGAAAAGTATTCCTTCCTTGTGTCGAGACTCTCAAGTGGTTTGTAAGAATCTTTAACTTCTTTTCTTTCAATATGTATCTCTATTCAAGTGTTAATGAAGTATAATTTAGACATAAGTCACATCTTGTTTAATATCTTAAAGATGAGATACTAAGTTTAGTATTCTTGTTGATAACAAATCGTGTGAAATAATCAGTCTCAAGTAAATTTAGTTGTTGTTGGATTCCTTGTTGTAGTCTTGTCGAGGTTAGGAATCAAAGAAAACAAAGATAAGTGTTTTGATAATTGATAATCCGTATGTTCTTTCAGTAAATGATTTAGTCTCATCGGGATTTAAATTTTGTCATTCGTTTTGTTAATCTTGGTTTGGTCGAGAAGTAGAAGTCCGAGAATTTGTGAAAGTTAAGAGTTTATAAAGTCTACTAGTAAACATTGTTTTTGAATCTAGAGGTTTGATGTTGGTCCTAACACTTGGTTTGGTTTTTCAAAAACTTGCGTAAGTAATGTTAAGTCGAGTACTTTGTGACAAATTTACCTTATAACATTCGGTTATGGTGTTGTCGTTAATCTTAGTGCGAAGTTGTTGGCTCAACGGTGAACCCACTTCGTTGCTCGAAGTGCTCAACAGTCGACACTCATGTTGCCCTTAATAGCGTGGTACAAACCTTATACTAAAGAAATCATTTTTCTGTCACAACTAATCAATAACTTGGGAAGTAGATTTTGTAACCGCAACACCTTGTGTCTAGAATTAGTATCACTCGTGAGAGTCGTGATTGGTCTTCATATTGTATCGACAACTTCATTTTGGTAGTACCAGGATGTTGGAGTCATAGTCCCGGGTCGAGGAACCTCGACTTCACAAAGTAGGACATGCTTGGTCAAGTTGTATCTCGAGTTAGTCGTTTATGTTATTCTTGCATCTAGGACAAATGCACTAGCATTATGGTATCGAAATGTATTATGTCCACTTAAAACTTGATGGAAATCTGCTTGTGGAACCATAGTGATACTAGGCTACCTTCCCTTTTGTCAAATTTGATGTCTAATACCAAGTTTGAGAGCATTATGTGTTACCAAACTGTGGCCATCTTTCCTTCGTACTTCATTTTCAACAAGAAGACTTTCCATCCAAATAAAATGTGTTTGAGTCATAAAATGTCAAGTTGAGCACTTGACTACTTTTCCCACTTGCATCCATTTTGACTCACGAGCAACAAGTTTGGAATATAATCTGTTACTTAAAAACTAGCACCTATCTACCTATAAAGCATGCTAGTACTTGATATCTTATTGTGAAGTTAAGACTTTGTACAAAACATCCTTTTTATTACTTGAGCCGCAGCCATGTTAACACCTCAACACAAATCTCATGCGCCATTAATTAACCAGGCCCAATCCTACTTGTATTCACTCCGGGCCCAGGCCCAATCCATGTTCCCTGCTGCAAGCGACGCGGGCCACAGCCCATGACAAATTCGGATATCCATTTGGTAGTCCAAGCCAAACCGCAAAATAAACTCAAAGTGTGTAATGATTCGACATGAACAACAAGTGTTTTTAAAAACACGTTTCGCCTAACAATGTCTAAGACCACTTTTAACGTCAAATTTGTGAGCAAACGTATGTCAAGAAAAATTTCCATTTAAAACGACATATATATATATATATATATATATGTACGGAACAAGTTATGATAAATAAATAGAGACCGCTATGCCATTTTATCATATGTTAAGTTCGAAAATCATCAAATATAACTTGCATATTTTCTAAATACAATTAGAAAATAAATAATTTATATATATATTTTTGACAACCTCATTTTGTGTCAACTTAAATAAGTATATACACATTTATATACTTACTAGTAAATTGTTATATTCAAACCAAATTTCGAGTTCTAAAACCGTTATAATGACAACATAAAAATGTATATACTTGTATACTTACTAGTAAAAATATTTTTTTTTCTAAAACTAAAAGTTATTTTCACTACAATTATAAAGACAATTGAACGAGTTTAAGTAAGTGATACTTAAAACAATGAACTAAAACATTGCCCTCCTTATCTAGGTCGTGTGTCGGTGCCGCTCCACAACCATCACTAATCCCACATTTGGATTTGCACATTTGCTAAGGTGAGTTTCATAGCCCCACTTTTACTTGATAAATTGTTTTATACATTTTGGGGTGAGAAATATGCAAAACATTTTAAGGATCAAAACTATTACATGATTACTATTACGTGGTTTAGCCTAAGCCCTTATGTCCCTAGAGAATGCCCTTTTTCATGAACCGTCAATTCCCTATTGGGAAACGCGAATGTTATAAATAGATCTATTAAGGGTGACTCCTCCGTTCGGTTGGCCATGCTTAGGCCAAGGCGAAACGTATACCATGTCGGAATCAAGTGTTGAGGGACAAAACACTTGCTATGGGCCCCTATATTGTATGACATCTTTTAGCATACAGAAACTGTCGTAGTATCGGTTGCATGAACTTAGAGCTAACGTAATAGACATTCATACATATACCATTATATTCGTTGTAACGATTATATGCCTTTACTGATGGTCCAAGTTTACTATTTTAAATTAAACCTATGAACTCACCAGCTTTTAGCTGATCTTTTAGCATATTTTCTCAGGTGTTTAAGATTTGTTCATGAAGGCAAGGCAAGAAGCGGATGTATGGTCGTAGTAGTATTAAAGAAGTGTTTTTACACAAAAATGATGTTTTTACATTGGGACCACTAAATCTAATGGGGTGTACCCATTTATTTAAATTATGTTGTAAGACAACGTTTTAAAACTATTTTATAAAATCAAACGGAGTATGTATTCCGTTCTTCATTACTTGTGTTATGATTCACCAATTCCGTAACGCTCCCGAATAACACGTATTGCTTCCGCTAAACAAATTTGGGGGTGTTACAGATTGGCATCAGAGCCTAAGTTATAGAGAACTAGGTACATATAAACCCTAAACTATAACTACTTTTCACCAAAAACATCATACTACGACCGCCGATTGCCGCTTGCCTTACTTGCCATTTTACTTAAAATTTATTTAATATGATTACATGTTTTATTTCCTATTTACTTATGCACTATTTCATATCCATCATGAGCATATTTTTCCACATACTTACACATATGCACCGTCTTGTCACAGACTATGCCTTCCCCAGCCTTTCCTCACGATGTTCAGGAGGACATCCTATTAGCTCACTCACCGACCATCCGCCAGCTTGCACACTCAGCCACTGATCCATACGTACAGGCCACACTAGCAGTCCAGCCAGCTATTGCACCTACTCCACTTATACCTACCCTCACCACCACTCCATCAGCTCTGTTGACGCGCAGGCAAAAGCCCCGTATGATTGTGAGAGTACCTGGATATCGAGAGCGGTATTCATATGTACCTGCACTAGCTTCTCGGATGACCCGCGCTGCCTACATGGGTCCTTCTACTACTTCAGAGTCACTGACACCATCACCCACTGAGTCACCACCTCATCAGAGACTCAGGAGATCTACCGATTCCTACTCAGAGGAAGACCCGGAAGAAGATCCGGAGGAGGATCCTGAGGAGGAATTACCAGAGCCTATACAGACTGAGAGTGTCCCTGGACATGTTAGCATAGCAGCAGATATGAGTACACAGGGTCTGGAGATTGTCCATAGTATACAGGAGTTAGGACAGAGCTCCAGGATGGCTCAGAGATTGGGCGATGACATGGATATTGATGCACCATTTGGATTAGGGCAGAGAGCCACTTTTCTCCACAGTCAGGAGGAGAGTAGTGAGATTGATTGGAGAGATATTGATTGCTTGATCAGTTCGGTACCACTTATCACTAGTCCGAGCTATAGTCCGTCATCACCTTCGTTTGTACCATCTGCAGCAGACATGGAGCACCTTGAGCGCACCACTAGACAGCTTGAGACCATTGAGGAAGCTGCACCAGTTGAGGCACAGACCGAGCCAAACCTGTCAGGATCTCCAGAAGGTGATCTGACCCTCACTGAGAGGATATTCATTCAGTTGGACTCTCATGAGACATTGCTAGGAGTCCATTCTGATCAGCTAGAGAGGATCGATCCAACACGCTTGCAAGCTTGCGAGCAGCGTGTTGAGGGTTTAGACCGAGTTACTGATGTGTTGTTTGATAGCATGGGGCTCGAGAGACACGAGAGGATGCGACTGGGTTTTAGGGTTGAGACTCAGGTTGAGGACGTCAGAGAGTTGGACAGCAGGGTACGAGCCTTGGGTAGAGGTCAGACTCAGATACACGGACGACTAGAGGAGCTAGAGAGCGTCCAGTGGATTGCGAGAGATACTGTCAGAGAAGGATGGCAGAGGACTACTGGGTTAGAGTCTATGTTAGCATCGCAGATGAGACGTATCACGAGTTTGGAGGATACACAGCGAGAGCTGATTGCTACCATAGAGCGATTTCGTACCGAGCATGGACATCCCTAGATTCCATTGCATGATGTATTACACTAAACTGAACTATAACAGTTAGTGTTAGTTGTTATCCTCGTATTTCAGTTGTATTTTCCATTGTATTTCCTTTGTATTCCGTCGTATTTCGGTTGTACTCCAGCTAGTATCTCATCATGTACTGTAGGAACCTTGTAACCGAAATTCTATCTATGACAAACTTATTTTCCTACCCAATTGTCTTTACTTTTATAGATTGCACATATGATCTATCTACAATAACCACACTATTACGTGGCACTTACCTCGTTTAAAAGGTTCTGTAACTCATCACCTTTCTTACTGCAGAAATGCCGCCAAAACAAAGATCCAAACGTACCAACCCTGGTGGAGCCTCCAATGCTCCAATCCCAGCGAGAGTCACTCGCAACCAAGCTGCAAATGCTGCTATTCCAAACAGAGTCACACACGATCAGACTGCTGAAGCCACTACTCCTGCTAGGGCTACTCCAATCCAACCTATCATGAATCAAGCCATGATCGACCAACTAGTCAATGAGCGGGTAAACGCCGCTTTAGCTGCAGCAAACCACTCGTCTACTAATGCTGGAACTTCAAGACCACCCACTCACAACCGCACTTGTACTTATCAAGACTTTCGTAAAACCATGACTGGAAGCTTTAGTGGAACCGAAGGAGCTGTCGGTCTAACTAGATGGATCGAAAAGCTCGAGACTGTGTTCCGAATCTGCAATTGTGAAGAAGAGTCTAAGGTTAAGTATGCATCATTCACTTTAACGGATGCTGCTTTGACCTGGTGGAACAATTTTCTGAAATCCGCTAGTATCGATGTTGCCTATGTCATGCCATGGGAGAACTTCAAGGAAATGGTACTTCGAAAGTACTGTCCTCGTAATGAGATCAAGAAGCTCGAACATGAGTTTTGGAACCTCAAGGTTCAAGGCACCAATATGGCTGCTTATAATCAGCGATTTCAAGAATTAGCCTTATTGTGTCCTGAAATGGTTCCCACTGAGACCCGATTGTTGGAGAGATACATCGGAGGATTGCCCCAACCTATCAAGGGCAATGTAACCACTTCTAAGGCTGTTGATCTTCATGAAACCATCGAAGTAGCCAACAAACTCATGGACCAAGTGATTGAGGATTCCATGGGACAAAGTGGTTGACAATAAGAGGAAATGGGACGACCATTCTCAGGGTCACAACAACTATGAATACCGTGGCAACAACAATAGGAACAGCCGCAACAATCAAAACAAGAGGCAAAATGTTGCTAGAGCTTATGCAGTGAATGTCGGGGAAAGAAAACCGTACTCAGGGACTGCACCATTGTGTAATCGATGCACACTGCATCACAAGGGGCAGTGTACCGTCAAGTGTCGTAACTGTCAGAAAATCGGACACTTAACCAGGAACTGCAGGTCCAAATCATTGGCGACAGTTCAAACAGCTCCAGCTCAGGACCCAAAAGCTAATATAACTTGCTTTGGTTGTGGTGAAAAAGGGCATTATAAGAATGAATGCCGAAAGACCAGAAACCAAGGCCATGGAGGAAATCAAGGAAACCGAGGAAACCCAGGAAGCCATGGGAATGGCACGATTCAGGGAAATGTTGGACAAACGAGTAATTAGGGAAATGGAGAAGGAGCTCGTGGGAGAGTCTATGCTGTAACCAAAGTGGAAGCTCAGGAAGACCCGAATGTTGTGACGGGTACGTTCCTTATAAATAACCGTTATGCATCCATATTGTTTGATACGGGAGCCGATAGGAGTTTTGTTTCTAATACATTTAGTCCACTACTCGATATTGCCCCAACCGCATTAGGAAATGCATACAACGTGGAACTAGCTAACGGTAACATAGAAAGGGTAGATACCATCATAAGAGGTTGCACCCTTAACCTGTTAAACCACCCATTCAATATCGATTTGATACTAGTAGCATTGGGTAGTTTCGATGTCATTGTCGGAATGGATTGGTTAGCAAAATATCATGCTGCCATCATTTGCGACGAGAAACTCGTTCGAATACCCTATGGAAATGAAGTCTTAACAATAGAAGGAGACAGAAGTGACAGAAGAAACGCTTCAAGACTGCATGTCATTTCCTGTACCCAGGTGTTAAGGTGTATCGAGGAAGGATGTCATATCTTCCTAACACAAGTCACCGGAAAGGACAAAAAAGAAGGGGAAGAAAAACGTCTGGAGGACGTGCCGATAGTAAAAGAATTCCCTGAAGTCTTTCCCGAAGACTTGCCAGGATTTCCGCCGACCCGACAGGTTGAATTTCAGATCGATTTAGTGCCTGGTGCCGCACCAGTGGCAAGAGCACCTTATCGATTAGCTCCAACGGAACTTCAGGAGTTATCAAACCAGTTGTCGGAACTTGCGGAAAAAGGGTTCATTAGACCAAGCTCGTCACCATGGGGAGCACCAGTCCTGTTCGTCAAGAAGAAAGACGGAACCTTCAGGATGTGCATCGACTATCGTGAGTTGAATAAACTAACCATTAAGAACCGTTACCCACTCCCGAGAATCGATGACTTATTCGATCAACTTCAGGGTTCGAGTGTTTATTCAAAGATCGACTTAAGGTCTGGATACCATCAACTAAGAGTTCGAGAAGAAGATATTCCCAAAACCGCCTTCAGAACTCGTTATGGACATTACGAGTTCCAAGTCATGCCTTTTGGGTTAACCAACGCACCAGCTGTGTTCATGGATCTCATAAACCGAGTGTGTAAACCCTACTTGGATAAATTTGTGATCGTATTCATTGACGATATTCTAATTTATTCCAAGAGTGTGAAAGAACACGAAGAGCACCTTAGATTGATCTTGGAATTGTTGAAGAAGGAGGAACTGTATGCGAAGTTCTCAAAGTGCGAGTTTGGATACCCACTGTGCAATTCTTAGGTCATGTAATCGACAGTCAGGGCATACATGTAGATCCCGCTAAGATCGAGTCAATAAAGGATTGGGCGACACCCACAACTCCTACTGAAATACGCCAATTCTTAGGACTCGCTGGATACTACAGAAGATTTATTGAGGGTTTCTCAAAGATTTCCAAATCTTTAACCAAGCTAACCCAGAAAAACGCCAAGTTTGACTGGGGAGAAAAGGAAGAAGAAGCTTTTCAACTCCTTAAAGAAAAATTGTGTAGTGCACCTGTTCTGGCCTTACCGGAAGGTAGTGAAGACTTTGTTGTTTATTGCGACGCTTCACATAAGGGGCTCGGAGCAGTGTTAATGCAAAGAGAGAAGGTGATAGCATACGCCTCTCGCCAATTGAAGACTCATGAGAAGAACTACACAACACACGATTTGGAGTTAGGAGCAGTTGTGTTCGCACTCAGAATTTGGAGACACTACTTGTATGGCACAAAGTGTGTCGTATACACCGATCACAAAAGTCTACAACACATTTTGGATCAGAAAGAACTGAACATGAGACAGCGCCGATGGTTGGAGTTACTCAGTGATTATGACTGTGAGATTCGTTACCATCCGGGTAAAGCTAATGTAGTAGCTGATGCTCTCAGTAGGAAAGAGCGACCAAAACCTCTTAGAGTCAGATCCTTGGGTATGACAATTAGTTCACCTCTTCCAACCAAAATTCTTGAGGCTCAATTGGAAGCACTCAAAGAGGAAAATCGTCCGAATGAGAACCTTTACGGAATGCCAGAAAGTGAAAATGGATTCGTGAAAAGGTCGGATGGAACTTTGTGTTTCAAAGAGCGAAGTTGGATACCAATCTACGGAGGAATTCGCGACATCATTATGCATGAATCCCACAAGTCTAAATACTCCATCCACCCAGGATCCGACAAAATGTACCTTGATTTGAAGAAATTATACTGGTGGCCTAACATGAAAGCCGACATTGCAACATATGTCAGCCGGTGTTTAACTTGTTCAAAGGTTAAAGCTGAACATCAGAGACCATCAGGCCTACTAGTACAACCCGATATCCCCGAGTGGAAATGGGAACGCATAACAATGGACTTTATCACTAAGTTACCTAAAAACTCTAAGGGCTACGACACTATTTGGGTAATAGTTGACCGTCTCACCAAGTCAGCACATTTCCTACCGATGAAAGAAAGTGATGGAATGGAAAAACTTGCACAACTATACCTGAAGGAAATCATCGCACGCCATGGTGTACCAATTTCCATCATTTCAGACAGAGATAGCCGTTTCACCTCAAACTTCTGGAAATCACTTCAAGATGCTTTAGGGTCTAACCTCGACATGAGCACCGTTTACCATCCTCAAACTGATGGACAAAGCGAGAGAACAATCCAAACACTGGAGGATATGCTAAGAGCATGTGTGATAGACTTTGGAAATGGCTGGGATAAGCACTTGCCCCTAGCTGAATTTTCTTACAATAACAGCTATCACACAAGTATCAAAGCCGCACCATATGAAGCACTCTATGGTCGAAAATGTAGATCACATGTGTGTTGGGCCGAAGTTGGAGAAAGTCAACTTACTGGTCCGGAGTTAATCCAAGAAACTACCGAGAAGATTGTACAAATCAAAAGCCGACTACAAGCAGCTCGTGACAGTCAAAAGAGCTACGCGGATAAAAGGAGGAAACCACTTGAGTTCCAAGTGGGAGATAAAGTTATGCTCAAAGTCGCGCCATGGAAGGGCGTAATTCGTTTCGGAAAACGTGGAAAGTTAAATCCTCGTTATATTGGACCTTTCAAAATTCTTGCTAGGATCGGACCGGTAGCATACCGCCTTGAATTACCACAAGAACTCAGCTCTGTGCACAACGTGTTTCACGTGTGCAACTTAAAGAAATGTCTTTGCGACGAAACTCTTGCTATTCCTTTGGAAGAAATCCAAGTCGACGAAAGATTGAATTTTGTCGAGGAACCCATTGAAATCATGGATAGAGAAATCAAACGGCTTAAGCAAAGCCGCATCCCGATCGTCAAAGTCCGTTGGAACTCTCAAAGAGGTCCAGAATACACGTGGGAGCGTGAAGACCAATTCAAGCTCAAATACCCACATCTTTTCTCTACGTCATCAAGTAATCCTAACTGAAAACCTAGGACGGTTTTCTCTTCCAAGACGGGAAGGATGTGACACACGGTAAATTTTCACCAAAATTTAACTGATAATTAGTAATTCATTTTTACTAAGCCAAATTTATTAAGCATGCATAAGCTTTGCCTGAGCATTTGAGTAGATAACTCGCATACAATAAAAATTTCACCGCTCTTGCATTCATATCATTTTATGAATATTTCATTTTTTTAAACTGTAAGACGAGAGGTTATCTCGTTTCCCTAGTGCCCGACACTGCACACGTACCGACACTATGATAAAGGCAAACAAAGCTAATAATAAACTCTCGTAATGAGAAATGTTACAAAATATAATCTTTTCGAAACATATCTATAAGACACAACATCATAAAAATTATCGAACGATAATACATCAGTCACGGTTTTAATTTACGGAACTCAAAGTATTTAACACAACTCACTCTTAAGATTTTAACATTTATCAATATAAGTGTATCACTCTTCAAAACTAATACATATGTACCAAAACCCTTCTATATACATTTTACATTATCCTTACAAAATATAAACTAAACATTATACACTCTTTTATATTTTGTTTTTATCTTTTCCTTCTCTCTTGGTTTAGCCGCCCCTCTCACCTCCCCTTATTTTATCTTTCTCTGTTTTTCTTTATCCCCACACGTTTTCCTCTCCATCTCACTAGATAGTACCACATATCTTGTCTTCCCAAAGAAGCTATCTACTTTCCCTGCTACACGCCTAGGTCGAATCTCCCAAAAGGAGAAAAACTCAACATGCCTTTCCATCTTGATCTTCTCACTCATACCAAAATCATGATAGATTTCTTCTCCAAAAACCATCCTTGATGCGCCGGCCATGGTTTGAACGAATCCAAGGAGAATCAAAAGAAACATGTCTCTACTCAAATCCATCTTGAGCTAAGTCACAAGATTCGTCTATCCTTGGAAGCTAGCTAATTTCGGCTTCAATCCAAGACCCAAGGAAGAAAGAGGAGTCAAACTCTCTTATTGTTCTACTCTTTTTATTTGGACCAAACCACAGGGTCACATACATCCCCAAAATAGTTTAGTCACAAAACTTCTCAAGGTGTTAAAGGTGTGGTGGTGATTCTGCTGGTTCGGGTTTATTTTGTGTTGTAATCGGGTTGTGTCGAAAAGTATTCCTTCCTTGTGTCGAGACTCTCAAGTGGTTTGTAAGAATCTTTAACTTCTTTTCTTTCAATATGTATCTCTATTCAAGTGTTAATGAAGTATAATTTAGACATAAGTCACATCTTGTTTAATATCTTAAAGATGAGATACTAAGTTTAGTATTCTTGTTGATAACAAATCGTGTGAAATAATCAGTCTCAAGTAAATTTAGTTGTTGTTGGATTCCTTGTTGTAGTCTTGTCGAGGTTAGGAATCAAAGAAAACAAAGATAAGTGTTTTGATAATTGATAATCCGTATGTTCTTTCAGTAAATGATTTAGTCTCATCGGGATTTAAATTTTGTCATTCGTTTTGTTAATCTTGGTTTGGTCGAGAAGTAGAAGTCCGAGAATTTGTGAAAGTTAAGAGTTTATAAAGTCTACTAGTAAACATTGTTTTTGAATCTAGAGGTTTGATGTTGGTCCTAACACTTGGTTTGGTTTTTCAAAAACTTGCGTAAGTAATGTTAAGTCGAGTACTTTGTGACAAATTTACCTTATAATATTCGGTTATGGTGTTGTCGTTAATCTTAGTGCGAAGTTGTTGGCTCAACGGTGAACCCACTTCGTTGCTCGAAGTGCTCAACAGTCGACACTCATGTTGCCCTTAATAGCGTGGTACAAACCTTATACTAAAGAAATCATTTTTCTGTCACAACTAATCAATAACTTGGGAAGTAGATTTTGTAACCGCAACACCTTGTGTCTAGAATTAGTATCACTCGTGAGAGTCGTGATTGGTCTTCATATTGTATCGACAACTTCATTTTGGTAGTACCAGGATGTTGGAGTCATAGTCCCGGGTCGAGGAACCTCGACTTCACAAAGTAGGACATGCTTGGTCAAGTTGTATCTCGAGTTAGTCGTTTATGTTATTCTTGCGTCTAGGACAAATGCACTAGCATTATGGTATCGAAATGTATTATGTCCACTAAAAACTTGATGGAAATCTGCTTGTGGAACCATAGTGATACTAGGCTACCTTCCCTTTTGTCAAATTTGATGTCTAATACCAAGTTTGAGAGCATTATGTGTTACCAAACTGTGGCCATCTTTCCTTCGTACTTCATTTTCAACAAGAAGACTTTCCATCCAAATAAAATGTGTTTGAGTCATAAAATGTCAAGTTGAGCACTTGACTACTTTTCCCACTTGCATCCATTTTGACTCACGAGCAACAAGTTTGGAATATAATCTGTTACTTAAAAACTAGCACCTATCTACCTATAAAGCATGCTAGTACTTGATATCTTATTGTGAAGTTAAGACTTTGTACAAAACATCCTTTTTATTACTTGAGCCGCAGCCCTGTTAACACCTCAACACAAATCTCATGCGCCATTAATTAACCAGGCCCAATCCTACTTGTATTCACTCCGGGCCCAGGCCCAATCCATGTTCCCTGCTGCAAGCGACGCGGGCCACAGCCCATGACAAATTCGGATATCCATTTGGTAGTCCAAGCCAAACCGCAAAATAAACTCAAAGTGTGTAATGATTCGACATGAACAACAAGTGTTTTTAAAAACACGTTTCGCCTAACAATGTCTAAGACCACTTTTAACGTCAAATTTGTGAGCAAACGTATGTCAAGAAAAATTTCCATTTAAAACGACATATATATATATGTACGGAACGAGTTATGATAAATAAATAGAGACCGCTATGCCATTTTATCATATGTTAAGTTCGAAAATCATCAAATATAACTTGCATATTTTCTAAATACAATTAGAAAATAAATAATTTATATATATATTTTTGACAACCCCATTTTGTGTCAACTTAAATAAGTATATACACATTTATATACTTACTAGTAAATTGTTATATTCAAACCAAATTTCGAGTTCTAAAACCGTTATAATGACAACATAAAAATGTATATACTTGTATACTTACTAGTAAAAATCTTTTTTTTTTCTAAAACTAAAAGTTATTTTCGCTACAATTATAAAGACAATTGAACGAGTTTAAGTAAGTGATACTTAAAACAATGAACTAAAACATTGTCCTCCTTATCTAGGTCGTGTGTCGGTGCCGCTCCACAACCATCACTAATCCCACATTTGGATTTGCACATTTGCTAAGGTGAGTTTCATAGCCCCACTTTTACTTGATAAATTGTTTTATACATTTTGGGGTGAGAAATATGCAAAACATTTTAAGGATCAAAACTATTACATGATTACTATTACGTGGTTTAGCCTAAGCCCTTATGTCCCTAGAGAATGCCCTTTTTCATGAACCGTCAATTCCCTATTGGGAAACGCGAATGTTATAAATAGATCTATTGAGGGTGACTCCTCCGTTCGGTTGGCCATGCTTAGGCCAAGGCGAAACGTATACCATGTCGGAATCAAGTGTTGAGGGACAAAACACTTGCTATGGGCCCCTATATTGTATGACATCTTTTAGCATACAGAAACTGTCGTAGTATCGGTTGCATGAACTTAGAGCTAACGTAATAGACATTCATACATATATCATTATATTCGTTGTAATGATTATATGCCTTTACTGATGGTCCAAGTTTACTATTTTAAATTAAACCTATGAACTCACCAGCTTTTAGCTGATCTTTTAGCATATTTTCTCAGGTGTTTAAGATTTGTTCATGAAGGCAAGGCAAGAAGCGGATGTATGGTCGTAGTAGTATTAAAGAAGTGTTTTTACACAAAAATGATGTTTTTACATTGGGACCACTAAATCTAATGGGATGTACCCATTTATTTAAATTATGTTGTAAGACAGCGTTTTAAAACTATTTTATAAAATCAAACGGAGTATGTATTCCGTTCTTCATTACTTGTGTTATGATTCACCAATTCCGTAACGCTCCCGAATAACACGTATTGCTTCCGCTAAACAAATTTGGGGGTGTTACAAGTTACATTGTAGTGCTCACAGTGTGTAACCATCACTTTAAGGAGTTACGTTGTAGTGCTCAGTGTCACACGACGTTGTGGATTGTTCAAAAAAAAATTTAGAACAAGCAGTAAATCACAAAGTTGGGATGTTTACTTTCTTTTCAAGTCAGTCGTATCGGGCTATCTCCATATGTGGTCATTACAATTAGCCGGTGAATTCAACGGAGGTTCGATTTCAGGTTGGTTTGAGAAAATTATTGAGAGAATCTTTGCGACATATTCTCACGGAGATTTTGATCAAGCTATGATGTTAATATTGCATCAAGAAAAAAGGTAATACGGTATGTACGCAACATTATGATGATTCCGATATCTCGCAACCATCAGGAGGGAGAAGTTGGTATTTCATCTTCCGTGATTGGATTACAAAGGGATTTGTGCTTAAGACTGAAGAAGGAGAAGTAGTGTGTGTGTACATCGGGGCTTTTTACCAACTTGGATGCAATACTAAGTGAGTTATGTTGTTATGATGTTCCCAGAACGACAACCATTGTACGATCAAGAGTTTACTTTCTCCGCTGCGTTGGAAGAGTGTTGTCGGTTCAGGAGGGAGCATAGAAAGAAAATGGCTCACTAGTTAGGAGGGAGTAATAACCTAACTAGACCATTACAGTTGAAGTTCAGAGCTACAAGAATTTGTGCCGTCAGTGCCAAAGATAAAATGCCGAGGTCATCGGAAGAGAGAACTTCAAGTTTGCCTCAGTATCTAGACTACAGAGACTCTGCGCTTCAAGAAAGTCAACATTGTTCATTACTATTGTAATTTACTTTGTTTTGTATTTATAGGTCTCATTATAACTATTCACGTGTGACGCTATCTTGGAGGGAGATTGTTAGCCTCACTCTTTTATAAAGATAATGTCACTTACGTGAATTGGACTAGATGCGTAGTATACTTTGCCCTTAGGGACTATTATCGTTTAAGTGGCAAAGTTAGAGCCTATAAATACCCCTCATGACTCTCCATGAGGGGTGAGGTGAAGCATTTTGTTAGTGGGTGTTTGGTTTATTCAATAAAAGTTATCCTTATCTTCTCCTCCCTCTCTCTAGTTTCTCTCTCTAGGAAGATGATGTTCTTCATCTTCTTCCACCAACCCCGACCTCCAAAACCACATAAATCACAAGTCTCATTGATCCTAACATGTTTGGGAAATAGTTTTAAAAAAAATTGTGTGAAAATAGTAGCCGAGTCGGGTACACGGCTTAGTAGGGGTATCTATGGTACTGGAATCAGATTGAACTGGAACCGGAACTGAAAGAATCGAAAATCGAAAATAAAGAAAATGTGAAACCGAGAACCGTCTCATGTTTTATGGTTCGGTTCTGATACAGGAATATTCGGTAATTCTCGAAGAGAACAAAAGTGTTAAAAAAATTCATTTTGTCGTTGACGTTCATTCATAAATGACATGCTATATCTACAAACACACAAAAAATCTCTACAACAATTCGAATCGTTCCAATAATTTTTTTTTCAAAATAACATAAACAAAAACATAAAATGTCAAAATATAAATTTATAATTGTTCAAAAATATCAAGAACACGCATTTATATTTCAAACATCCAAAAATGTTTAATGCTCCATCACTTTGTTTCTCTTTTATAACTTTTTGATCTCATCAAATCGTAACATAGTATTACTATCTAATTAATTATGATCACAATAAAAAATATATATATAAAAAAAACTTATTTTTATGTTGGATGAATGATATTTGAATCTTTGAATAATATTAGTAATTGTAAAACACTAAAATTGATAGTTTGGTGTTATTTGGAGAAAATAATAGGTTTTTAAGTTTTAGATTTTATTGTTGCAACTAACTAATGGGTAGAATTTTTTTCTCTCGTAAAAGGTTGTATGTACACAATTTTCCAAACAAACTGTATAAAATTTCATATCTTCAAAAGAGTCAGTTCTTTCGGGAAAGTACCGGAACCGGACGTTTCCGACCCGAATTCCTGAGAACCGAAAATTTGAAATTTTAGGAACCAAGAACCGGACCATGGTTCTAATATACGGTTCGGTTTTAGTACGGTACCAGTACAGTTTCTCAGTTTTTTTTAGTTCTTCAGTTCTTTTAGACACCCCTACGACTAAGGTTTTTCTTGTTTAGGCTATTTTGAGAGGCCGGTTATTTTCTCATATATGTATGGCTTAACTGGGGTATTTACGTGTGAACTTTTCTCTAATCATCCAAAAATGTTACTTAGCAAAGTTTGAATCTAAGGCTTTTTGAAAATACATCAATATATTATGTCTAACTATTGGGTCGACGCTGATAATAGCGGTATGGTTGAGAGGTGTAGTTTGGAAAAAAAAATATTAAAATCATAATTCCGGACGCCTCATAGTTAAACTTTTTTATATAATAAATAAAACATAATTCAAAAGTTCGTTCAAGAAAGAATGGAAATGTGGGAGTTATTTAGTTGCTTAATTTTGCTAATAAAATTATATAATTTAATTGACTAATTAAATTGTTTAATTGAGTCAAATTTAAGCATATATTGTCTTTTTATGAATAATCAACAAAAATATACATATGCTTTTATGATCATTTTTTTGTAATAGACTGTGAAATATTATTGAAGTTTTCAGATCTCTTATATAATTAGAGAAAATACAAATTAGATAAATATATTATTTAATTGATTAATAAGAGAGCTTAATTGCAAATTTGAGCCACCCTATTAGATAATAAAAGTCAAAATTAACGGTTTTGACAAAAAATTATTCTGTATTAATACTTAATATTGTGTCTTTAAAAGTAATTGCATGTAATTATATAGTTCTAAGTTTCGTGCACGCACGAAATTTACACATAAATCAAATTTGTTTTAATATTTTAGTTTAGTATATAGTTATATACACTTATAAGAATTTGCCCATGAAAATTGTGATATAAGTACAACTAATACTTATGCATGAGTTTTTTATTATGCATTAATATTAATTAAAATTTGGTAAAATATTTGTAAAAATGTTTGTTAGGTAACTCAAGATTTAATTTTATTTAGCTGACAAAGATGTTGATGTTGTTATTTAAATTTCACTACTGATATTATGTTGTACACATGATGCAAGTTTAATAGTGTTGGGTTCAGTAAATACCCAATCTCCTTAATCTAGGATTTGAATAGAAAATAGCCCAAGTATTTAATCCGTTGACACAAACAGGTCACTGAGTGCATAGTCTCTCAGTGAGTCGTCTTCAGGATACTCAGTAAGAGGCGAAGAAGAAGTCTCTCCACTCAGTAAGGCGGAACTTAAAGGGTGAAGACTGAGTCAAGAAGAAGATGATGGATTCAGTGAGTGATGACAATAACTCACTGAATCCCTAAGATTCCTATCCAACTTCTTACACTGAAGACAAACTGAAGTAGAAGACTGAAGAATGTAAAGACTGAAGAAAGAGCGGGACAAGGCGGGAAAGGTTGAATCAGATAAGACGAAGTCCTTATCAACCAAAGTCAACTTTCCCTGAATGGCAAAACATCAGGCTCAGTGTCATCACTGAATTTAGGAAAGTAGTCTTGTCTCTTACCTAGAATAGTTTTTGTAAACAGAGACAAAATACATCAGTATTTTGTCTTCTGTATGATGTCAGTTTGTCACTTAGGAAAGAGTCAAATATCATACATGTATAAATAGCATAAGAGATGGAGTGAAAAGGTTAAGCTTGTGAATTGTAAAAACACATACACGCAAGCCATCTTTTCACTCCTCCAAATACAACTTAGTTCCTGAGATAGCTCAGTGAGCTCTAAGAGTTGTGCTCAGACATAGCCTGAGCTTAGAGAGGAATCACCCAACTTTGTCTTTTCAATCCCAAGTACTATTCCGCAAGTACTTGGGTAACGTATTCTTTGTTGAATTATTTCTAATAAGAATATGATGTTGAAAATTACTTAGTGTGTTTTCTTTATGTTAATTTCAGTCATTGTTCACTTTTAATTTGTTTTATAAACTTGAACTGTTTTAAACGATAGTGAACGGGGAACAACAAATAGTACATAATGAACATTGATAAAGTTAAAGTATACTCATTAAAGTTTTTAATTTTTTTTCTAGATATCCTTATATAAATAAATAAGAATTACATTAGTCATTGTTATAAGTACAATTGCGTATATTTAATTTTATATTAAAGTAACCCCGTGCTTATAGTTTGATAATTATGTTCTCGGTTTTAGTAATTTAGCCGTATTTAAAATGTAAACTCGTGTCCACATAGGTTATAACATTTAAAAATGAAATAAATGAGTCCTTATTGAACGCATATAGTAAAAAAAAATTGATACTTATAATCTTATGAAAATTTATATGTTGTTATTTTAAAACAACATATACATTATATTTTATTTTTTAAGATATAAAGTATAAAGGGTATAAAGTATAAGGGGGTATTTGTTTATAATCCAAAGTTATTAAAAAATATAGAGGTTTATAATATTACACTTAACTCTATATAACTTTTAAAAATTCAACCACTAAAGTTTTATTAATTACCTCCTCTTTTTTTAAGTTTTTGTTTTCACAAATTTGACACATATATTTTTATGTGTTTTTTTTATCAACCAAATTTCTCCACCAAATTTATTAAAGTATGACCAAAATCAATTTAATTTTGACTTTTATTAACCAATCACATCACACGATTTTGCTTACGTGGCCAAAACAAGCTCTCATATTGGCCAAATTTTTTTTCAATAAGAATGAATTGACAAAATCACTCCGAAATGATGTAATTCCTTTATTAAATAAAAGATTAATTAGGGATTTAAACAAATCCCTAAACCAACAGGGCTTCACGGTTCATAATTAAAAGAGTTAATTTCAAAAATGGCCCATGTGGTATGTCAGGTTTAACGGGTTTAGTACAATTTACTTTTTTTACGGATCATGTCCCTGTGGTTGCGACCCATTACGGTTTTGGTCCCTTGACCAAATTTTCTCTTTGTTTGACCGTTTAGTTGGTCATGTGACCAACACGTGGGGGGTACTTATGTCTTTCATGTTTGGCGGGTCTTGACCATTGTTTATATCCCGTTTGACTCAACAAAATGATTCATAACCAATTTAATCCATAAACTTCTCTCTAAACTTTAACCTAAATCCCCAAATTGAAACAAACCTTATATTGTTGTTCTAGGTTAATTAAATCATTAATCAACAATATCGTGTGATTGGAGGGTTCGTAAGAAGGGTTCGTAAGCAGATCCCTATCATGATTATTTTAAGTATATTGGATTGTCCATTCTTAATTGATTTTTTTTATCAATAATCTTGTTTAGCTAACTCTTAATAATTTTTAATGTAGATGACTCCTTGATTAATAATGTAGTAGATAATGATGTGTTAGATAACTCTTTGATTAATAATGTAGTAGATAATAATGTGTTAGGACAGTCAAATAGGAATGAAAGCATTAATGATGAGTCTAATGCTGAGTCAGAAAGGAAATTTGTTCTGGTAGTGAACATGGTTCTCAACCAGTGGAGATTTCAACACCTATAGTTGGATTTGAGATGACTCCACCAGATATGACAAAAAGTCCAGTAAGGATGAGGGGTGGTGGTGTGATAATGAGAGGAGGTGCTGTGAGGATGAGGGGTGGTGGTGTGAAGGTGAGGGGTGGTAGTGCAAGTAATAAAGGTGGGAGTAGCAGTAGCACTGGGCTTAGGACAATCATGAAAAAAATGTTAGGTGTAGAGGGAAAAGAGATGGATCAAGTTC
Source organism: Chrysanthemum seticuspe (assembly GCA_019973895.1). Lineage (NCBI taxonomy): Eukaryota > Viridiplantae > Streptophyta > Magnoliopsida > Asterales > Asteraceae > Chrysanthemum > Chrysanthemum seticuspe. The sequence continues at coordinate 174,215,245 of BPTQ01000004.1, read as the reverse complement.
TTTTAGGTATCCTGGTGGAAAGCTGCCTATAGGATTTGGTGTTTTTTGGGATCCAATTGATGAAGAAGCTATGTTAGGAGTAAGTAGAAGTAGGATGTCCTGTGATGTGAACTTAGAAGTAGGATGTCCTGTCTTCGTATATTAGTGTAATGGTGTCAAATGGAACTCATGACACATGTGCTAAGATATATTAAATATTATATAGAGGTTGCATAGTTGAAAACCTTATATATCATTACATGTTATTGTCAAATGAACCTATAAAGAGTCATAATCTGGAAGACCAAATTTTGTTATCCAACCAAGTCACAACATCTGTTATCTGATCTCTCTCTTCTTTAAGAGACGGATATTGATGTGTTGGATAATCTCTTTTGCTTAAATTTTGAAGTTATGCTGGCTTACTGTATTCCTGTGCAATAATTGTCTGTGATATATAACCAATACCTGGTTTTGTGGTACTACCATTCAGCTTTTAATCAATGCCATTTTATACAAAGTGTTCATGTGTGGCAGGGTTATCCTATATGGTATATCCTGGAGCAGTACATTCTCGGTTTGAGCATTCAGTTGGTGTTTATTGGCTTGCTGGTAATGCAATTAAAAAACTCAAGGCACACCAAGTAAGAAATATATTTTGAATTTTGGACTGCTTTCTTTAATCATGTTGGTCAATACTTATTCCATTGACATGCACTCATTTATTTGTAGGGCTTAGAGCTTGACATTGATCAGGCAGACATACAGACTTTAAAACTGTCTGGTAATTAAATTTATTTGATCTATATTATCACCACCTTTGCTGTGTTTTCGTTATTTATATTTACCTCTAATCACAAGCTTACTGCATGATGTGGGTCATGGGCCTTTCAGCCATTTGTTTGAGCGAGAGTTTCTTCCTCGGGTTAATCGTGGCTCCACATGGTAATTTTTACATTCATTTACATGAAACACATATTTAAAGTTGCAGTTCAGTTCACTTTCTCAGTATTAACATCAAGAATTTCAAGGTAGAGCGGATGCTCATCTTACTCAACTGCTACATCTGCATCTTATATCTAAAAGTTTTTTCTTTATTGCTTGTGCAATGCAGTCAATTGTTGTTGTCTGCACCCTTTCTGCCAATTCTATGTGTTTGTTATAAAATAGTGATGCTTAACTGATGATGTTAATTATTGAAGTTATTAAAATTTCTCCTATTTAATAAGCCAAAGTGGATCTAACATGCTAGACATTTACAAGTTTAGTGCTATGAATTGTGTCACTGTTTCAGTATCTACTTGATTGGTGGTTTTGCAGGTCCCATGAGGATATGTCTTTGAAAATGATTGACTACATGGTTGATGAGCATAACATTGATATAGATTCTGGATGCCTTAAGAAAGTGAAGGTTATGTCATAGCACAACACCTATTTACCGTATTTTAATTGAATAGAGAAGTCCGCCTGGAATTTTTTAATTCTTATTGTCTTTCTAGTAGATGAATGTACGTTATATCTTTTTTACAGGAAATGATCATTGCTAGTTCTCCAGCAAAACTAAGAAAATGACAGTTGATGTAATCTTTATGTTAAGAAGTGGTACTTTTGTATTGATTCTGTCACAATATCTAAATTCTCCTTTGCTATTTCTTAACCTGTGCAGACTTCGAAAGAGAAGCTATTCTTATATGATATTGTTGCAAATGGCCGAAATGGCATAGATGTCGATAAGTATGTTATTTCCTTTTTCCAGGACCTACCAAATTAACTACTTTCTTACATTTATGGATCATTACATCTGTGTGACTGAATAAATCAGAATATTAACTCCTATTTTATTTTTCTGCTTCGCAGATTACGTACATTACATTGTTCGTGACTCGAGAGCTTGTGGGCTTGGCTGCAACTTTCAGTTTGAAAGGTAAAAAATTATGTCTCTGAAATATGAAATCTTGTTATCCCGTAAGCAATGTCACTCGAGAGCTTGTGGGCTTGGCTGAAATCTTGTCACTTGAGAGCTTGTGGGCTTGGTGGCGCTAGTCTAAGAGAAGAAGATTTAGCAGTAAGCAATGTCAAAATTGATATGACAAAGGGAAGCAACAATCCACTAGAAAGGTATACTTGCAAGAACTGTTATTATTAGCACTCGCCTCCCTTTAATTGCCTCACATGGGTTTTGTTTTTCTAACTTTATCTTCTCTCTTCTTGAGGTACCCCCATCCAGCATCAACTTCTTTGAGGTACGTAATAATCTTATAACTGAAATCTTCTCTTGCCTGGTTGCAGATTGATAGAATAACAGAAAATAGAGGTGGAACCTTTGACCCATTTGATTGGGTCAAAATGGGTTAAACAAGTTAAAAGTCGACCATAGTGTCTTTTAATACACACAACTCACAACCTCTTAAATTGATTTGAGTATATAGTTTTTGTAATCATAATTAACACAAAAGTTATTTATAAATACTTAAATACTTGTAAAAATATTTTGTTCAACCCAATCCACACCAAAACTACCCATTTGACCCACTCAACCAGCCATTTGCTACTTCTAGCAGAAAGTCACATATAATATCTTTTTTGAGTTGATAAAACTTGTGAATGTCAAACACCAAAAGAAACAAACGGGCTCATTGTGATGTCAAAACACCAAGATTGCGTTCATCTAATAGTTGTGGCATCCGGTCTGACCTGTAAAATTATCACATACTGCAATCACATAGAGAAAACTAAAAAGATATTCTAAGAACAATTAATCCAATTTTAAAAAGGTTACCAGCCATCAACGTTGACAACATAAAGATTCTTCCTAAAAAGCCGCCCAGAATATACTTCCAAATCTCCACCAAGAGTGTTGTAGTTTTGGCACAAATTCTTTTCCAAGGCTATTCAAGAACAGATCAATAAGCAACAAAAAATTAAAACTAAGCTATTAAAAAAAACGAAACAAAACAAAAAACAAGCAACAGAAAATCAAAATTATCTCAACAAATCACTTGCTCTAAGAGAGATGATTACGAGTGAATACAGTGAACAAAGGATACCTTAGAAGCCTCGCGACCAATCTAAAGCGAGATCGTATGACTATGTGAGCGTGAATGCCATATTATCTGGCAGTTAACGGCAATATCGCTCTTCAAAAATCAACCAAAACCAACCTCTCTCTTGGCTACATAAAAAAATACAATGCTAAATGCATTCCAAAACGCTATTACCTAGAGACGGAGACTGAAACGATTTTGGAGAGAACGAAACAGATGATTGACCTCTTTTTACTCGGTTTGAAAGTTTCGATTACCACTGGCTTCCTTGATCAAGACCTGAACACCGGCGCTAACTGCAACCCGACGCTTCGAAGGGGAATCGGTCTCATTTTATTGCATGAAACAGAATTGCACTTAATGCTCAAAGGCGGTAGGGCGAGAGTTCCAGCGTCCGCTCCAGTTCCTTCTCGTTGGTTATTCCCTCATCAGAAGCCTGCAATGGCAGCCGACTCCTCACCTCCGGAGCATCTTAGACCATTCGTAGTACTTTACAATCTATAACCACACATCAACAAAAAGTTCACTTTCATTTTTCATCACAATCTATCACTAGCACCTGCACTAAATCACATTCTATCACTCCATAACAATAGTTACTCAATTATATTTCTGTTACAGTTCTCGCCCTCATCCCCAGGAATATGATCTATAACATTTTCCTGCAATGCAACAGTTCGCCTGCATTTTGATATTATTTCTTTCTATGGTGTTATTTCTGATACGGGTTGGCTTAACAGAGAACAATCAATTCACAATCTATTCTAACTAATAAAACACAGTTTTTTTACTTCTCTCTTAATCAATTTTTTCTAAATATAACATTGCCTATAATTGCGCCACGTGGAAAATAAGAATGATAAATTAGAAATTTGGAAAAACTCAACTCAGTTAAAACGTATTGTCTCACATTTAAAACATACTATTTGTGCATTATCCTCACATTTGGAAAGTCTTACGTGAGAAGCTTTTTCGGCAAGCTTATAATATGAGTTTATACATATGTGTTGCGAGTCTCATAATTGGATTGGGCTTAAAATCTCAAATGATAACACTACATAATTCATATTCTACTATTACTAATTGATTCTCATTTTTTAATTTGCAGGGTATGATTCCACATGAGGTACGATAATATGTCTTTGCTTATAAATTGATTACTACGTTGAACTTTAGAACAAAAACTGTTGTTAACAATGTTCGTAACTAGGTTTGACATGATCATAAGCTATCATTTTATTTTTTCTTACATAACGTATTAACGTGTTTGATATCTTCCTTTTTGGTTGCATTGCCCTCAAACTTGTGATGTATCACGTATAAAACTAATAAAAAGCGTTTTATTGTTGGGTGTCTAATGCAAAGAGTATGGAATTGAAAATATATGCCACTCATGAATTAAAACTATTTGATGAGCTCTTTATTATCTGAGCTCATATTGCTTCCGTACACACGTTTTGCGCATTGAGCGATCAACGGGTACAAACTCCGTTTATATGACAACCATGTAAGCGATAGTTTTATCTCGCATTCTTATTGATGCTGCCTTGGCGATGTTCTTACTCTTCAAGTTTCGTCTATCAATAAGTTAAGTGTTTGTTGAACGATGACACACGTGAGGAAGTTTAATGTTTCTATTTAGCATTTATAAGGATATAAGATTGTACGAAGGGTTTAAATAGTCATGTTGAATCAACTTTTTTCCTCATAATAAAAGTTGAAATTTCTCTTAGGCCTACTTTTAAATTTATTATGCAAAGCGAGTTTGCTAAAATGTTGACCTAGGCATGTTCTTAGGTAGCATTTGGTTTGTTGTACGGGAACTCTTCTATTTTTCTAATAATCAAAATCATTTTGGGTTTATGCTTAGGTTTATGTAAAGAAACCTTAGCAAGAAGCTAAAGGTGAGAATAATTACATAATATTACCACAAACAGATACAAGATCAAAGCTCCAAATATCCAACAAGGATATATCAAACTTTCCATGAGTGTGAGAAAACTTCAATGTCTTCACTAAGAGTGACTTCGCATGGTGATATAATGTCAACGGACGGATCATTCCTATATCTCGATATAAACCACAAGGTTAAGTGAATGATTGTGTTAAAGCAATATTCTGTATTCTATAGGTTAAGTGAATTACCGTGTTAATAGCTAATAACACAAGAGAGTAGGTAATTATATTGGCTTCACATCTTAAATTGTAATTTATGCATATTTATTTATTTATTTATGGTAAATGCGGAGGCCGGAGGGATTGCAAATAATCGTGTTTGAGTTTCTCAGAGCTCTGTTTAATGTACGACAACCTTGATCTTTGTCCTTATTTTAAATCCAATTACTTAGAAAGGAAAATAGATTTGGGTAATGCGCATGTAAATATTGACCATCGAATTATTTCTAACATGTTAATAAAAGCGCATGTTAAATATATAGATATGTTTTTATCAGCTTTAATGTTTACACAAATGTAGGATGTTATACAACCAAGTTATCATACACATCGAGCAAGTTATAACAAGTCAAGTTACGAATGATAAAATAATAGAACAAAGTTTCGATTCATGCTTACATATAAACTTCTGTGTATTGATATCATAATAATCGGTACATATGAGTTTATATATAAGATACATACAAGCCTAATACATACGGGCCTAAATACACAAAGCCTAAGACTAAGACTTATTGTCTAACAATAGTGTTACTAGAAATAATCAGACAAATTTTTGTAAGTAAACAACTAAATTTATGTTCTTTTTTTCTATACTATATATAATTCTAAAATTAACTGTCCGGTTAAAAAAATATATGATTCTTTGAAATTTGAAATTGTATAAGATTTAATTCAACGAGAATCTAAGCCGTGTGTTTTTGCGATCTTTTATAACATTTACATGCCGAAAAACTTTACCAAAATAATTCTCAAACTCTTCACTTATATATGTTTTATTGTTTAATCGTTGGCTGAGTTGGATATGTTTACAGCTCATGATCTTTGTTGCGTTCAATTGGTTCATCCAACTATCCAAGTCAGGCGAGTTTGGACTTTGGAGGTATGATCTAAATTTCATTTGCTTAATTTACCGTCGTTACACTGTCTTATGCTATCTAGGATATCGAGCCTTATGGTATCTAGGATATCGAGCCTTTGTAGATAATTTTTCATTTCTAATCGTAGGTAACTACATCGTTTCAAGCTGGATCAAAATTGTCGTAATCAATTGTTTGATTAAAAGCATGAAAGAGCTTTAAGTTGCTCTTTCTAAGGGTTTTTTTTTTTTTTTTTTTTTTTTTTTTTTTTTTTTTTTTTTAATATCACGTGCTACATGATACGCGTAGGGCATTGTAAATGTAAAACATGTTGGTGATAGGTGAATTGTTGAGTTTATAATATTGCGGCTTCATGTTTTGTAGGTTATGAAGAGGGAGTCCAATACTTTTAACGCGTGTATAAGCTTTGATTATATGTATTTTCGTTTGATAGTGTTATGCTTGGTTTTGAATTGGGGATAATTACTAAAAAAAAAGGTAACTTACCACTTTTCCAATGTTATGTAGCTATTTTTTTTGTTATTACTTCATCCGTTTCAAAGTAAGTATCCAGTTTGACTCAAGTCAAACTGGTTCAACTTTAACCTTAAATTTTTTGTTTTTGTTTTTTGTGTTATATAATACTTGATGAACAATTATACCAATGGAATATATACTTAAAACTCAATCCATTTATATATTTTGCATCAAGTATTATATAACACTCACAAAAATAGTTAAGGTCAACGTTTTAGAGTCAAACTGGACACTTATTTTGAGACGGAGATAGTATATGTCAAACTTACTGAATTTTGAATTTTTTTTGTATCTTTGTGACTATTTTATCCTTCTCCATTAATAGAATAGTTGAAAAACATAGGGTAAAATGATCTCTAATACACGCAAGATTAGTAATTCAAAAGGTTTAATATAATAGCAAAAGAAAATTAGAAAATGGCTACACAACATTGAAAAAGTGTCATTTTTTTTATTGTTATATATATATTTTTTTAACATGTTCTAAACAGAACTTGAACCCTTAACCAATTAATTAAAAGTTTCTCACACAACAAAAGGTACATTTGGTCATCATTTCAAATATGTTAAGGAGTTGCTCACGTGTATACATTTAAGAAGTGTTTGATTTTAGGTTCTTCGTGTAATTCCAGTTAAGATCGTCTCTTATTCTTAAATTACTAGACGAATATCCGTTGAGATTTTATAACGGCAGATAGTTTCAGTGATAAAAAAAAGTTTGCGGGTTATAAACGAAAAATAATAAAAGGTTTGAGAATTTGAGGATTAAACGTAATGTTTTGAAACCCGTTTTGACCCGGGCGGTTCACCCGGTTGAAACCGTTCCGGTCGAAAAAATGGGTCAAATTAAACCGGTCAACCCGCCAGGTTGGGTAAAAAAACGGGTCAAATTAAACCGGGTTAACCCGCCGGGTTTTAAGCGCCCCGTGTCAACTCGGGTTTCGATGTGTATTAATAGTGTGTTAATAGTTTCCAGCTTTGCATATGCTTTCTGAAAATAATGTAAGTTTTCTTAGATAGATGACTGAATTTTTAAGTTTGACCATGACTGAATTTTTTCACTTTTCAAGTTTGACCATTAATATTTGATAGATAGTATCATAGTATAGATAATTAAGTGGACAATGCGTTACTTAAAATCCGATTATCAGCTATTTTTGTTGATGAAATTACTTTTATGCTTGAATGTTTTTTCCTTTTTTCCTCTTCTGAATCTATGATTATAAATAATCAAACTTATCCACCTTTATGACATACTACCTTCGTCCCTAAATAAATGTTTATTGCTGACTTTTAAAGTCTTTTTTTTTCAACTTTGACATTAAATTATTTAATTTGTGTTATGTAATACTTAATGAAAATTATATCAATGAAAATACATTTCAAACCCGATCTATTCATATATTTTGCATCAAGTATTACATAACACAAATAAAATAATTTAAAGTCAAAGTTAAAAAAAAAAACCTTCAAAAGTCAATAGTGGACATTTATTTAAGGACAGAGGGAGTATCAACTATGATTTAGATCAATCTCATTTTTATACAATCTTTAAAATAAATATACATGTGGACAATTCGTTACAAGAACATCAGGTCACAAACATCATCAACTAGGGGTGTTCATCGGTTCGGTTTTCGGGTTAATCGGTTTATTCGGTTCGGTTTGTTCGGTTAATTTTTTTCCTGGGCATAACCGAAAACCGAACCGAACTGAAAATATTTGTGACCAAACCTTTCAGTAATGGGTCAAAACCGAAAACCGAATTTATATATATTTTTTAGTTTAATTAAATAGATTTTTGTCAAAAAAAATTTATATGAAGCATAAAAAGTGTTTTTTATATTAGGATAAAATTTTAATGGTCTTTTTGTATGTATAAATATATAAAAAACATTATATATTAAATATATAAAGTATTTTTATATATAAATATATAAAATATATATATATATATATTTATATAAATTCGGTTTTCGGTTCACATAGCCCAAACCATATCCAAACCAAAAACCGAATTTTTAGTTCGGTTCGGTTAGGTTTTGACAAATTCGGTTCGGTTATAAATTCGGTTCGGTTTTTTCGGTTCGGTCGAATTCGGTTTTCGGTTTATTCGGTTATTACCCGACCCATGAACACCCCTATCATCAACATGTCTTTGCGTTTCTACAACAAATTAGAATGATCAACAACATAAATTACGATATTTTAATTCAATTTTTTGTTCTTTTTTAGTTATTTGAAGATTTTTTGGATTATCAATATGTTTTAGTTTCAAAAAGTTTCTTTTTTTAACAAGGTAGACTCATTTGTTTCTTTTTTCGTGCTCATTATGCTATGTATATGTATATATTTGTGTTATTATTCTTTTAAATACCCGTGAATTTCACGGGTCTTTTAGCTAGTGAGAGAATATTCGAAAGTTGTCAACAATAGAAATTATAGAAACATCCAAAAATCGAGTTCAACATTCAATCTCCAGGTTGTTTAGAAAAGAGAGATAACGAACTATGAGATAAAAATTAAGAAAACATCCAAAAAAAACTAGTTCACCATTCAATCTCAAGGGTCTTTAGAAAGAAAGAGTAACAAACTATATATAAAAAAGAAAAAGTCAACCAAAGATAAAAAAACATGCAAACTAAAAGTTCCATCCATGCATCCCATGAGCTCTTCCATCACGAGTCCAGCTGATCCGATTAAACACGTCAGATTGGATCCAGGTCTGGGCGGGGATTGGTATCAGTTTCGGTCAAAATTGAAGCTTCTTTCTTCGTCAAACACGGGTAGGCAACAAACTTAGAGCTGTCAATTCTCTCTCCTCGGTTATATGACTCGCCTAGTACAAAAAAAAAAACAAAACGGGTCAAAAGTCACTTAACAGAGATTTTAGCATAGCTACTTTCCAATATTTGTAAATGTAACGAATCAATAATTCATTATTAACACAAAATTTAAATAAAAGGGCGTACCCGGTGCTTGACTTGGCGCTTCACAATCTGTCACAATTCTCAATTTCCGGTCATTTCTTAAACTCAATATTCATCATATTAGTTCATGCATGATTTTTCATTTCACGATAAACGCATAATTTCATATTAAATAAACGCTATCGCGTAATTAATTATTTTGAACATTTGACCCGATACTTTCAAAAATTATTCCGATATATTTTTATACTCATATTAAGATGATAAAAATATTATTATTAGTTTACCCGGTGTTTTAAATTTATTTCGTATATAAATTGTTATATTTACATAATTACGACGGTTTTCTTAAATATTACAAGATAATTATTATTTCACTCAATTTTTGCAAGTAAAGTATTTTTATAATTTTTATGACTTCAATACACTTTATTTTGATCAATTAAAATTTAATTCTATTTAATGCTACCCTAAATGCTAAAATATGTATACAAGTTACTCACTATCTTTAATAAACATCACATTTACTTACACATTACTACTTAATAAAAAAAAAATAAACTAGTCAAACCATCAACTCTCCTCAAATTGTAGATCTTGTCTACAAATTTATGATATTATACTCAAAAAATAATTCATACTACACATACACACAAAAATTCAAAGTGTGAAAAAGATTTTCCTCTTCTTCCCTTTTCTCTTTGTGACCGGCCACCATAAGAAGACCAAGAGGATCCATAAAAATTTTGCTAGTCAAGTTCATCACAATCTAGTATTACTCTTAATCAAGGTTTTGAAATAAAAACCTAGGGTGTTTTAGGATTAAACCTTTGTTCACATCACCTCATCATATCACTAGTAAGCATTCATAATCATATTTTTATTTCATATTCATTTTTATGGTCATATCATTTTATTTGAGAAATATGCAAGTCTCATGATGTTTATACCATTTTTAAAGGTTTTTATATGTTAAATATATATAATCCATCCTATAATTACTCCTTGTTATATATTAGTTTTGGTAATGTCTAGGAACCCATGACACCCTAAGAAGGTGTATGGTAGGATTAGAATAGCTTCGGAGTTGTTTTGAATGGGTTAGAATAGGTTTGGCGCGAGAAAAACTCATTTCGACACGTTTTGAAAAGGGTCTGTCCTTATTTTGAAATTCTGGAAAATCCGACAGTAGGTAAAAATATTTGGCCTAGATATTTAGAAAATATACTTTAAAACGAAAACGTGGCCGCTTGAACGGATTAAAACGGAGTTATAACGAAGAAGATATGAATTTTTCAAGTTAGACGTCGAAAACTAATAATTTCTGGAAATTCAGCATAAAAATGTCACTCTTTACGAGTCAAAAATGAGTCTTAAGCTTTATAAATTGTGTCGACTTATCAAAAATATATTAGTATACTTTGACACGAAGCTAAGGGTATAGAAAACGTAGAAAACGGACTTGTAACGAGTAAATTACACGCGATAAACAAAGTTGCCGTAACTTTATTCTATTAGCAACATTAATATATTTTCTATTAAGCATATACTACGGCAACTAGGGGCCATGTTGAGGGTCATTTTTAACATTGATAGGATACTCTTTATAAAAAGATGTCTTCTAATAAAATCAAGTTCGCCAACCATATTTTCCAAAATATCCAACCATTCGTCAAGCGGAGTTGTAATGAATAAAATATAGTCGCTCAAAGTTTACCGAAAACCACTCTTAAACACACAAGTACCATACTTAACCTATATTTTTCCTTATGTTCGAGACCTCTAGGATGGAAATGTATGTACTAAAACTTTGAGATAATGGTACGAGCTTCCCAAAACCGTTGAGTTCGTTTCCTAACTCTCGACGCGCACCATTTTACGACTAGCTTTTAGAGGCCGTTTTTGTCACTTTCATGGAAATTTCAACGACATTATTTTACGACGAAAAGTTATATTCTCTTAATTAATCACTAAATGATTATCGTCGGATATCATTTCAATGTAAATACATGTGAAGTAATTTAAAAATGGTCAAGACGTTAAAAGATTATATTTTCGACGAGAAGTATTGTTTTCAAAAATACATAGGTGGTATAAATATCATCCGAATTGCGTGCATAACATTACATCATGACTTATTGCATATCATATCATTCATAATAGGTCAGTTTCGAGATTCACGCTACATTTCGGTGTAACCACTTTTGTCATCGCATCTATTCATCAAGTGAGTAATCACATCCCCTTTTTACCGTTTTACTATATTTTGGGGCTGAATGCATGAACCATACTTGAATTAAATTGATTCTTACTTTTGTGAACTCTTTTGACTAGAACTTGTGAACTCGAAACAAATCCTTGAACTTAATTACGAATTTATGACTTGTTGGAATTTATTGAACCGTACATGTTATGACCTTGACCTAAAGTCTCCTATGTTCGGAGCATCACTATAAAGTCTCCTATGTTCGGAGCATCACTATAAAGACTCCTTGTTCGGAGTATATCTTTGGGAAGAGGCACCCAGTATATCTTTGGGAAGAGGCACCCAGTATATCTTTGGGAAGAGGCACCCAGCATATCTTTGGGAAGAGGCACCCAACATAACTTTGGGTAGTGGCACCCAGCATAATTTGGTTTCATCAGGAGCATCCCTGAATTATTATATACGTGGTACTATATTGTGAACTATTATGACCACTTATACTTGACTACTTGACACGCTATATTTTGTGCAATGGGTTGTGAACACACAGGTTGCAAGTTTTGTATGGGCGGAACTTGGAACTGAGTGGATTTACAATGCCTTTTCTTTGTGGACTATTTCCGATGACCGAAACCTTTGAATATTTCTTACGAGTTTTCTTATTTTACGAAACGTGTTTACTCACCAACTATTTTCATAGTTGACCCGTTTTTCTCTCATGCATTTCAGGTGATCGTTAGTAAGCTTTTTCTACCAGGTCTTGCATAATGAAGTTTTCACTTGTCACTACAAATCGTTATGTAATAGAACGAAATATTTTGGAATCTAAACTTTGTAATATATTTGCCGATGACGGCTAAACTGGTATTGTAATGGTGTACTCTTTCTTTTAAATATTAACGTTGGTAGGTTCTATTATCTTGTGCTTATATTCCCTTCCGTTACACCTCGTGTTTCCGCCTCCGGCGAGGGTGTGACACAATCTAGTGTACTCAGCATTACCCTAGACATTTTGCGCCATAGGCTGTTTCTCACGTCTAGAACCCATGAACTCAAGATTGTTCTTGGCCCTATTGACCCGAACATAAATATTACACCATGATACACAAGCTTTGAATTAATATAAAACTAAGAAAACACACCTAAAACCTTCCAACGGAAGCGTTTGTATATAGGGCTTGAATGGTCAACCTTGAAGCCCATATCTTGAAACATGGTCAGCTGCACATTAAAGCAAATATATATATTCAGAATATACCAAAAAAATATGAAATATATAGATGTTGACAGTTACCTGTTCTAAAAATCCATCATTAGGGCAAACAGATGGCTTGCTTTGGCGTAGCGACGCAAGTGCATCTGCGGGGGAAAAATGTACGCAACATTTTACACTTAACTAAAGAAAAAAATTATTAATTATTTATCCATCCACATCAAACAAGAAATCTGACAAAACCTTGTACAGAAAGGTGTTCAGATCGCATCAGGTAGGCTCTCATAATGGATGCACTGCATGCAACAAGAGTACGTGTAAATCGTTATACATATTGTGGTAAAGAATAATAACAGGATGCACATGAAGATGGTACGACCTACCTTCTGGATAGACCTGCAAAGCAATGCACCAAAACCGAGCCATTTTTCCTGGCTTGATCAATAAAATCCAAACAAACTTCCAAATAATCGAGCAAATTGGCACCGTCCGAATCTGTGAGAGGTACAGCCATCCTCACCAGCTTCAGATCATGACCTGCAGTCTCTAACACATAATGGATCTTTTTATCCGAACCCCACCCGTCCATGTATACTGTGCGGATCTCTTTGGTGGGAACAAAAAAAGTTGGTTTCAATTCTGTGAAAAACCCTATAGAAGGCTTGCTCAAAACTGATAAAATATGTGTGATAAAATATGTGTGATTTCTTCAAAACGGAAGCGTTTGTATATAGGGCTTGAATGTTAAAAAGTTGGAGAAAAAAGTTAATCTTTCTTTTTACCTGTGGAGATAATTTTTTTTACGAATCTATATGTTTGAAAATCATTTACAGTGAGCCATAATAACATGCTAAAGCATTAAAAATGTTAAAAAGTTGGAGAAAAAGTGTGCCGAGTCAACACAACCCAACCCAGAGTGAAAATTTACTCACTGTGACCCGTTCTCCACTCTCCTGACCTACCCAATATTTCGACCTCAATCTCTCACCAATAAATTTGTTATTGCTAATAAAAAATACCAGGAAGAAAATAATGTTCGACATGCTTTTAGACAGTTTTGTTAGATTCAGCTTACTAAGTTTGTGTGTGCAGGTCACGGGTACTTTATAAGAAAACAATGAGGATGTTACCTCTTGCTTAATGGTAACTTCGTAAGCATTTTTAGTTAACGTTCTTTTTTCATTCTTTACATGGATAATTTGCTTATATTAAACTTTTTTGAACATATTGCTTATATTAAACTTGCTCATTTATAAACCATTTGTGGTATATGTGCCTTGAGATGTAATGTAGGAATTTTGAAAAATATCTTTGGTGGGCTACATGTTTATAAAAACATATCAATAAGTAAATTAATTAGCTTTGTGACATTACCCAAACCTGCGATAGGGATTACATCATGGTATAAGGTGCTGAAGCATCTAGATTTTGTTTTCACATATTAATATATACAATTCAAAATGTTTATGAACATTAGTTGAGTACGATGACACATGAAACATAGTGTATTTCATTATTGATCGAGTCTAATGTTATTATTCGAATATTTGCAAATACGAGTACAAGTGGGTTGATGGAGTTACTCTCAAGAAACCGATAGTAGTATCTGCTCCTGAATACGTGGACTATTTGATGGAATGGGTTGGAACTCAACTTGATAACGAATTAATATTCCTTTGGAAAATGGTGTGGGAGATAGTTTTTAGTACTCGAACATTAGTAGGTCTTAAGAGTGTATATCGTTAAGAAATCTTAGCATTAGTGAAAGCAAACTCCTTTTATTTACACTTTTAACATATACTTTTTAAACTTATTAGGTGTTCATGGAATAAACATTGGCTTATTACTTTATTAATGCTCACTACATACATTTACTTGTGAAGAACATCAAATTTAGAGACGACGATGCATGGACGTTTATTATATTAATAGTTACAAACACAATAGCTTATAGGATCGTTGACTTATTACTTATTATTCCTTTAAAAAAAATATATATCATGTTTACATTCATTGTTGTTTATTACTTTATCCACACACTCAACTTCTTAATAAACAATTTCTTTAAAAACCCCGTGATTCCACGGGTCTATAAGCTAGTATAAGTATATAACGACTAATAAATCAAACCATAACCAAAATGCTATTTCATAACCAACCATTAATGGAATCAATAACACTAACCCTCATTAAACTCATCATATTCTTCTCAGCCATCAACCGCCTTCCACTACCACCAACTGCCATCTCCTCCACCACAACCACCTTCCCAAAACACGCCCAACCCACGAATTCAGGCTATCTTACCATCAACTCCACCACTGGTTCCGCCATCTTTTACGTATTTTACGAAGCCAAGAACTTAAACAACCTTTCACTATCACAAGTCCCACTTCTCATCTGGCTTCAAGGTGGCCCAGGGTGTTCTTCCATGACTGGAAACTTCTTCGAACTAGGCACGTATCTTGTTAGGTCTTCTTGGAAGCATAATGTGGAACATCTTACACTTAAAAAGAATCCGAGTTCGTGGAATAGACTGTTTGGTCTTTTATTTCTTGATAATCCTATTGGAACTGGTTTTAGCATTGCTTCGACGTATGAAGAGATCCCACGTGATCAAGAAAATGTAAACATTTATCTATTGCGATCAAGAAGTTTATTTCTTTGAATACGTTTTTTGAAACACGATCTTTTTATATAACATGGGAGAGTTACGCGGGAAAATATGTCCCATCTATCGGTTATTATATAGCAAAGCGTAATAAGAATATACCCGTTTCAGAAAGGGTAAATCTTTGTGGATTAGCTATAGGAAATGGGTTAACTGACCCTATAACACAAGTGAAAACCCATGCAAAAAGTGCTTATTATCTTGGACTAATTAACAAACAACAAAGAACCCATTTGGAAAAACTTCAACTTGAAGTTGTTAGATTAACAAAACATCATGAATGGTATCATGCGACAAATGCAAGATCAAAGCTTTTAAACATGTTACAAAACATGTCAGGATTAGCTACATTGTATGATTTTAGGAGACTGACATCTTATGAAATCACCAAAGTGACTAGCTTTTTATCCGATAATGAGATCAAGAAAATCTTGAAAGCAAACGAGTCCGTAGTTTATGAAGCATGTAGTCCGGTCGTGGGGTCTGTGTTACACGAGGACTTAATGCAAAGTGTTAGGTATATGATCGAGTATTTGCTAAACAATAGTGATGTAAAGATTTTGTTGTATTCGGGTCAATGTGACTTAAGAATTGGTGTTGTGGGGATTGAATCATGGGTTAAAAAGATGAAATGGGATGGTGTTAAAGATTATATGGAGTCAAATAGGGAAGTGTGGGTGGTCAACGGTCAACTTGCAGGATATGTTCAAAAATATGGGAATTTGGTGAATGTTGTGGTGTTTGGGGCTGGTCATCTTGTGCCTGCTGATCAGTCTGTTAATTCGCAAGCAATGATTGAGGATTGGGTTCTTGAAAATGGGTTGTTTGGTAATGAAAAGATGATTGATCTTGACCAGCAATGTAAGTCAACTCTAGTTGGTGTAGATTAGAAGTGTATAGAAACTTGGTAGCATTGTGTTAAGATAGAAAATTATCATTTTGATTTACTGGTAGATTTCAATTGTTTAGGAACTTGGTAGGATTACTGATGAGTAGAAAGTTGTACTTTTAAGTAACTAATGTTATACATCAAGTAAATTGTTATGATAGAAAAATATAAACACTATACATATTGGAAATGTGTAGGCTGTTGTATTGATTGAAAGGTATACCTTATTTTCACATGAAATTCTTCTTCTTCGGCTTATTAGTCATCACTTGCGAATGTGGAGTTTCGGTATGCAAACATCAGTGCTGGTTCTTATTTCCTATCAAGTGGCAATGTGGCAGCTAACACTTACTGATATGGCATTCATATCGGATCTTCTTGTTGGGTTTAATATTAGTCTTTATCTTCTCGAGAACATTACATTTACTTGAATCTGGGTTTTATATGGAATAATCTTCGGCATAAATGTTTAAGTATGCAACAATAGTGTAGCACACCCTTTCTGTGAATATACAAGTAAGCTTTAATATATGATGATGGTTTATGACGGTAGTATACTCACATACCATAATAGAATTGGAAATGCTTATTCACGTTATAACAAATTAACAATGCTTTTTAAAATGTTCAACCAAAGTAAAGTTGGAGCAATGGTTGAAAAGGACCTTTTTTTTAATGAATGGATTTGTAAACCGGTGTAAGTAGTAATTTGAAACATTATTCATCAACAACTAGTAGTTTTAAGCATAATTGGCAAATCTATGTTGAGTGTTCTGGAAATGCTTATATAAACTGTATAGAAATTTATTAATGTGTTTTTAAAACACACATAAGTTGTTTGTATTTGTCCGTTTCAAGAGTAAACTATATACGGTTATTAATGGGCAAATTTGTATATGCCTATTTCAGATTCAAACTGCCTTTGAAGAAATTTTAAACAAGCTGCAAACTTCCCAAAATTGGCCGCAAAATCACTTTTTTGTAATTTAAGTTTATAACTTTCTAAGCTGGTTAAAAATTGCAAATTGCGATATTTATAGATTCTGTAACATTTGTAAACTTCATGACCTTTAAGTATGTTTTACGCCATGAACATGCAAGAATGTTGCATTTCAAGGTGAAGACTTCTAGCAATTTGAAAGAACCTCCTTAAAGCTAAAATACTAGTAAACTTGCTCATGGTTTCGGGTTAGGTCGATATGAGTCTGTGTTTATCAGATCTGATTATGAATCTGGTGTCCAGTCAATTAGGTGTTGTTATGGAAAGGGCAGAGTGGTGTATCTAGTTGAACCGCCTGCTGGCTCTTTTTTTTTTTGTTTCAAGGGTGGGATATATTACATTTTTCTATCGGAATTGTTGTCACCCGTATAAATATGCATAGCATCATCATCTGCAAGGGGATATATGTGTTATGATTCTTCTAGTGTACAATGGAGATAGTGGTATTTACCTTAAAAGGATGATGATTAAATAATATACAATGGGTTTAATTTAGGTGTAGTCATGCCATCAAATTTGTAAATTAACAACATAGTTTATAAGTGAAAGTGGTCTTAGCAGTTCATGATTAGCTTTGGACATAAAAGATATGAAGTGTCAAAGTTTTGATTTGAAGCTACTTTCATCATCGCCTTCGCACTGCGCTGTTGGCAGCCAATACTTCTTTGCCAATTGACATCCACTTCGCCCCCACCTTCCTAGCCATTATTCCAGAACTTGTAGCTTAGGATTCGCTAAGTGCTGCAGCCACGACTCTCTTCCTTTTCCTGTATGAGACTATTAGAGGTTGTTTGTGGAGATCGCACAAGATACCAATAATTTCTTCAATGTTGTAGCACCAATCCAAATGTGTCTCGACTAAGTGTGCATTTCATTGCTTATTGGGTTTATGGGATTGGATATGCAGTTTGGTTTTTCATTCTTTGCTAAACATATTTCCTAAGTCATTCAACAACAACACACATCAATAATACTTATCAAATCATCAACTATATGCTATAGAAAGCTTGATCGAGGTGTGTGTCTGAATATCCATACACTATTAAATACAACACCTGAACCTAAGGAGGGAGAACACATTATTATATAGAACTCATACGGAGTATCATACAGCTTGTAACGAAATTGATAACTTAAAAGTTGGAACATGAAGATGTTCGTGTGTACTCAGGTTACAGTTGCACTTGGTTGGGATGATTTTTGTAGATGATTGTTCTGTAATCTCATTAAAAGCATGTTTCATATTCGAGCTCTAGACTACATTGTCAAAATGGGAACATGTTCAAGTGGTCAAGCAGGTCAAACGGGTCAATATAAAATCTCCTAAATCATTTTACTGTAACAAGAAAAATTTATTGCAATAATATAGTTTTCTTTTATCATATTTAATGCTTTACTGATTTAGTTTATTGTGATATTAAAAAAATAAAAAGACCGAAAAGTGTTTTCCTTGCCTTGATCATACAGATGGAAGATAATTAGATAAGTTATACATACCATAGTTTGAGTAGAATTGAAATTTTCCTTGAGCCAGAAGCAACCGGGCATCAAATATTGAAAAGGCAGGTGCTTCCATTAGTAAGAAGGCGCAGAAGAAATTCATATGTCCCAGCCATCATCTTGATAACGCTGAAATGGTGGGTTGAATTCTTCAGAAAAGCTCGGGATTCTAACTTCTTGCAAGTCTTCTGGAAAATCACTGCAGTTTGAACCCTTTATGCTTTCAGGTTCTTGATATGAATACCGTGAAATTTTGGTTTGTTGACTAGATTGTTATTACATTGTAGTGATCACGGTCCACAAAGTGAAGTTGCAGCTGTATTTTCCGGAGAACCTGTGGATATGCTTATTATACATATATAGCTGTCAACAGCACCATTTTCCGGAAGCTTTAGTTGATTCGAGGTCACACACCTGTTTTGTGACAGGAACGTAAAGAGGTAAATGGAGTGATATAAAATTTACACTAGCAAATGATACCCATGATTTAAAGAGTCCATGACTTGGTCACAACATCCTCATCTAACATTCTAACACATGTCTCCTTATCGTCCACCCGTACATGATGATTAAAGAAAGTTATGCCACAAATATACAGTTTAAAAGAACACATTCCATTGCCAGAAGTCAACTATTCAACGAAACATGATAGTGAATAGTAAAAAAGTAACAAACCATTCAATTATTTTGTTCACTGCATGATCTTGTTAAACGCATTTGTTATGATTGCATATATATGTGTATTCCTACATACCGAACTGACCAAAGTCCCGTTTGTTATATTAGGAAACGTACAATATTCTTTTTGGGCAAGTATGTTAGCTGAGGGCATCTCCAATGCATTGGCCCCAACATAGTATAATACACTTCACATCACCATCTCATGAGTTTATTAGAAACACCCTTACATTGCATTGAACTCATGCATAGTTAAATGAAAGTAGAAAAGGCGAGAAGTGAAACAGAAAAGTACAACAAATGGCCCACTTATGTGTATATTGAGAGTATGTTAAAAGAAGAAAACTAATTAGACTTTGAAGTCCCACAATGTTATTAAACTATGAGGTGTCACTTAATCTATTCTATTGCACAATGCCACATAAGTGCATTGTGGATGGCCTGATGATCGATTAAGTTTTGGGTGGTGTATTGGTACACCCGGATAGTAAAAAAATTAAAAAAAGAGGTGGGTAGAATAACCGATCCATGTTTTATGGGTTCAAGTCTATACTCATAAAGAAACATATATAGTAGTAATACACTAATACATATATTACTTTGTTTCAAGTAACTTTGTTAAACCATGAGTCCATGATAGACAATTAAAAGCTTACTGATTATATTTTGGTACTGAAAACGTAAAGTTGTTTCATGTGTCTTATCCTTTACGCGCATGGAAATCAAAAAACGTAATCACATTTGAAATAGGGAAAATTCTCTAAATGCCCCAGTTGCCCAAGAATATTACCTCAAATGCCTCATTTTTTTTTCACTTCCCTTAATGCCCCATGGGCAACTCTATCATATATTTGGGCCCACTTTGTACTTACAAAGTACAAATCTAAGACTTGGTCTGTTGAGCAACTTTGACCTACTTATTGGGCAACTGACATTTTTTATCTTTTAGTGAAAAAGCAAAATATTTATTTTTTAATTTTTTACTAAAAGACAAAAATTGTCAGTTGCCCAATATTGAAAGTCAATGTTGCCCAACTAAAGATCTAGTACACTTGTACTAGGTAAGCACAAGGTGGCCCCACAAAATGGGACACATGTAATTTATTTAGGATAGTTGCCCAAATATATGGTTGGGAGAGTTGCCCATGGGGCATTATGAGAAGTGAAAAAAAATGAGACATTTGGGGTAAATTAGTTGAGCAACCGGGGCATTTAGAGAATTTTCCTTTTGAAATATCTATATCTTTATTTTAATACAACTAGCATACAACTTGCAGTATGCTCACGTCATATTGCGGCAAAAAGTTGAGAAAAAGTAACAATGGTTGGTTATAGATGGCAATAGCAATGAGATTTCGTTACTTAACATTGTAGGCGTGACAATGTGCATGTGAGTAAGAACGATGTCACTTCTTAGGCTAGTCCCAGTCGTAACCTGGGACAACCTGGGTCTTCCAGCGTCACGTCAGCTTTCTCTCTCCAGCGACCTGTGACAATCCGGATGCCCCAGTCGACGACCCAAGAATTTTTTATTTATTTATTTATTTTTTCTAATTCAAACATTTTTAACATTAAATTTAAATTTCATTCAAATTAAAAAAAAACATTACATTACGAAATTAAAAAAAAAACATTACACTACGAATTTAAAAAAAAAAAAAAAACATTACAATACGAAATTAAAATAAACACTACAATACTTAAACTAATAATCTAAATTGCAACGTGCTTTGATTGCTGCCTTAACTTTCTCCAACTCTTCTAGTTGGCGGCCGGTCAAATTTGGGTCGATTGGGGTGTTGTAGAAGATGATGTCGGACTCCTGTTTTGATATCCTCAGGAGCTCAAGTTTTTCTTTTTTTATCTCGAGCTCTTTTTCCCTCAACCGTAACCAAGTATCTTCTAAACCCTGCTTATTCTTACCTTTATCCTCTTTTGACGGCTTCTTGGTCTTTAAGAAATTTTTGGCCAACGATTGCATAAATGAGTCTGATGGAACATCATCATCACGAGAGGAGGAGGATGCTTTCTTCCTTCCTTTGTCACGACCAACCGGTCGTGATTCTCTAGTCGCTTCCTCAGCAGAATCATCAACGTCATAGACATCGAAAGGATCACGAGCTTGGGTTGAACCAGAGGTAGTGGTAGAACCCTTTGTTTTCTTCCGACTATTTGTTGATAAAGCCGACAACTCAACCTCCTTCCAAGCAGCATGACCCTTTAAAACCTCGTAGCACTCCTCCAAAGTGAAATCATGACCGTACGTCATACGGTATTCTCTAAGAGCTTTTGAAGTGTCGTCGATATCATTCTCACCGCTTCTATGGGTATTCTTGATATTCTCCATGATAGCACAATAATTTCCAACCCTATTACGAATCCTGCTCTTCCATTTGGTAGTGATGGAGTCATAGGTTCGGTCTTTTCCAGTTTCTTTCTTAAAGTAGTTGATCACTAACTCCCAAAACTTGAAGCGGTTCCGGGCGTTTCCTCTCGCCGCGTTTTCCGACACATAAACCCAAGCTTTACAAAGCACCACCTCTTCCTCCTTTGTCCATGGCTCTGCAGCCTTCTTGTCTTTCCCCTTGCTTGTTTCCGGCTTCTTGCCTTTGTCCTTGGCCTTTGAAGCACGTCTAGATGGCAGCTTTGGTTTGATGGGGGACATCTCTTCAGCGGAAGCAGTTTTCTCATCATCAGAATCATCAACGGGAATGGAACCATGGAACGAACCGTGGTGCGAACCGTGACCCGAACCTTGTCCCATCGAAGCATCTTGACTTGGGTAGTTTTGTGTCGGATACTCCGGCATCCAATCTTCCAAATTCATGTCTAGATTAGTGCTTCGAATCGGGGAATAAGGTTGAGAAGGATAAATGAAGTCCATGTTTGGATGATACGACGACCCACTAGGTTCTTGCCGGTAATCGTGGTAAGAACGTTGCGGTGGGACAAAAGGACGGTTAAGATAAAACGCGTTTTGGTTTTGATTTGGTTGGGGTAGTTGTGATTGATATTCAAAACCTTGCGGACGAAAGCGAATAGGCCGGTTTTGTTGTGGTGATATGCCGGTTAACTCGAAGTTGTTTTCCGGCGAGAAATTTAGATCCGGGGCATTTTGGGGTAGTCGTGATCGTCGGGTTTTTGATTGTGGGGTATTTTTCTTTGACATTTTGAAGTTGGATAAGAATTAGATTGAATTGAATGTAGATGAAAATGGTAAGTTGTGAATTGTGTTTGAGGTAAAGTGGGTATTTATAGAGTGGTAAAATGAGTTTGATTTTTTTTTTTTTTTTTTTTTTTTTTTTTTTTTTTTTTTTTAGTTTAATGAGACCAAACGGTCGTTTTTTTAAAATTGTTTTGGTTTATTACAAACGGTCTTAAAGCCACTCGATATGGCCAAATTTGGTCTCTCGACCGATCTGACAACCCACACCCACATTCGTGTTGCCCGATGTGAACATCGGTTGCCGAAGGAATTTTTTGTTGCCAACCGATGTCGACCCTCTCGAATGCGCCCAACCTTATAGAATAGAGGATGTTGAGTTTACCATCTCGATTTAATATCAATTTTTCTATCAATGAGGCTTTGGTCTAACGGTATTCGCGCCAAATTAGAGGGTGCTTCAGCCTTCAACTAATAAGTTCAGGGTTCCAGTCACACTTTCGAGAAATGTAATGAAACGTGAGGTGTTTATTAAAAAATGATCCTTTTATACTAAAAGTTTTTTAATGACGATTTAATTTTTGTTAAAGGTTTTGTAACTGAAATTTAGATGATTATCTATATTATAAAGGAAAAAGACAAACTTAAACTAATAAAAAAGATAGTGAAAACTTAAACTAATAAATAAAATGTTAAAGCCACCAAGTTTAGTTTTTATAGTATTTTGTTTATTTTTTTTGCTTTCGTTAAATTATATATATATAATTTTAAATAAGTAAATTTTTTAATCAAAATGTCAATACAACTATATGTCGTTAGGTGTGGCAATTCGGGTCGGGTTTGGGTTAACAGGTTGGCGGCTCAGAAAACCCAAACCCGTCCCTAACCCATTTAAATTATCCGGTCATCTATGTCACCCATAACCTTTTTACAGCCATAACTTGTCACATTTTTTTATTTTGATGTATGGTAACCAGCAACC
Source organism: Chrysanthemum seticuspe (assembly GCA_019973895.1). Classification (NCBI taxonomy): domain Eukaryota; kingdom Viridiplantae; phylum Streptophyta; class Magnoliopsida; order Asterales; family Asteraceae; genus Chrysanthemum; species Chrysanthemum seticuspe. Next base: position 174,191,418 of record BPTQ01000004.1, on the reverse strand, counting down.
GACTGAGAAGATAAAAAAATATATCAAACTGATAAAAATAACAAATCTGATACATCAATTTGCAAAAAAATTAATTTGCTACACATAACTAAAGAAAGTAATAAATAAGGGGTTTTGCTAACAGCACCCTTAAGGCTTAACCCTAACATAATCCTACACGAATCAACTCACATCAAACGACAAAGTTTATGCCACAACAACCATTTCTTAATGAGAAATGATATGCATGCCTAAAAACATGCCTAAAAGTGTGTGGCAAGAGTTTATTGGTTGTATAGGCGGGACCCACTTTTTTATAAACAAATAAACTCTTGCCACATAGTTTTAAACATATCATTAGTCATGTTTTTAAGCATGCCTATCATTTCTCTTTCTCAATTTACTAGAAAATGTTATAACAAGGTTATTTTTGGTAATCTCTTACTTATTTTGAACCTCACACTGATCATATTCACATTGTTAAAGTGGAGTTTGTCACATGCTAAAGCTAATTGATAAACTAAAGTTTTTTTTCAAGTAAAATTATAAAACTATTTTCATTATAATTGTATCTTTAAAGTTTAAACACTGATTGATTAGACACCAACAGAACACTTTAAATAATATTGCATAACACTCATTCTAAAATTTGGATTAAGTGATGTTTGCTTTTCATTAAATTGTCTTAACTAAGATAATTATATAAGCTAATTAGCTAAGCCAATATAGACATGCTAGGTCAGTATAGACATGTTTGTGATAAGTTATTAGACTGTTGTTATTGTTATTAAAACACTAACTTATTTTAAGTCAATGCCTATTAAAAAATTCAAATACTTGGTTCAACATATAATTCAAACAACATTTGCTTAACTAGTCAGGAATGGTCTAGTGACAAAAAAACTTGTGACTATCTTAACTACATAAAATAAAAAAATAGTGAAAGGTAAAAGTGGAAATTGAAAATTGAAAGTTGAAAGTTAAGTTTAAATGTTAAAATGAATTGTTCAATGTTTAATGTTTAAAAAAAGTCAAGCAATCAATGTGGAATGTAGTAATTGTAAGTCAAGCTATGCATAAATTAAACAATCAATGTGGAATGTGGTATAATTGGCAACACAACTGGACAACTTATGAAACTTACAATACACACGGATGACTTTATATGTACTTTTTATAAGTTTAATGCAATCTTAATCTAATACAGTTTCTTATAAGCGGGTAAGTACATATTTTTCGTTGAGCTTAAAAAAAATAATTAGCCGTGATAATTTTATTGAAAACTAGAAACCGCTGCCGCTAGGTGCGGATACTTGTCTAGTCACACTAAATGTGTGAGTTCTAAAGTTCAATTCCTGCTAGATGCAAAAACCTGAAAAGGTCATGCCAACCTTTTAAAAGGTTATACATTATTTGAGTTTGTGTAGCAGCAATTTCAAGCCTCATGGATTATGCGGCCAAAAGATCGAAACAATGGCTTAAAAAAACACTTGCTTATCTATGAACATAAGGCTGCCCCCAGTAAGGGCACTCAATCCCCCTAATTTTCCTTGCCACATCAGCTTTCTCTCTCCAGCGACCTTTAGGCGATTGGGTGCCCCAATAAAACGACCTACACTACCAAAAAAATATACCCCACAAATATACCTTTTATATTTATTAAATACACAAAAAAACAAAGAAACCACTTGATCTTGAAGACGATCACTTCCCTCCTAGAACCATGCTCGATCGAATGGCCACATAAAGGAGATTGATTAGAAATTGATCGACCTAGTCGATCCTTCACCCTTACTGCGTCCAGCCTAACATATCAAGAAATTAAAAACAAAGAAGCCCTTTAACATAATCAAAAGAAAATTAGTACAAAATAATAATAAATAAATAGAAATATACGAAGTGTATTAAGAAAAGAAAGAAAACCCTAAAATGGTAGACAAGCCCAAAACTGGTAGATGTTGTAAAAGCAAAGCCCAAGTAGTTAAAAGAAAGAAAGAAAGAAACACTTGAACCATGAAACAAACTAAACTAAAACTCAAGAAAAGAAAACCACTCCTCATATTTCGTAAATTTCAATCTGGTTTTTCTTTATTATAAATCGACTCACTATAAAACCTCCCTCCTAACTTCTTTCTTTCTTTCTGTAAAAAATAAAATTATATAAACTAGTTGTTGTTCTTCTTTGTTGTTGTTGTTACGTAAATCTCCAAACACACAAATTATCGCTGATCTAAAAGTTTTATCAACTTGTTTTCTCTTTAGATCTTTCTTAATTTGTGTCCCCTCAGGTTAATTTAACAGGTTAGTATTCATTTTTTTTTAATATATATATATTTTTTGATTTAAGGATTATTATTGTTGTTGTTAACAAGAATTGTTGTGTGATTGTAGGGAAGGGATGAAACGAGTGCGAGATGATGGTTTTAATAATATTAATAATAATAACAATAATAGTAACAACTCTCAATTTAAGCGGCCTTTTGTTTCTCCTAGACCACCTGAATCATCATCGTATGTCTTTTTGTCATCTATGTTTTGTTCTGTTAAGGATGTTGTTTTTTTTAGGTGGATATGTTTTTTTGGTTTTGAAAAATTGTATGGTTAGTTGTTGGTTTTATGGATTTGTTTAAAAATATTGCGATTTAAGTTGTTAGGCCTTTGATCTATTGTGATTTGGATAATAATTAAAAACATGCTGTGGTGAATTTATTATTTTTGTCTGTAGGGTGCTTTTAGGGTTCTGGTTGGGGGTGGGGGGTTGTAGTATCAGATTTTGTTAGAATGCCGTGAAATGAAATGAAAAGATGATTGGAGGTGTTGTATGACCTGAAATGTAGCCGAGTGCGTGATGGAAGTGTAGTAGTCTACATTAGTATCATAACCTGTAGTTTCATAAATGTTTAGTATCTGTGGTTTTTTAATGTCTGATATCATGTGATATTTTGTGAGTTTTGACTGTTTTTGTTTATGTTAAAGACACGTTGAACCCCATGTCCAAGTAAATGAAGGAGTTGGCGAGGTGGCGGGAGGTGCAGCTGCAAGTGCAGGAGGAGGCGGAGGAGGGGCTGGAGGTGGAAGTAGTTCACAAAAGCTCACAACCAATGACGCATTATCGTATTTAAAGCAAGTTAAGGACATGTTTCATGACCAGAGAGAAAAATACGACATGTTTCTTGACGTAATGAAGGAGTTCAAAGCTCAAAAGTACATAAGTTTCTTACCTGAAGTTTATATTATTATATATAGAGAAATGAATTGTTTTGTTGAGTTTAACTTGTTAATAACTTTCCTGATGCAGAATCGATACCATCGCTGTTGTGACAAGGGTGAAAGGGCTGTTTAAAGGGCATAATAATCTTATTTTTGGGTTTAACACCTTCTTGCCCAAAGGATATGAAATTACGGATGTTGAAGACGACGAGCCTCCAAAAAGATCAGTGGAGTTTGAAGAGGCTATAAGTTTTGTAAACAAAATAAAGGTTAAACACCTATCTTACTTTTGAAAAAAATGAAAATTAGTATGCCTTTTTTAGAGTGTACATTCTAACTCTGGTGGTTTGCAGAAACGTTTCCAGAATGATGATCGTGTTTACAAGTCATTTTTGGATATCTTGAACATGTATCGGAAACAACACAAAGGAATAAATGAAGTTTACCGCGAGGTGAGTTTTTTTTTTTGAAGATGTAACCTTAATAATTTATAAATGAAATACTAGGTTGGTTAGTCACATCGTGTCATTTATTCAGGTTGCAGCGCTTTTTGATGGTCAACCCGATCTTCTTGATGAGTTCACAAAATTTTTGCCAGATGCTTCTGCTGCTGCATCTGCACATCGTGCTTCTTTAGCGCGACAGTCTAATAATCGTAATGATGAAAGGAGCTCAGCTCTAGCTCCAGTTAAACAAGTACAGATTGATAATAAGGTAATGTGGATGATTTATCTGATATAAATTTTTTTATATATCTTTTTCATGTGGACCAAGTCTTTGATGCCATCTAGCAGCGAGTCAAGCGAGATAAGATCACTGCTTCACATGCTGAGAGAGACCTAAATGTTGAACATGAAGAGGATGATAAAACTGCGATGAAACTTCACAAGGATCAGAGAAAGCGGCCTGAAAAGGAGAGCAGGGATAGGAAAAGTTCTGACCAGGATTACAAAGAGCCTGATCCTGATGCTAGTAGAGACATGCCTCGTATTGAAAAACGAAAATCTACCAAGGTTGAAGATTATGGAGTCAGTTCAGGTGCAGGCCCTAGTGGTGATAAAGATTCATTAAAAAGTAAGTTAACTGTTTTGGTAAACAGCTGATAAAGGTTTACATATTCGCATGATTTTAAAAATACTTTCATAATTTTCTATTAATTCGTTCGTTAAGTTGCGAAGAATGAGTATTATCCTGTTTATTTATATGAAGGAAAATTGTAGTTAAACAAATCTGACAGTAGACTAATTTTTTATTTTTTTATCGTTACAGGTATGTACAGCCAAGAATTTACTTTCTGCGAGAAAGTGAAGGACAGATTACGTAATCAAGATGATTACCAAGCGTTCTTGAAGTGCCTTCATATATTTAGCACAGAAATAATCACGAGAAAGGAATTACAGAGCTTGGTATGCTAATTTACATGTTTTAGACATTTCACATATTGTCATCATTTTACGTTAAAACATAGTTTTGTATAAAAGAATTACTCTATTTTGGTATTGAATGTGGAAGACAATGCATAGTGTGAAAGGGCTATTGGTTCGAGTAACAGAAAAAGTGAATTAGATGTATGTCCAACATCTTCCGATGTATTCAACATTGTGCAATACCAACTTTGTGTTACATATCTAAGCTTGTTAGCTATTTATGTGTCAGCGCATATAAAGAGCGAAATGTGAAATATTGTAATACAAATATTGCCTATTCAAACTTCGGCAAATATGAGAGTCGATGTATTATATGGTTTACTTTTGATCTTGATCAACTAAGATGCATTAGCACATGGGTTCCCTGTTCTCTCTGTCATAGTTTTTTACCACTCTAATCTGAATTAGTGTATGCTAGTTGCAGTTTAAGGGTGTGTTTGTTGAAACTAGCAGTTAGCAATAGGAGTTAGCAGTAGCAGTTTAATTTATGAAAGTGTTTGGTAGAGTAGCTGTTGCTGTAATTTTAATGTGTAAAATGACGCAATGCTAAATGCTAAATGCTGATTCAAAGAACATAAAGAAATTAGCGTTTTAATAATTTTATAAATGTTATCTGCTTTCTTCCAAACGAGCTTTTTAATAATAATGCTAAACTCTAATTGCTCTAAAATGCTCTTAAACGTTGTCTACCAAACACACCCTAAGTCTACACTTGAAAAATGCTCATGCATTGTAATGAATATGTATTCTGAGTTTCTGACGCCTTCTCAAGGGATCTTTCGTTATTATGTGGTTAATGTGATATGTATCAGTTGCATCTAAAGTCAATTGGTTAGATATTTCTCACATATGGTATAGACCCCCCATTTGTTTTATCACTCTTCTCTTTTGTTTATAGAATTTTAAAGAGCAGTGGCTGTCGAATAACTTAGTGCCCATTCTCTACATTTTTTTTTTTTGATAAATGGACCCTCATTGCGAGTTTTTCAAATCTGGGACTTTTCTATTTTCAGGTTTCTGATCTACTTGGAAAGCACCCAGATCTTATGGAAGGTTTTAGTTCATTTTTGGAGCGCTGTGAAAATATAGGTGAATTTCAGACTAACTTACCAAACTCTCATAGTTTATATTTTACATCTAAATTCCTTAGTTGACGCTGAAATTTTTTGTTTGTAGATGGATTCCTTGCTGGTGTCATGGACAAAAGTAAACCTTTCTTCTTGGCCATTGTTAAAAATGAATGTTTTGACCCGTTACCCGAACCTTACCATCTTTAGTTGTCATTTCAGTTCATGTCATATTGTTATTTTGCTTATTGGATCTTTGAATTGTGGCAGAATCTTTATGGAGTGAAGCGCATGCATCTAAATCAACTAGAGCAGAGGAGAAAGAGAGGCGTGAAGCTGAAGCTTCCAAAGAGAAGGACAAATACAAAGAGAAATATTGGGCTAAATCTATACAAGAACTTGACCTCTCTGATTGTCAGCGTTGTACACCCAGCTACAGGCTTCTTCCTGATGACGTGAGTTTATTGCATCCTTTTATCTTTCTTTCTTTTTCTAGTAATGCTGTATCATATTTCACACTTTATCTTTGTCTCATGTTTGACAGTATCCAATACCATCAGTTAGCCAAAGATCGGAGCTTGGTACTCAAGTACTGAATGATCTCTGGGTTTCTGTGACTTCTGGTAGTGAAGATTATTCTTTCAAACATATGCGTAGAAACCAGTATGAAGAGAGTTTATTCAGATGCGAGGATGACAGGTAAATTCATAGAATTTTTTCTAAGGGATTGATCTAAAAGAATCTGTTTCAGAATAACTTAAAAGTACTATTTTGTTAAAGGTCTTTGGGCAACTGACTTAACTTGTATATTTCTTTGATGATGATACCAGGTTTGAACTAGATATGCTGTTGGAGTCTGTGAATTCAACTGCTAAACGTGTTGAGGAAGTAATAAACAGCATTAACAAGACACGTCCTGAAATTCCCATTCGTATAGAAGATCACTTCAATGGTATGTATTATATAACTTACCAGCACTTTCATCTATAATGATTTGCTCTAAATGAGCGGGTTGGGTAATGGGTTGAAATAGGTTAGGTTGAAGTAATATTTGTCTAGAATTGCTCAAAATGGGGCAGGTCAGGCTGGGTTGGCTAATAGTCTGAATCTTTAGGAAGAAACAATTTAGGAAGCTGTCGCCATTAAAAGTAGATCATCGTTGATTGCAACCCCGAATTTGCTCTGGACCTCAATTATTTGTATGTCTACCTGTAGCTTTGCATTTGCGGTGCATGGAGCGGTTGTATGGGGATCATGGTCTTGATGTCACTGAAACACTTCGTAGAAACCCGTCAGTTGCATTGCCAGTTATGCTTACTCGCCTCAAACAAAAGCAAGAAGAGTGGACAAAGTGTAAATCTGACTTCAACAAGGTTTGGGCCGATGTTTATGCTAAGAATCATTACAAGTCACTTGACCACCGCAGCTTCTATTTCAAGCAACAGGATTCAAAAACCTTAAGCACGAAATGTAAGTCAATTGTTCTTCTATAATGTCTGCTGATCTAGTTAGATGCTCGGTCTATCTAAAATTTCAAATACTAATCGTCTCTCTTACTAAACAGCGTTGGTTGCCGAGATTAAGGAAATAAAGGAAAGTAGTCAGAAAGATGAAGATCTCCTCCATAGTATTGCTTCTGGAAGCAGACACTATATAATGCCAAATCTTGAGTTTGAATTTACGGATAATGACATTCATGAAGATGCATTTAAACTTATAAAGTATTCATGTGAAGAAATTTCCACAAGCAAGGAACAACTGAACAAGATTTTGAATCTTTGGACAACCTTCTTGGAACCCATGCTCGGTGTACCTTCCCAGCCTTCTAATTCTGGTAAAGTTGAAGATGTTGGATCTACCAAAAACATTGGTGCTCGTGTTGGAGATTCTGATGGCAGTACCATGAATCCTGACCATTCAAATGCCACCCGCAACGGAGATGAATGTAATTCGCCAGTTGGAAATTCTCAAAAGAACAATCTAGTCAATGGAGATACTGCCAAAGAAAATAGATTGCTACTAGAGAATGGTTCTAAGGGGCGTGACACGACTCCATCTAGACCAAGTAGTGTTAGTACGAATGGTCATGAATCCAAATCAAATATTGACAATCCTGTTTCACAGGTAAAAATGTTATATTACATTGCATTGATGTTCCCTTTTTTCCGGCTCAATAATGTTTTATCTTATATAATCAATTTTATTTGCAGCACGGGGATATCCCAAGACCCGTAACAATAGCTAATGGAAGTTCTTCCAATCCCTCAAAATCTGAGAAAGAAGAGGGTGAGTTGTCACCTAATGGTGATTTCGATGAGTCAAATATTGGAGAGGAGATTGAGGCAGATGGTGATGACGAGGACAGTGAGAATAGAGTCCATGATGATGATAATGATGTCTCAGGGAGTGATTCTGGTGGTGGCGATGATGTCTCTGGAGAAGAGAATGAAGAGGAAGATAGAGACCATGATGACGATGGAGATGGTAAAGCAGAAAGTGAAGGAGACGCAACGGATGCAACACATGTTTCTGGAGATGGTATGCGTTATGCAAGGACAGCAAAACCATTGGCAAAATGTGTAGCTTCATTGTCATCATGTGGTCGTGAAAAGAAAGATGCCCGTGTGTTTTATGGGAATGATGCCTTCTACACACTCTTTAGGCTTCACCAAGTAAGCATGCAGTCTCTCTTTATCTTTTGTAGTTGTTGATGAAAAGAAAGCGATGGGTAGAGTTGGCAGTTTTAATCCATCTACTTTTGAATGAGCTGATTGGGTTGTATTTGGTCTTAAATGGGTCATATAAATTATTAGCTAAACAGGTCCTAGATTATATTAATAAAGAATGGGCAAAAGGAATTCAAATTATAGATCACTTACTTTATCTTTGTTTTTACGTGATTGTGACTTCTGTCTTTTTCTAGGTGTTATATGACAGACTATTATCTGCTAAACTCCATTCGCTATCTGCTGAAGCAAGACGGAGAACTGCTAAAGATTCCAGCCCTTCTGATCTTTACGCTATGTAATTTCATTACCGTCATTAGTTCTTAATATAAAATCTTAATTGGAATGTCGGTTTCTGACGATATTACTATACTCTGCAGATTTATGAATTCTCTATACAATTTGCTTGACGGTGTTGCTGATAATTCAAAATTTGAAGATGATTGCCGGGACATTCTTGGAAATCAATCATATGTGTTATTTACATTGGACAAGTTGATTTTTAAGATCGTTAAACAAGTATGTATATAGGCCTACACTTTTTCATACTCTGTTTCATCATTTGTAGAGGTGGCAGTTTTGACTCTTTTACTTGCCAAGTACAAAGTCAATTTGGGTTGTGTTCTATGACAAATGGGTCAAAGAAATTAAGTTAACTAAACAAAAAAAGGGATGGGTAGAAAAAAAATTTAAGTTCTTTTTCCAATATGCACAACATTTTTGATAAGTTATTTTAACATTTACAGCTGTAATAAATTTGTTTTTTGTAATCTTTAATTAAACATTGATTTTTATATTAAACAAAAAGATTAATGGACAATAAAGTGTGTGAGTTAGCACACTTAAACTTGGCCTGTTTTGATCCGTGCTAAGAGTGTCTTGTTTCAACCTGAACCCATTGTCCAACCTCCCCTTTATGCCACCTCTAAACTCGTTTGTTTCGAGTAAATGTTTTATTTACACTATTTTGGTTGCAGCTTCAGAGCATAGTATCCGATGAAACGGATAACAAACTACTGCAACTATATGAATATGAAAGATCTCGAGATCCTGAGAAATTTATTGATTCTGTATACTATGAAAATGCTCACGTCATCCTTCATGATGAGAATATATTCAGAGTTCAATGTGTAGGTGTTCTCTTATTCTACTTTATGGATTATGGAAAGGGGGCAGTTACTTATTTACATTTGATGTTGTTTCTTTGCAGTCTTCCTGTCCTTTTCGTATAACTTTCCAGCTAATGGATGATGGGATTGAAAAACCTGAAGTGGTTCCAGTTTCTGTAGATTCTCATTTTGCGAATTATATTCATAAAGATTTTCTTTCAGATGTGACTCCTAGAAAGCAATCTGGCATTATGATGCAAAGGTAATTTTTATTTCTCATTGAACTTGAGAAGTGTGTAGACTGTTAACTGTCTTCAAAAGTTAGTTTCAAAATGTAATATATTCTGATGCTAACATATGTGTAGAAATAAACGGCGATTCTTGGGTGCGGATGAATCTTCTGTTCAGTCACTTGCCATGGAAGGTGCTTATGTGCTGAATGGTTTGGAGTATAAGATGACATGCAGCTCGTCAAAGGTATATCATCTTTGCTTTGATATGCACTTGAATACATATTTGTAAGTCTAATTAATACAATGTGGACTATGGTTTTTCTGTTTGTGACATACGTTTTTGACATTAAATTCTCATAATTATACGTTTAATTGATAAATGGCATTTCAGTAATTGATAAATTTTGGACAATAATATGGTTTGTAATCAAGTCTAATTGATAAATCAATATATGATATTTCACTATTTTGACATGAATCTGTATAATAATAGAATCATTAGATATGATTCATGAATATTGACATTACATTCTCGTGACGATTTATCTGATTTCTAATCAGTTACATAATGGCAGATCTCCTACGTGCTTGATACAGAAGACTTCTTCTTTCGTGAGAAAAGAAAACGAGTAAATGTCTCGCGCGGGAGATCATCTTGCCTTAATGTAGAACGGTTTCACAGAATCTTAGCAGCCTCACAATCACAACTACAACAATAGTCAAGGTACATTATACTTCTACTCATAAGATATTCATTAGTAAGTCAAATGGAGTCGAAAGACACCCTAACAAAAACGCGTTTACTTGTTTTGCAGAACTTTTAGCTGCGTAAGTTATAGAAATGCTACTTGAAGTTCTCTGAATGGTTCCATCAATTTGATGGTGAAGAAGAGACAGATTGTGTAACGTAACAAGTGTCATGTGAAGGTTTAGTACAAACAATGTTGATATGAGCCATCAGTCCCGTAAATAGAGGTTTAATCCAATTTACCTCTTTTTCTATTTAATTCCTCGCTTAGTATTTCAAAGGCTTCGACACATTGTGAGGATAGTGAAGCCGCTGAGAATCTCGGAGACCGTTGGTTCGTCTAGGGTAGTTGTGTATAGAGGTGTATGCTAATGTTGATTTATGGTTGTCGATACAATTACGTTACTTTTTGTTGTTATCTTACCTCAAGAATTGGTATTTCTGGCTGTCCCAGGAACCCTTTTTGTTGTTTATTGTTAGAAAACATTATTTTGTTACTTATGAATGCACATTGGTTCCTGGAATGTGGTACTTAATCTCAATGCACGAATTTAAGGCCAGATGCACGAATTTAACTTTTTCACAATTTTGATGTTAATAAAAGAAGAGAAATGCTACGCTCACATAATGTTTACAAAAAGAAATCCACACATACATGTGTCAAATGACTTGTACCAATAGAATTAAATTAAGTTTTCTCTTTCTTGTTTCTACTCCCAATGATTAAGTGACACATGTATGTGTGGATTTATTTTTGTAAAAATTACCTGAGTGCAGCACTTCTCATAAAAGAATACTTTTTTGAATATGTTTACGCCACATTTATTTCAGGTCCCATGTAAAACATCAAACATTTCACTATAGAACTTTATGATATAATTAAAGCCTTAAAGGCAAATGTTTATTCTACAATTCATTTTTGTACGCTATATAAACTAGTAGAGTACTGCGTGTTGTGACGACGGTTATCTTGCAGTTTAATTTATTTGCGATCAAATGTTACGTGAAAATATTTACGATAATATAATTATCATCTTATACACATATGCTAAAATAAAAACATCATTGCAAAAGAAGATATTTATACTACATTATAAAGCATTTGAGACTTTCTATTAAAGGAAGTCTTAAAATTTTAAGACAAAAAACATTACTATAAAAGGAAAAGTAGAAAATGAATGTAAAATCTAAAAATTTAAGTATCATTAAAACCATATGTAACCGCCCTCCAATAATGATACATTTTAATGAAATTGTTTATAAGAAAATCTCACAATAGTTAAACCACCAATTTAATGCTAAAATTTAAAAACATAAAAATGTTTATCATTTACACTATTAATAATTTAGACTATCTACTTTTGAAAAACATTTATCTACTACTTTATAATAAGGAAGTTTAAAATAAAAAACATTTGCTCGCAAAAAAAATAGTTATCGGGTACCCACCGCCGCATTGCGCGGGTACCCTTCTATTACTATAACATACACACAAATATACCTATGGTATAATTGGTTTCTTGTAACCCACTTCATTTTAACAACCTTAGTATCTTTTTATAAATTATTACTCGTTGTCATTATCTACAATATACTGAAAAGTGTCTTCGTTAACGATTTTGCTCAACTTTTTATTCTCTTTACGCTTTATATAACTATTTATATTTTGCTTTTGCGTTTTTCTGCATGGTTAATTGATATATGCAATATAAATAGATTAAATGTAGAGTAAAGTTCAAAATACATCCATGTGGTTTGTCTCGTGGTTTGTCTCGTGGCTCGCTTTACATCCCTAAACTTTTTTTTGGCACAAAATCATCCCTCCGTTAGTAAAGTTGGCACAAATACATCCCTCTGTTAGTAAAATCAGTTAATGAGGACTAACGGTGCAAATATATCTCCGTTATTTAACATTTGTTAAGAGATATTTACGTAAATCGTCCTTGTGGCAAGGAACAAATTGCAACCAAAGTCCTTAAATTTATTTACAAATTCGTCCCTGTGGTTAGACCGGTCAACATTTAGTCAACGCCACGTGTCACCACCTCATTGGTCCACGTGGCAACCCGACCCGAACCATTTACCGACCCGACAAGTTCATTGATCCGACCCGTTGACACGTGGCACCACTCATGTGGTGACACGTGGCGTTGGCCAAACGTTGACCGGTCTAACCACAGGGACGAATTTGTAAATAAATTTAAGGACTTTGGTTGCAATTTGTTCCTTGCCTTAAGGACGATTTACGTAAATATCTCTTAACAAATGCTAAATAACGGAGATATATTTGTACCGTTAGTCCTCATTAACTGATTTTACTAACAGAGGGATGTATTTGTGCCAACTTTACTAACGGAGGGATGGTTTTGTGGCAAAAAAAAGTTTAGGGATGTAAAGCGAGCCACGAGACAAACCACAAAGATGTATTTTGGACTTTACTCTTAAATGTAATTTTAAAAATGGGAGATGATTTTCACACATTGTTTTCTGATTTGCACACACTACTGTATAAGCTGACAAAATAAGATGCGAATATGATACAACTGTAAAAAGTAACTCCCAATACCGTCTTCCACAGGTTATGGGTCCCAATACCGTCTTCCACGGTGTATAAGGGAGGTTGAGACGTAGATAACCTTACCCTCTACCTAAGGTAGAGAGGCTGCTTCCGGTTCTACCAAAGGTAGAAAAGGACCTTCGGCCTTGCAAGGGGTGAGGATAGAAATAAAATAATGTGTCCCGATAGAAATAAGATTGCAAATCAATTTTCTAAAAGAATCCATCATAATGTGATATTGAATAAAGGGTGGTGAATTGCATATATATCCAATCAAAACTCATAATTGCAAATCAATTTTCTATCATTACTCTATTTTTAAAGCCTTAAAATTGTCAAATATATCCAAATGACTATTTTAAATATACTTAATAGAAAAAGATATCAAATAACTATAACTTATATGTAAAATGATGATTATACCCTTATTATTATTATTATTATTATTATTATTATTATTATTATTATTTTTATTTTTTTTTATATCACTTTATTAAAAAAAAAAAAAAAAAAAAAAAAAATTATAGGATTTACAAGAAATTAGTAGGGAGCCAAGAAATTATTATTATTATTATTATTATTATTATTATTATTATTATTATTATTATTATTATTATTAAATTTTTGTATTTTTTTTTACAATTACAAAATATTCTTTAACCATTTTTAAGAAAAAAGAAAGAGCAACTATATTCAGAGACTCAACCGTATTCAGTATCGACGAATCTTAAATAAGAATATCAATTGCACTATCAATCGTTCCATCTAAACATAAACTCCTGTATATATAGATCACATGACATAATAAAATTCAAACCAATAAAATGATATTTTGTAATTGTATTTTTGTAATAAGAATAAATGTATAATCGTCATTTTATATATCAATTATAATTATTAGACTTTTATTTTTTTATTAAATATATATTTAAAATAATTATTTGGATATATATGACAATTTTAATGCTTTGAAAGGATATAAATGAAATTATGAGTTTTGGTTGGACATATATGCAATTATGAGGCTTTGAAAGGATACATATACAATTCCTTTTTGAATAAAAGGATTGCTACATTCACACAATTTTCACACAAAAACTTTCACACAATAAGGTGATATGCTAAATTATATATTGAAATTAAAGAGAGAGAATGCATTTGACTTTATATTGACAAATCACATAAAGACAACTCATTATGTGAATTTTTTTGTGCGAAAGTTGTACACTTGTAGCAATACTCATTGAATATACATATTAGGGACACTTTTTTGCGTGTCAACAAAAATGAAAGTTGTGTTCGGATTCAAACTTTTACCTCACCCGGTCTCATTTCAAACTACAAGAAAGATAAATAAAATGTTATGTCATTTAATTCTCTGTTGTATTTAAGAGTCACACATAATATGTATTTAGTAGAAGCTTAAAATAATGCATTTATATACACAGTACAAAATTTGGGAATATAATACGAGTATAAGTTATTGTAGAAACAAATTTTGATTAAAATCCTAATTTAATTTGGAGTAAAAAGGAGAACTTTTTCTTTCCTCTAAAACTAGCAAAGCACTTCTGTCATTTCATTTTTACTAAACTCAAATTTGTGTTACGTTAAGTTTTATATTTGTATGGAGAAACATATGATGATTTACACCCCGTTTGGTTGGGGTGTATGGGTATGAATCTAACACTTATGTCATTTCATTTTACTAAACTCAAATTTGTGTTACGTTAAGTTTTATATTTGTATGGAGAAACATATGATGATTTACACCCCGTTTGGTTGGGGTGTATGGGTATGGACCTATGACTTTTAAAGTCATTAATGTTGTTTGGTTGGTTATGGGGCCCACCACAATGGAATGAGGATACCCAAATGTGAAGGTTTCATCATATATTATGTGTGTTACGTTAAGTTTTATATTTGTATGGAGAAACATATGATGATTTACACCCCGTTTGGTTGGGGTGTATGGGTATGGATATAACACTTCTGTCATTTCATTTTTACTAAACTCAAATTTGTGTTACGTTAAGTTTTATATTTGTATGGAGAAACATATGATGATTTACACCCCGTTTGGTTGGGGTGTATGGGTATGGACCTATGACTTTTAAAGTCATTAATGTTGTTTGGTTGATTATGGGGCCCACCACAATGGAATGAGGATACCCAAATGTGAAGGTTTCATCATATATTATGTGTGTGGGTGGTTTCTTCATACCCTCCATTATCATTCCACTCTATAACAATACCCATACCCATTGTGATTCATAACGACAAACCAAATGCACCATTTAGAATGTTTATAATTTAATTGAAAAGTTAAAGTATAATGACTCATGTGGTTAAGTTTTTGATGAAACAACAAATTAGAGTTATAAACTAATGTTGGTATTATACTTGCTTTATTTAAGAACCTTATTAATAAAAATAAGATTCTAAATAAGGTTATTAGACAGATAAGTTACTGAACTTTGCGAATTTGTTCGTTTAAGTTACCCAAATTTTTTTCTTGTTGAAACAGGTTACTAAAGTATACGAGTTTTAAAACATGAAACTTGTTTAAACCCGTCACCCCTCTTTCTAGTTTCCAGGAGTTTGCCCTTTAAGTAACTTAGGTGATTAAATTGTAAAGTTGAATAACCTATTTAAATAATAACACTAAAAGAAATGGCACATTGATTTTTATTTATTTATTATTTTTCACTTTTTTAATTATTATTTAGGATAAATTGCAAAAACTATCCTTATGATTTGTTTAACCTCTTTACTTTTTCACTCCCCCTCCCACTAGGGGTGGAAACGAGCCGAGCCGAGCCCGAGCCTGCCAGAGCTCGAGCTCTCGGCTCGTTTGTATTTTAGAAAGCTCGAGCTCGAGCTCGGCTCGGTTCGAGCCTTAAGATTTGAGCTCGAGCTCGGCTCGTGTTATGATATAAAAAGCTCGAGCTCGGCTCGGGCTCGGCTCGTTTATGATGGCCTTATATAAACCTCGAGCTCGGTACAACATCAACAATGGTTAAATAAGAAAACATATACAAGTAGTTCTAAACTTCTACTAATGAAACAAATAATTTTAACTGATTATAAATATTTTTCTTATTCTATATATCGTTTGTGGTTTTAGACTCAAAACCAAACCATCTGGGATATGCTTATCCAAAACAGTTTATATACCCACAAATAATCATATACTGTTTGCATAAGCATTCGCAAACACTTACCGAACAGCTTATTTGTTATATTAGACACCACTCATCTCATAGCCATCAAATATAAAAATAAAAATAAAAATAAAAATAGATAAGTCACGAAGCTATAAAGAAAAATCTAAAGATCTCAGATCCGTGTTCTTAACAAAATCTTTAGAGATTTAGACACGATCTCTTCATCGATCTGTGAGAATCATAACTTGTTTCATATATTCAAAAGCGATAAAGAAATAGCAAGAATATTGATGTTAGTATCCTTTATTTCTTTTGATTAAATAATAACAAAAACAAACACATACATCCTACCCGAGATCTTGTAACAAGATCTTGAAGTCGAAATGAAAAAGGGAGAGTGACGGCTTATTTGATTCGTAAAGAAGATATAAGGTGATGCGTTTTGGTGTGGAGTAATAAGGATGTTGTTTGATTTTTTTAATGGGGATGGTGTTTGACTGCTAGTGTGAGGAGAGGAGATAAGGCCATAAGGGTTGATTTTATTGATGTTTAGTTTATGTGTTGATTAAAAGATAAGGTGCAGTAGATATGTGAATCTCGTTGCACTTATATTTTTTTTTAATTTTTTTTGGAATTCTCACTATAAAATAAATACGTATCCACAAATAAAATACATACATATACATTTATATGTATTATATATGTTTAAATATATAAAATATACTAGAGCTCGTTTAGGCTCGTGAGCCTAATCGAGCTTGGTATATAAAGCTCGGGCTCGGGCTCGTTTATTAAATGAGCTTTAATTTAGGCTCGAGCTCGGGCTCGAGCTCGTTTAGGCTCGGCTCGTTCGAGCTTTTTACCGATCCGATCCCGAGCTTTTTACGAGCGGCTCGGCTCGTTTCCACCCCTACCTCCCACCCTTCACCATTATTCAGTAACCATAACCCACTAAATTCACCATCTCTTCAATCTTTCAATTTCCACCAAGAAACACTACTCAAAACACATAAAACAATAAAGTCAACAACTCCATATATAAGGCATCGTCAAATTCAATTGTGATACAAAATCCCCTCTTTGTCAAAATGCTAAATCAACCAACATTTTGAATAAAACGCTAAGGGTGCGTTTAGTTGGAAAAGAAATTATCTTTTTTTCTATTTCTAGTTTTGTAAAAATTTGAAAGGAAAATTTATCTCCACAAAATACTTGAAAATATAGAAAACGCGTTTAGTTGATGTTTGTATTTTCTATTTTGAAGAAAAAGGATGGAGAGTTGTGGGTTACAAAGGAAAACAACTAAAATTTGTTTTATAATTTTCCTTGTTAAGTTAGGAAATCGGGGATTTTGTGTTTTGTAAAACATTTTGATGGAAAACGCTTATTTGGACGCGATCTATGTTTTCCCTATTTTCTACAAAACATTTCGTGAAAAACAATGGTGTTTTCCCGCAACTAAACGCACCCTAAATTTCTTATTTTCTTCCAATAAACCTAAATTAACAATAAAGACATTATGCCCTCATTTTTGTAAATCAAAACATATCATCACACCATCCTAAGCTAACAACAGCCAACCCCCAACCATCGTTATCCTAACCCGACACAACCAACTACCACGTGACCCCCTGGACCTTCTGCTTGAAAGGTTATGTGGTTTGATCCGGGCATACACAAACACATAATGTTTAATTTTGGGTTATGGTTTGGTTGCGATGCTTTTTACTATTAACTGCATTTGTGTTTAGTATGTTAAGGGTTGTGAGAATTATGAGTTTTTGTAGTTGAATGATTAGGAGGTTTATAATTTGTTGATTCATATTCTATGTTTGTTTTTCAGATTGTGTGTGCTGGTGGGTTTTGTTGTTTTATGCAAGTGAAAATGAAGAATTTTATGTGAAATCAAATACAAAAAACTTGCGTATAAAGTGGGGGTTAAAGACAAAGGGCATTTTAGTCATTTAACTTTGGATTAAGGATGAAAATAGAACCAAAGGTTTGTCACAGGGACTGTTCCTACATTTTCAAAAAGATTAGACCATGTCTGTGATTTCATCAAACCACAAAGATGTTTTTAGCAATTTACTCCAAAAAGAAAATAAAATGATAATAGTGAAAGGCAACCTGCTACAACATATTAAAAAAAAACCAGTAGCTTATTTTTCCGGTAATGAAAGTTCAGTAACCCGTTTGAAAAAAAAAAAAAAAAAAAAGAAAAAACTTAAGTAACTTAAGCGAACAAAGTCGCAAAGTTCAGTAACCTATCTATCTAACAATCCATCTAAAACACCATAGAGTCATCTCGTTTTTATAAACTAGAACTACAAATCTGTTGTAAACTTTTGATTGTTTTTTTTGCATTTTTTTTAGTATTGTAGATATAAAAAATAAAGACTAAAACCCAATAGAATCATCTTATTTTTATCGGTTCAATTAAATGTAAGATCAAAATTGGACAAATATTTATTAAGAATGTTACGAAAAGTATACGTATGTATGAGTTAGGATCAAATAAGAAGAAAAATTAAAATGAGAATGATAAGAAGAAACCACAACCACACATTTCAGATGCATCTATTAAAATAGATGCATTTTCCTTTAAAAAACTCCCCCTTATTTGTAATGTGTGGCTAGAAATTCTTCGTATTTTTCTCACTTTAGTTTTTTTTTCTTATTGGATCCCTTCCCACATATGTATAGTACCGGTTTAACCCTGCGGGTGAACCGGTGACTCGGTGAACCGGGGAATCGACCGAGTGAATTAAAAAACCGAATTTTAAAACATTGAGGGTAGTGGTAATTTCAATTTGTCAAGTTTGAAGTATTATTTTGAATCCTTAATAGTCCAAAGCACTAAATAATACAGTTTGTTAAGTTTGGGATACTAATATATGTTTTGGGTTTTTTAATTTTTGTATTAACCAATTTTCTTTTCAAATGGTTTCATTGAAGCGTGTCGGTTGAAAAGAAATACTTACCGTATACGAGTAATAGTTTTGACTTTTGACTCAAAACTTGTTGAGATGAGCAAGTATTCAGGATTTGAATATTATTCTAAGCGGTCAATATCACTCTAGTCAAATAAAGTGCATATGTTTTATTATAGAAAATGACTTTTTTTCAAATAAAATTGCAAGTTAAAGCGTGTGGATCACGTCAAAACGGTAACAGGACCAGAGAGGTAATTTACGTGTTTCTCTTTGAGATTACTTAATGGAGTCTTAAAATAGAGATGCCAATACTTTGTCTAGTTGTTTTCGTATAAATGTATCTCAGTGATATTAATTTTGATCGACAATAAATTTTGATTTTGTTATTTTAGAAAGTCAAACTCTCGCACACACGACTAGCCTGGGATTCGGACCCGGAACTAGTAGGATAAAGTAGATAATTTCGTTATTAAATATACAAGTAACATATACATTCTCACAGAATAGTTAAGTATATTTTTGGTCTTTGTGATTTATCGGGTATAACACTTTTAGTTAGGGATGAGCATTTCGAATCGAATCCCGGAACCGAACCGAAACCGTACCGGTACCGTACCTAAACGGTACCGATTTTTGAAATACGGTACGGTACCGGGACTACGAAATAAGGTGAAAAAAAATCGGGACCACTAATTCGGTACGGGACCGGTACCAAATCGGGAAATACCCGAAAAAAAGCGGGGAAAACCCGATTTCCCGGTACCGGTACCGATACCGGTATCGGTATCCGAATCCCGTTCGGTACGGTACCAGTACCACTAATTTATGCTCGGGAAAAAATCGGTACCACTAATTCGGTACGGGACCGGTACCGTGCTCATCCCTACTTTTAGTTTAATGGGCAAATTGCATAAAAAGGTACTAATTTTAGATCCAATTTCAATTAAAGGTATTATTTATTTTTATTTTTTTGGGCAAATGACAAAAAAATACATCGAACTTGACACTTTTTATGATTGTGTGTAGCTAACTATTTTTTTTTTATTATTGTGTGTACTGAACTTTCAAAATTCGATTATTGTGTGTATTTTGTGACCATTTTACCCTTAATTTTTTCAAATTTTGAAGGGTAAAATGGTCATTTTACATGGCAGAATAGTCACAAAATACACATAATGATTGAAATTAGAAAGTTCAGTACATACAATAAGAAAAAAAATAGTTGGCTACACACAATCACATAAAGTGTCAAGTTCGATGCATTTTTTTGTCATTTGCCCTATTTTTTTTCTCAATTTAGGGTGGCCAACTTTTTTTTTTGCAATTCTAGGAAATTAGTAGGTTTCCAGTCATTTTTTAAATTTGTATCCGGTTACCTCTAAAATTGAGTGACACGTCATTTGTTTCTTTATATAACATATTATTGGCGCCTCTTTGTCTTCACGTACATGCTAGCCTGCTAACTTATTCACACATTTCCAAATCATACGCAGTACTTAGTTAAGTTTTAAACAAAAAGAGACCCATTATTTTTTACTTCTTTACCATTTTTAATTCATAAACAACCCTGGAATATGAATTATTTTTCAAAACATCACAATAAACTTTGAAGTTTGAACCAATTAGAGGAAGTCAGGAAGAGTTAAAGATCATGGAAACTGTTTGCCATAGAAACCCCGTAAACATCCCACCTCCTACCAAGTTACTTGCTTTTTCACACTTCCTAAAATCTACAAACAACTTCCCTTTTTCGTTTTTATTCCATGTCTATCTATTTCTCTTCATGTTTTATTTTCCCCTCCATTACCATCATTCTTCCTTTTACTAAAAGTTGGGCTGCTTGATGTTGGTCTGTGAACACGAATAGCGATTTTCGCCTGGCCAGATGCACGACGACTTTGGCTGGAGAAGACGGTCGGAACCGTGGCATTTTAGCCGGACGGTTGTGAGACACTGTACCGACGATCTTTGTTGGAACGGTTGAATCACGGTTGTGTGGTGGGATGAAGTCAGGTGTGTGTTGACTTGGTGTGTTTTTAACATATTTGGGTTTTGACTTTGGTCTTTATGAGTTTGCCACATAAAGAATTCCTAAGATTGCAAAATAAAAAAAGTTAGATACCTTAAATTGCGATAAAAAAAGAATGATACCTTTAATTGGAATTGGATATAAGATGGGTACCTTTTTATGCGATTTGCCATAATTTAATAGTTTCAAAAGTCCTGGATCATGTCCTGATTTGGAAGATCCGTAACAGGTTTTGTCCAATTTTCGTTGATTGTTAGTTTGACTAGTTAAAAAAATATAAAATGACTAAAATACCCTCGGATGATAATGTACAATGACTAAAATGCCTTTTCTTTCATTTTCTTTCTTTACAAAAAATTAAAAATAAAAAAAAAATAAAAAAATAACAACCATCACTTGATTAGAAAATTAAAAGGATTTACAAGAATATGGTGAGAAACCGAGATATTAGTTGGGCTCTCACTCATTTCTGAATACAAAAACTTAGTCTATGAAAAATAAAGACACCACTCTTGACATTATTATTATTATTATTATTATTATTATTATTATTATTATTATTAATTTTTTTTAATAAAACATTATTCCATTAGAAACCAAAAGGAATTACAGGAAATTGGTGGGAATATCAAATCTGGTTAAATCCATAAAATAGAAACGAACTTTTCAAATTTTCCCAAGATTAGAAAAGAACTTTTTTATTTCTCATTATAGGTAACGAAACTTGTTTAAATTTGGTAATATCAATGAAAATTAAATATTATTATTATCTGTCCACGCCATTAATTTTAATTTTGCATAATTTATGTATTTTTCATGTAGACTTTGAGGGTGTTTGCTTGGCTAAATTGTATTTAACAAAAAATTCAACCTTCTTGTCACCGCAACATACTTATCTCAATCCATCCATCACATTTTCCCTTTCATCCGTATTTATCAAGAATGAATCAAAAGAGATTTGAGAATAGTTTGGAAGCTCAATGGCTATGGTGCATCTCTTCCGCAACAAGGGGCTCATTTTTTGCCACCGGGGTTCACTCTTGCACCAGGTCACCTCAGCGGGTCACAACAGCCTGGGGTTCATTTTGGGGCTTCGCCTTTTCCGGTTCAGCAGCAGCCCGGGGTTCAATTTGCGTCAGCAGCATCAACAACCGTTTCAGCAGCAACATGGGGTTCAATTCGAGGGGTATTTTCCTGGTTCAAACGGTTCGGTTCAGCTAGGGCAGTTTGTGCCAGGGGTTCCACAGAAGATGCCGGTTCAACAGCAAGGGGTTTTTCATCCAAGTCAACTTTTGGCATCCGGTTAACAAGGTTCGGGTCAAGCTACCGTTTTGCCTCATGCCTACTAACACTCTTTAGGAACCGTATGTTGGAAATTGGAATATGGACATATGTGCGAGCTCTCATCTTAATGATTATGTACATTGTCTTAGTGATATTCTTAATGAGTGCATTTATCCGTCTGTCGCGGTTGGTGATGGGCGTTTCATTCCCGTTACCAACTCCGGTCATAGTATCTTGTCTACACCTTTTCGTCCTCTTCGTTTAAATAATGTTTTAATTACCCCTCATATCGTTAAAAATCTTATTTATGTGCGTCAATTTATTCGTGATAATTATTGCACTGTTGAATTTGATCCTTTTGGTTTTTCTGTGAAGGACTTCATAACTCGACGGGTACTCCTCCGTTGTGATAGCACGGGTGATCTTTACCCTGTTACGAAGCCTACTCCAATTCCTCAAGCTTATCTTACCAGTCAGTATACGTGGCATCAACGACTTGGACATCCAGGAAGTGAAGTGTTGCGGCGTCTTGTGTCTAGTGATTCTATTTCTTGTAATAAAGAGAAGCTTCCCGTTTTTTGCCATACTTGTCAGCTTGGTAAACACGTGAAGCTTTCGTTTGTTAGTTCGTCTAGTTCTGTTACTTCTTGTTTTGACATTGTTCACTCGGATTTGTGGACCTCCCCAATTCCGAGTCTTTCTGGTTTCAGGTATTATGTTTTGTTTCTTGATCATTATTCTCAGGATGTGTGGGTTTATCCATTAATGAATAAATATGATGTTTTGTCTAAATTTCAGTTGTTTCGTAGTTATGTTCGTACTCAGTTTAAGTGTGAAATTAAATCGTTTCATTGTGATCATGGTGGTGAGTTTGATAATACTGCCTTTCATAAATTATTTTTAACCCATGGCATTCAGTTTAGATTTTCTTGCCCCCGCACCTCTCAACAAAATGGAAAATCTGAACGCATGATTCGTACCATCAATAACCTTATTCGTACTTTATTGTTTCAAGCACATTTACCACCCAAATATTGGACTGAAGCTCTTAATATGGCTGTTTATTTATTGAATATCCTAGCTTCCGTGCCATTAACAATGACATACCCTTTACCCGCCTTTTTGGTGCTACATCTGATTATAGTGTCCTTCATTTTTTTGGATGCCTTTGTTACCCACAAATTGATACCAACCATAAATTAGGACCTCGCGCTACCCCTGCCATATTTTTGGGACATGTTGCCAATCATTTTGGCTATCGTTGTCTTGATCTAAATACCAACAAAATTATTATCTCTCGTCATGTTACCTTTGATGAAACGGTTTTTCCGTTTCAAACCTATCCATCCAAACCCACCCCATCCTATGATTTTTTGGAAGATTCTTCCAATCTCATTTCCACCATTATCAACACCACCCCAATTGGTCTTACTTTAAACCCGATTCCTATACCATCACTTGACATACCTACACCTCACGCACCAGTCAACATACCTACCTCCCCTGCCCCACCTACACCAACGCCACCTGTCTCTCCAGCACCTGTCCCTGACCCACCAACGCCACCACCTGTTGTATCTATTCATCTCATGGTCACACGTGCTCATGTCGGGACTACTCGTCCTAATCCGAAGTATGTTGGTCATGTGTTCACTATTTCTTCGTCACCTAGGTCGTATAAGGATGCTCTTGATGATCCAAATTGGCGAAATGCTATGTTTGATGAATATAATGCGCTTATTAAGAATAAAACTTGGACTTGTGTACCTCGTCCTGCGGGTGTCAATGTTGTTAGGTGTATGTGGTTATTTCGTCATAAGTATTTGGCTGATGGGACTCTTAGTCGGTACAAGGCACATCTTGTTGCCAATGGTAGCACATAGGTAGAGGGAGGAGATGTTGATGAGACTTAAGTCCGGTTGTTAAGCCGGGCACCATTCAGACTGTTCTTATTTTAGCTATATCTCGACATTGGCCTGTTCATCAGCTTGATGTCAAGAATGCATTTTTGCATGGTGATTTGGCTGAAACTGTTTATATGCATCAACCACCTGGTTTTTGGGATCCTGAGCATCCGAATTATGTTTGTTTATTACAGCGTTCTCTTTATGGTCTTAAGTAGGCGCCTCGGGCATGGTTTCAGCGGTTTGTTGCTTATATTCTTACTGTTGGGTTTACTTCGAGTCGGTGTAATTCTTCTTTATTTATTTACCGACAGGGTGATGATACTACTTATGTGGATGATATTGTGCTTACTGCTTCCTCTGATAGTTTATTACAGCGGATTATTGCTTCTTTGTATAAGGAGTTCTCTATGACCGATTTGGGTGCTTTTAATTATTTTTTGGGTGTGCCAGTTACGCGTGACTCTTCCGGGATGTTTTTGTCACAGCGTAAGTATGCTATAGAGATTTTGGAGCGTGCACATATGGTTGGTTGTAACCCTTCTCGGACTCCTGTTGAAGCTGAGTCTAAGTTGGGTGCTGATGGTGATCCGGTTTCTGATCCTACATTATATCGGAGTCTTGCAGGTTCTCTTCAGTATCTCACTTTCATTAGACCCAATATTACTTATGCTGTGCAGCAGGTTTGTTTATATATGCATGATCCTCGCGAGCCTCATTTCACTGCTCTCAAGCGAATATTACGATATGTTCAGGGGACTTTGTCTTATGGTTTACAGTTATTTTCTTCTACTACTGAGTCCTTGGTTGCTTATTCGGATACTGATTGGGCTGGTTGCCCTACCAATCGCCAGTCTACATCAGGTTATTGTGTTTTTCTTGGCAATAACTTACTTTCATGGTCCTCTAAACGTCAGCCGACGATTTCTCGTTCTAGTGTTGAGGCTGAGTATCGGGGTGTTGCCAATGCTGTTTCTAAGACATGTTGGCTTCGGAATTTAATACGTGAGCTTCATACACCATTGTCATCTGCTACTGTTGTTTATTGTGATAATGTGAGTGCAATGTACTTGTCTTCTAACCCTGTTCAGCATCAGCGCACCAAGCATATTGAGATTGATATTCATTTTGTTCGTGATTTGGTTGCTACTGGTCAAGTTCGAGTTCTGCATGTTCCTTCTCGGTTTCAGTTTGCTGATATTTTTACCAAGGGGTTAGCATCTGCATTGTTTACTGAGTTTCGTGACAGCTTGAGTGTTCGGTCTCCTCCCGCTCAAACTGCGAGGGAGTGTTAGACAATTAGTATTAGGATTAGTATTTGGCCCATTGTATATTAGACCCATTATGTATCCTATATAATATTGATGTACCAAACATTATTATTGATTCAATATACACAAACTTACAATCAATAAATGGCAGTGGTTTTCAACTTAGTCATGTTTCATTAAATCTTTAAATTGATCTTGTATCACATTTGGGATTGCATATTTCTTAGCTCACCAATGTGGTTGATCCCAGATTCCCAGATGGCCAAATATAGAAAATGGGTCAAGTCTGCAAATCCTTGTTGGTATCTAATATATTGGAGGACCATGTGGTATGACAAGTGGTCAATTTAATTTAACCATTTCATTTCTTACCATATGAAGCTAATGTTCACTTGCTTCGATTGGTTTTGGAAAAAAATGGGTCATATGTCACAAATTGGTTCTTATATTCCTTGTCATCGAGGGGAAACAGAAGAAATAATTTTAGAATAAAGTAAAGGAAAAAGGTGAAAGGATATGATGACAAGGATCATATAGATGGTGAATTGGTGAAATCGGCTATCTGAAAGAGGTGGTGGGCGTGTGGTGAGAGTGTGGTGGTGGTGGTGTGGTGGTGAGTGTCGCGACCACTATTGCTGGAGGCGGCCATTTGTGACCCAAGTTGCGTGAGAAGATAAGATGAAGAAGACGAGTATGATTAGGTGTGTAATCAGTTCGAGTTTTATGTCTCAGATTCATACCTTCTTCCGTGTATGTGTGTTATTGTTTGATTCTTTGGGGTTGTTTTATGTATTTTTTCAAGCTATAATCGAAAACAAACGTTGGATTTGGTGTGTTATGATGGTTGCTTTATTCTATCTTGCTGAGGTTTTGAAACTGTGTTGTTGGTCATATGTGTTTGTATTTTGTTTCAAGTGAAAGAGATAAAATACGATAATGAAATATATCGAGTTTTTTTATTTAATCTGATAAAGAGATTGAAGATCCTCAAGTGTCTTATTTTTATTTTTGTTTTTTAAGAAACAAAACCTTAACAAAAGTGAAGGAGGTTGAAGATAAAGGTAACATTTTAATTTGTAATTATAATCTATACTACTTATAATTCATTTAAACACTTCCCTCCTATTAAAATTTTTAAAATTTCTTAATATAGATTTTAAGCAAATACAAGTAAAAAAGTATTATTTACAAGTATGTTAAGCACAAATAATTCTCATCTTAAAAAACTATCTTTCTTACTTACAATTAATACACCCCTTCACCAATAAATACAAATCATTAAGCACAATGTACACGTAAATGTAGCACAAATGTAATAAAAAAAAAAAAAAAAAAAAAAAAAAAAAAAAAAAAAAAAACTCCAACTCCACTTCTTTTCTTTGTAGTAAACCAACTTTTATGATTTGTAGTTGTGTATGAATGCCACAACATATTCTTCATCTCATCAACAACAACTACATAGTTACAACTTCAACCAACAAACCACAACAAAATCCACGTAAACTCAAAAAATTTAAACGAAAAAATAATAATAAATATAAGAACAAGAACAAAATCTCGGTTTTGGTTTTTGAAATACTCATAGATCCTTAAAGATCCAACAAATCCTTCATTGATCTTGAAAAAAACAAAATTCGAAACCACCTACCTGGTTTGCGAGTCACAAACAAGATTCAAAGGAATTGTTGTTTTTCCTTTTCGTGGGTCAAAAATAAGAGATAGAAGGGAGCTTATTGTGTTTGTCTTTCGATATGAAGACAATAAACGAGAATCAACAGTGACAAGTTTCTATTTGTCGTTTGGATTAGAGAACGCGGGGATTTTGGTGGTGGGATTTTCGGTTTTAAAATTTAGTGAAGATGAGATGGTGACTTTTGTGAGTTTATGAGATTGAGATGAGAGAAAGAAGATAAGAGATGGCTGGTGAATAAGAAAATAGGGCAACATGAGTCTTAGTATCATTTAGGGTTATTTGCAATAATGGGTCTATATTAATGTTTGTTAAAAAAAATTATATTGAGCTGAGTACTACGAGTTGCACTAAGTATCAGGCAAATGATTTTTTGAGTTATCAATACTTCTTTTGGTTGCGATTATACGTGGGTGCACTAATACTTTTATATGAATACTAGGCTATTGCTTAAAGATATTACAATAAAAAATCTCTTTTTCTATAAAGTTATTGTCACGATAAAAATATAATACTAATATATTGTACGCCGAAAATTTTAATTTTAGGGTACCCGCTGCCGCAACGCGCGGGTACCCTGCTAGTATATACTAAAACCCATTTGGATCACTGTAGCAACAGTAAACACGCAAATTTCATGTTAGCCTCATTTTAGCCCATGAGGTTATTGGTCATTGCAAAGTTAGTCCTTAACGATTGTTATCTAACAGCCGTGATGTAAATTTGTAACAGAACAGTAACTTCAGGGGCTGTTTCTATGCAAATATTAAACAGAAACAACCCCTTAAGGTTAACTTTTATTTTCACCGTTAGTCCCTAAGGATTAACGTTGCAACAAACCGTTAATTTCAGGGACTAAAAAGGAAAATGTTAGTGCAAATATTACGATATTTAATCTATACAGTCTCGTTTGTTTTGATTGATGACAAACATGTAACTTGTAATACATAACGTAAAATGTACAAGTTACTTGTAATCACACTTTGTCTCAACATACATTCAACACCTCTCGATGACTCAAGTCCTCATATGTTACAACACAGGTTCGTACATGTTTGTTATGTGGCATTATGATCAAACCCATTAACAAATCATTTAGAATGGTTAAAATACGTTTAGAGTCACTAAGTATTTTAATAGGTTAACCATTTTATTTCGAACCTCATTTTACATTTTGCATTTACAAGTATTTCATACAAATACTAAAGTTTACTTACACTTGACAAAATATATTTTATTTTGACAAGCACTCTTTTACAAAAGGTAACTAGACATTTTATTAACTAGTTACATAATACATTTTACAAGTTTACCTTGATAAAATTTTTAATCTAAAAATGGAAATACATGTTACATCATGTCATGCATCATCTTTGAAATCCTTGGAAGATCACTTGAATATTTTGGTTAGATTGACACTCAATATATCAAATGTGATCTTAGTAAGATTTGGTAATATCTTGGAAAGATTTGAAGAAAGATTTTTTAGATTTTCTGTCAGGCACCCACGGCACCAAATTGTATAAAGGACGGAACTCTTTTAAGGGGTCCTTGGTCCGTGGACGCTCCTGATCACTTTTGTCTATAAATAGAAGCCCATTGTTTTCCCATTTCTTCACCACTTCAAAACACATCTTCTCCACCTTCTTGCATACATTTAGATCAATCATTAACAATGTAGTAACATACATTAAACACCCTAATGATCATGATCATAATGCTTCTAACATTCATCTTTGTTGTAAGCATACTCTACATGTTGATCAACCAAGGAAAGCTTGGAGATCTAGCCATCCCCACTCATCACAAGCTGAAGATCTATCAAAACAAGTTTAGGGAACTTGTGATCTTCATCATGAAGGCTTCCTATCAATGGAAG
This sequence comes from Chrysanthemum seticuspe, assembly GCA_019973895.1. Classification (NCBI taxonomy): domain Eukaryota; kingdom Viridiplantae; phylum Streptophyta; class Magnoliopsida; order Asterales; family Asteraceae; genus Chrysanthemum; species Chrysanthemum seticuspe. The sequence goes on along the minus strand of BPTQ01000004.1, from coordinate 174,162,205 downwards.
TTCATTTAGAAGTAGTCATTCATATCCATTAGACATTTGTGTCATGGATCATTAGTGTAAACATCATTGCATCATAACAACACTTTCACCAAACTAGAATAGATGGTTTATGTGTTTGTGCCATAAAACACAAGGTTTGTTATGTTGGGCCATAAAACATAATGGGAGTGGTTGTACCCTTGTAAAAGAACTCGACATATAGCTTAGTGTCGGAAATATTGTATAGGCGACGTTAGGTTGGTTCTACCTCGAACTAGAACCCGGTATTTAGCTTTGTACCGGAAAAAGTGTAAGCGACGATTGTAAGGTTTTCTCCGCCGATAAGGGAGCTTGTTGATTTAGTGAAGTAACTCTCGAGTTGGGTACTCGGGGAGTGGAGTAGGGCGGAAACGAGATCCGTGACCGAACCACTATAAATCCTCGTTTTCGGTTTGCACTTTCCTTTCTTTATCTTTTTACTTTTATACTTGCACTATACTATTGTTTGTGATGTGGTTTGGTGTTCATGATTGTGTGACAACTTAGTTTACTATGCTTTATATTAGTCACAAACAATAATTGGTACTTTCATATTATAACAAGCTTCATAAGCGATTTGATACTAAAGATCTAAAGTTTTTAAACGATAACGTATTCACCCCCCCTCTACGTTTTCACAGAAAATACTATTGCTACAGTACGAAACAGTACAAAACAGTGACTGCTACAGTAAAAAATAATGGGGAATAGTGCGTGTACTGTTCATAAGCAATTTACGCTTTTAGTCCTTCAAGTTAGCTGTAAATTGCACCGTTAGTCCCCCGTTATCGACCTTTTGCAAATTTAGTCCTTAATAACAAAAAAAAAGTACAATATTTTTATTTCGACTTAGATTAAACACAACATTCCCGCAGCAACGCGCGGGTGCCCCCGCTCGTTTACTCTAAAACAAATATGTAGCAAATGTAACCTGTCATGTGGCAAGGGTAACCGACACCAACCAGCCTTTTTTAGCAAAATTAGTGATATTAGTACGAATTTGAAAGTTTCTGTGGAAAACTAGAAGGGGGTTGAATAGTTTTACCGTTTAAAAACTTAATAGTTTCGAAAACTTATTTTGAGATCAATCAATATAGATAAATGATGTGTAAGTAAAGAATGAATAATATGCAAGCAATAGATAATATGTAAGTAAGGAAAGAAACAATCAAACTATGACAAAGTTGTTTATAGTGGTTCGGTCTACGAGGACTCTTTTTCCTTGTCCTACTTCACTCCCCGAGTCTCCAACTCGAGAGTTATCTTCACTAATCAACAAGCTCCTTTAACCGGCGGAGAAAACCTTTACACGTCGCTTACACAATATTTCCGACACAAAGCTAGATGTCGAGTTCTTTTACAAGGGTACAACCACTCCCAACCCACTATGTATTTTGAGGACTAAAATACTAACCACTCACACTCAGAGATTTAAGATGGTTTTATACAAAATGATGTATGAACAATAGTGATTCACACAACAACAAAACAAACAAGACTTCCAACTATTCGTTGAAGCATGATTATACCTTGATCTTCTTTGCTACAAAACATGATCAATAAAATGAAATGAAACTGGGTTAGATGTAATAGAATGAGAGAATGTATGTGTTTTATGCTAATGAGGGTTGAGAAAACAACTTAGGTTGGCTTGCTATTTATAGGCCAAGTGATGAGCAGATCATGGACTGGATGGAACCAAAAAAAGGGTTCCGCCCTTTATAAAATTTGGTTTCCCGCCAGTCTGACAGTAAAGATCACAAAAAATCTTTCAAAGATCATTCAAATCTCTCCAAGATTATGTAAGATATGATGAGTGAATATCAAAACAAAATATTCTATAAAATCTTCTAAAGATTTCCAATGTGATGCAACCCATGATGTAATATGTAATTTTCCATTTCTAGAATTAACATGATATATAAGTAAATACTTATGTAATGTTTTGTTTAAGTAACTAAACATATTTGATCTAAAAATGTTGAGGCACATTATACTTTAGAAAGTTAACAATGTGAATTGATATGTAGCTAATCAAAAAGTGATAAGATGCAAATGCTTAAATATTGAAGACTTATTTAAGAAAAGCTTGTACTAATATCTAACAATCTTGACAAGCTTTATACTTTGCAAAAATGAAATTTAGTTTTGTCGTTAACAAAACAAGGTAAAGATCATAAAATATGTTAATACAAATAAATCGTAAAAACGTTTATTCATATTTAGCGATCTCTTTGTGTTTTGTTGATAACAAATATAAAGTTATCATAAGTAAAATTATAAGGATACATGTTATTTTTGTAAAGCATTTACATATATAGTCATTTAACATAAATTGTTGTAATAATTCATTTGTTGTAATAGTTTATTATGATGGGTAAAATCCATAACCCATGACCCATACCCATGGAGCAAATCCATAACCCATGGAGCTAACCCATGACCCATTGACTAGATGCATTGCATCTTCTAGATACATTGTATCTATTTGGATACCCATGATCCAAAGTCCATGACCCATGATCCATGACCCATAACCCAAATAGGAGGAGCGTCCTACGGATCCGCCAGTTTACACTGGACGGATCCCTCATGTAAGGGATCCGTGGGATCCGAGGAACAATAGTGATTTTTTGCCTATAAATAGTGAGCTATTTTTTCATTGTAACTCACCCCTCTTCTTACAAACTCTCTCATACACTAATTCTCTCTTCTAATATCAGATCTCTTGATCTATATAGTAGTTCTTCTTTCTTTTGTTGTGATTCTCATATAGGTCATTCTCAAAGGCGAGATCACGAGATACTACAAGTCATCCAAGCAAGGGGTCCTTGATTGATTTGTTCCTCTACAAGATTTCTGTAGCAAGATCTTGTATTTCATATTTCACATAGTTGTTGTGTTGGTTTGGTCCTCCGTGTTAAGAACTCGGTATTTAGCTTTGTACCGGAAAAAGTGTAAGCGACGTTGTGAGGCTTCTCCGCCAATTTGAAGGAGCTTGTTGACATAGTGCTTGAACTCTCGAGTAGGTGACTCGGGGAGTGGAGTAGGGCAAGGAAGGTGTCTTTGTAGCCGAACCACTATAAATCGGTTGTGTCATTTCTATGCTTTACTTTACTTGCTTTCGTTACTTACATTACTTATTGCTTTATACTTTCTATCCATCCATACGATTTCACATAATATCGAATCTAAAGTTTTTGAAACCAACTTAAAATCGGCAAAACTATTCAACCCCCCCTTCTAGTTTCCACAAAATATAAATAACGTTTTTGGATGATATTTGTATTAATAATCTCCCCCTTTTTGTTGAGGACAAAACATAAATTTTATTTTTACCAAAGACGTAAAGATGTACAAGAATTTTAAAAATATGAAATTAAGTTAAACTTGAGAGAACTAGTTAGTTAACTAAAGTTGACAATTAAAAAGTTATTTTATCTTATAACTAGTTAGACTTTTGTTTGTCAAATTTTGGTTTATTTTAATTTTGACTTTTGAAAGTCAAAGCATGTTGCTGACTTTTTAAAAGTCAATGTTCAAGTTTAATAATATTCTCACCCTTTTTGCCGAAACAAAAAGAAGAGGCGAGGCGGAAAATGCAATGAGCCCGAGCCAAATGCTCCCCCTTAATTGGGTGCCAAAAAAAGATACATAAATTATGAAAAGCTACAAAAGAAAGGTTAGTAACATTCATCATGACAAGCATAAAAAAAATAATAATTTCAACCAACAAGTAATCACTTATAGTAACCAACAACATGTAATAAACATCATTCATTAGTTAAAAATTTTATGACTTAAAAGTCATAAAATGAAACATAATAGAGATGTTGAGACATAAAAAAAATCCTAGAAAAAAGAGAAAAATACTTGAAAAATAAAAATCCTGGAAAAATAAAAAAAATAAATTAGAAAATAAAAAAAAAATCCTAAAAATAAAGCAAGAACCATCCTATTGAGGAGGAGGATGAAAAAGAGCGTTAATACGCTCAATGATATGATTGAGGATGAACCTCATTTCATCTTGTAGTTCGTGGACCATGATGCGAGTCCTTTCACTAATATGAGCGGTTCGCTCACAATGGGAGCACCCATGTCGAGGTTGGTTTGGTGGGAGAGTAGGTTCATTGTTTGGTGGTGGAATATTAGTGGAATGATTGTTGGGATTTGATGGAGTAATAAGGGAAGAAAGCAAGGCGTTTTGCATTTGCATTGCCTCATTGAGATGAGAATCCACCATGTTTGAAAAAGTATGAAAATTATCTGGATGAACTTGTATCTCTACTTGAGATTGTGGTTGACTTCCCACATTGACTCATCAATGTCTTCAATATGTGGAGAGGATGTAGGTGGTAGAGCATGATCTCCATATAGTGGCCCATGGATATCGTTGTGGATTGGGTGGAAGAGAAGAGGTCTAGGTTCATTTTGCAAAGGGACTTTTGGTTCAAATGATGCTCTTGGTGGTTCATGAGCGATACGCTCAATGGTGCCGAATGATGGAAGAGGTGGTGGATTTGTGGGCCTAGGAGGTAAGTCTTCCAAGTCATCCAAGAATGGATTTGGAGATGTTAGTGGGGTTGAAAAGAGTTCTAGGGGTATAAGCTTTGGAGATTTCGGTGGTGATGGTGTTTTTGATGTTTGTATTGGAGCCGGTGGAGGAGAGGTGACGATTGGTGTTTTGTTTGGTGGTGGAGTTGTGATGATAATGGTTGATTTTGGTGGTGGAGTTGGAGTAATCAAGATGAGGAAGTTTTCATCTCTAATAGGAGATGAAATGTTGAGTGGTGATGAGTCTGATGAGGAGCTTAGGTTGACAAAACAACAAGGTCTTACACTTATTCTTGCGGTTTTTTTTTGAGAGGTTTGGTTAAAGGTGATGATGTTGATGACTTTGTCATTGGTATCAAGCTTGTTCTAAGATAAGAAGTAAGAAATGGTTGAGGTGTGAAAATTACCATCCGAGATGTCTTAATTTATAAGTCATGGAATTATGTAAATTTGTGTTTGATTTGATGTTAAGCCATACAAGTGAAGTAGTTCATAATGATTTGGAAGAGTTGAAATGCATGTCAAATCTCCCTAAGTCAATCCATACATGAATTGTTGAGTAAATTGAGCAAGATATGCAATAAATGGACTTCAATCATTGCAAAATCCTGAAGATCAGGCACCCACGGATTCCTAGGAACCAAAATAAGGGTTCCTTCTTTTATGGAAAAGGGTTCCTTGGGTGGATTTTGAGAATTTTTGAGTTTTGGTGAGAAATGGATATCCTATTGGTCCAAGTAAGTTAAACTAGTCCTAATATGAATAAAAAGCAGTAATGATGTGCTTACCGTGTGCAAGTTTTAAAAATTTATAAACACGAATTATCCGGTTATTACTATAAACACATACGAGCAAGTATACTCGTTCGCGATAGCAAAGGTGGGTAAGTCGAGATCGTCCCAAGGGATTTTGCTTTTGAAATTGTTTTTAAAGATTGGTAACAAGAAAGCTTTGTCAAGGCTCTCTCCAAAAATGATGGTTTTAGTGAAATTCAATATAAAGAAATATATACTTGTGTGTATTCTATAGGCAATCATAGTAAGTGTTCATGAAGGCTTGGTGTAAACTCTTGATGTGATGCACAAATCATAAGCAAATGATTTCCAACCCATGGTTTATGTTTGTAAAATCATTTTAAGAACAATAACATATAGGTAATCCTTTCGGTCCTTATCCTAATGATTATCCTTTAGAAAATCCATTTGTTTGTAAAATGTTCTTATTAACTCGTTCCTACGAATCTTTTGACCTTTCGTGATGAAAATGTTTCTAGTCTTGTTTCAATAAGTAAACATGGTGGTTGTCAATCACCATATCCCCATACTAGTTTGTCACTTAACTTTTTGGAATAAAACACAAGAGAAATCCTTTCGGTCCTTTTTCTTAAAACATGTTTTACAGACAAATCAAACAAGACTAGTATTTTTCCAACAAACTTATTTAAACAAGATCATTTATACATGCATCACATATGAGAACACTAGTATGATTTCCTACATCCTTACACACAAGTATATTACAGAACTATTCCATGATAATTATAACAAAACACAAGTAATAACAAAGTAATTCCAATAACTCAAAAGAATAGAAATCCGTAACAAGTTTCATAGAATACCTAAACTTCTGGGATTTCAAGAACTAGAATTCGTGGATTATAGCAACCACACGCCTCCAATTACCTAGCTTAACTGTATAACTCCGAATGATAAAAACAGTGGATGAGAATGAGTCTCTTCAACCTCCTGGACGTTTTACAGTAATAACTAAACTTTGGGATGAATAAAATGGTTGGTAATAGTTTTGGTGTAAACTGTTACATTTTGGGTTGTTTCACACCTAGACTACTAAGTCTAGGTTCATTATATAGCCAAAGAAACATAACTAACTGGCCAAAAACGTTCTCTACAAGTAAATAACAGGAATTGATCGGCCTCTAATGATTATGGGGAGTTAAGGCAACATTAAATGCAAATTTGTGTAACTCCAGTTCATGCAATCGGATCAGTTGCGCCTTCTTCACTTCGCCCAACCGGATCGGTTGCGGGCTCCAACCGAATGGTTGGGTGCCTCTTGTACCCCAAGTTTTGACGTTTTTTGACTTTTCTTGATTTGCGCATTTTTCTTTGTTTTCGTTGATGATTTCCAAGACGAAACTTGATCTTAACTTGTTGTAGATACTTAGAAATATTTGTGCTTCCTAGTCATTGAATCCAAGAGCTTCCTTACTCGACTTCCTTCCTCGGGAATTCTCCAAATGTGCATGAAAACTTCATTTCTTTGTCTTTTGTGATACCTGGCTACATACACATACACAATACGCAACTTTTGCACTTTCGCAACAGTTATGAGTAAATATAGCCTATTATCATACACAAAACCAACAATAACGCTACTAAAAACATGTTCATTTTGAGCGTTATCAAATTCCCCCATACTTAAGTTCTACTCGCCCTCGAGTAGGTCTAACATTTGCAAAAATCGATTTCAATGGTCTTGATACCGTGGTTCCAAAAATTTAACAATCATTTCAAAAGAAATAGTCATTAATTTGCTTGTAATATGTGAAAACTTCAAAATGAACCAAACACTTTAGATAACACAACTAGAAGACCTCACGAATGATTTTAAGAATTCACTCAACACTCATATATTGGTGGGTATATGTAAATCACTCAATGCCTAGTCATGATTAATGCTTTTTACCATAAGCTTGTACAAGTATCAAAACAAAGAAAATAAATTCATCAAAGAGGGCTTTTATTCGGGTTATAACGTTAAGGCTTCGGGTTTATAAAAGGTATGGATAAAGCATGGGATAGTTTATGAAATTGGTGTTAAGAAAAATAAAGTCAAGTCTAAACCTCCATGTTGCTAGTCATCATACAAACCACAATCCCGAAAATGATTATATCTTCCTCCTCTTCTCATATCGATCTCCAAACATATATAACTCAATTTAGCTCATTGGCTAATCAATATTCTTCATATAGCTCATTGGCTATAACCATTTTTTTTCAAGTTCCCCCACACAGTGTAAGCATACACCACAAAAAATACAAATGAGAAAGACGTCTCATTCGTTTTTGTTGGAGAATGGTACATACTATTGACAAAGTGTAGCTTTTTCATAATCATCAAAAACAATCCAACACTCCAAACAACTAGCAACAAACCAATAGACATGACATGGGTTGGCTAAGGTTTAAGGTGTAAAATCTTTTTGTATTTTTCTGGATTTAAACAAGAATGAAAAGATTGGCTCGAATGGTGTAACTAAGGGTATCTAGTGCTAAAAATGAGCACTAACAAATGAGTCCATATAAGGTGGTTAACTAACCGATGTGGTTAGCAAAAAACATTAGATGTAAAATGGAAGGCCATTTGGGTTAAATCCTACGATGCCTCTTATCACTTGAACATATTTTTATCACTCGAAAGTGATTTTAACCGTAATGCATAACAAGTACAAGTTCTAGAATCGACACAATCACCGGCACACTCATAGCAAATATAAAACAAAAGATGTGTTTTATACAAAAAGAAACCTCACAATTAAGTGGAAAAAGGCTATAATGCGTGCTAGAAAATGCTATCGAATCCACAATGAATTACTTCCGTAATTTGGTCCAAATCAAAAATTTTCAAAAATCTGATTTTACCATTGAAATACTCAAGTTGTTTTTAATATATCTCAATAACGTGTGAAAACAACTAGACAACCAAGGGCGATTTCCTGCTAATTACTTAAATCCAAAAACTAAAAAAAATAAACTAAAAATTTTAAAATCGTATCATGTTTCCTATTTTCTTCACTCTCCCATACTTAAGTTTTGCATTGTCCTCAATGTAATAAAAATGAACTTCAAAGTAAAGAAAATGGGAAAATAAATAGTCAAAAAGATACCACGAGATAGAATATGCAATATGCATATTGGGTCATAAGCAAGCATGTGAGTTATCCAACTCCAAATATTTGACCAACAATAAGCTTCCGTCATATCCATCCTGCAAACAAAACTGCAAAATACGCAATACACAAAACAAAACAAGCAAACAATCCAAATGCTACTAAAAATATGAAAATAAACAAAGTATGATAATCATCCTAAAGAAATAGTTAAGAGATAGAGATAATATTGTTCAACACATGATAACCATTGTTTTTGAAACCATAAAACGAGAATGATCCACGATCATTCGTCATCCTCACTCATCTTATCACCTTCTTCATCATCATCATCGCTCTCAGTTTCATAGTTCTCCTCCTCATCAAAGATTGTGTAAACCTTCCTCTTCTTCTTCTCCTTTGCAATGCCCGATGAAGATCCTCCAACATCATAGCTAGATCCTCCAACCTCGGGTAATCTACCATACGCAGGCACAGGGTCAGGAAATGGTGCATATCCAGGATATGGATACGGATAAGGTCCAGGATAAGAGGTGTAGGGGAAAGGATATGGTGGAACATTGGGTGGATTGTAGGGTGGCAACTCATAATTGGCTTCTTGAGCCATGTGTTGAAAAATCAGCACTGAATAATCATTGATATAATTGTTTCTCAACATCATCGAGTCTCTTCAAACTTCCCTACACTGAATTTCATTCAAATGTTGGTTCCACTCTCCCCAACCTGAGTCAAAACTACTAGACGTACCCGTTTGCACGCTTCCTATCGGTATATTGCCCATTGGCACATTTCCTTGCTGCTGTGGTGATTGTTGTTGTTGCGGTTCAATCCATGCTCCCAACGTTTTCATCTTCTTATTCAAAGCATTTCCAAAACCATTTGCATTCCAAATCTCACAAAACTTTGGCTCTTCACACTTAGCCAACTCACTACTATTGTAATACCCAAGATTCTTTGCCAACCTTGTCACAAAATGGCCTCCACAAATGGTGCTATTACCTTTAATTCCCAGGGCTCTCCTAGAAAAATACCCTTTAATCACCTGATGCCTATCATTTCAAACAGAATAAAAGCCCTCTTTAGATGTTTATACTTGGTGCTTACGCCACGTAGGTGAAGTTTTGTTTCTTTTACAATCCTATGGTAATATTTAGATCATGACTGAGCAATATGAGTGTACTATTCCTTAATACTATCCATCACTAGATAAATTGAGTGTTGAGTGAATTTTACTTCATTCCTTTTCGTGAGGTGCTTAGCCATGTTATCAAGCGAGAAAATCCATTGGGTATTGTCAAACATCTCGGTGTTTCACCTCTAAAAGCTTAAAACGATGAATCTTATCTCGTACTTGTACTTGGTAGATTTGCATCGCATTTTTCTAATCATATTCCATGCACCATGTGGGATTTATTTTTCTTAATTTCTAGATTTGCTTGAGGGCAAGCAAAACCTTAAGAGTGAGGGAGTTTGCGCTCATTTTTTGCTTATTTTTATTTATATTATTAAAAAAAAAGAGAAAAAACCAAAAATATTCTTATTTTTAAAATTTCTTTTCGTTGTGTCAATTAGGTAAGTATTTTAATTTTTCTTTTCTTAGATTTGCTTGAGGGCAAGCAAAGTTTAAGTGTGGGAGAATTTGATAACGCTCAAATTGTGCATGTTTTTAGTAGCGTTATCCGTGCTTTTATGTGTGTTATTTGGTTATAATCATATGATTTTAATGCTTAATCGTACAAAAGTGTGTTTGCTAGTTCATTTGTAGCCAAGTACAGGAAAGTGGAGAAAAAGACGGAAAAAGAAGTAAAAATACGAAGATTTCTCCACGTACGAACAATTCCCGACAAAAGCAAGACTTGTGGAGTATATTCGAGAAGATAAAGTTATCAAGTTAGTGGTCCAAAGACTCAAGATTAAAGTTCAAGAAGGAAAACGAGAAAAAATGAAGGTAAGAAGCTTAAACGAAGAAATATTGGAAGCCTCGTTGTTCCCGACACACCTTCACCATTTTGGCCATAACTTTTGCATACGGACTCCGTTTGACTCCCGGTTCGCGGCCACAGAAAGCTAAGAGAAAGATCTAATACTTTGGAGCTTGTCAATTTCTATAAAAAGGCTCCAACCGTTCGGTCGGGCCCCGCAACCGGAACGGTTGGAGAGTAGTCAAGAAGACCAACCGAAATGGTTGGAGCCCAACCGCTTCGGTTGGGAAGCCCTGGACAACCATTTCTTAATCACTAAGACTTCAAACTTGTTCCAAAAAATTCTAGGTTCTTCCTACATGTATTATAGTCCCTTCCAAGCTCCTTGGTGACCAAGAAATGCATTTATAACCCCAAGAGCTTGAGAGTAGTATAAATAGACCTCATTTGTGTATGTTTTCATCATCTCTTCTCCATCCTTCTCATCCCTTTCCACCGCCACTCCATATCTAGGTGTGAAATTCGAGCCTCCACCCTTAAGGACGAATTTCCACCTATTACAATATCCCTCTCTCAACTTACCTTCCCCAAAGGTGTGAAATTCAAGCCTCCACCCTTAAGGACGAATTTCCACCAACTATCCTATCCCAACTTGTGTGAAATTCAAGCCTCCACCCTTAAGGACGAATTTCCACCAACTTATCTTCCCCAAAAGACCACAAACCTCTGCCAAATTCGTGTAGTGTGCTCAAGGGTTGTTGAAGGCGTTTGGACATCATTTTCCGGCTTGGTAGAACTATTGTAGTTGATTGGAGGCTTGAAGGTTGCTATAATCCTTCATCTTTGCCTATTGTAATTCATACTTTGGGTAAACCTTGTTACTTCTATATTTAAAGATATTTGTTATTGATATGATTATTGAGATTTTGTGTTTGATTGGAATAATGATGAATGTCTTGATACTTGCTTATTCTTATATTACTTTTCTTGTTGGTTTGATCCGTGACAATCATAACCATCTACTTGTTACTTGCTTAAACAAACTAACGACACTTGTAGTGCAACCAAGTCTCTTGGGACGACCTTGATTTACCAAAACCTATACTACAACTCGACTAGGGTATACTTGCCCGAATGTGTTCCTAGTTAACCGGTAATTCTTGCATATAAATTTAAAACCCTGATGGAACCCATCAAGTTTTTGGCGCCGCTGCCGGGGATTTTGAATTTTTAAGTAATTTGATTTTGTTTAGATTCTGTAAAATTGGTAAATTTAAAATTGAATTTCATCAAGAAAAAAGAAAAAAAAATTGGTTTAGAGGCTTACCGAATCGGTTGCGCGACCAACCGAACCGGTTAGTGCTCTCGGTAAAAGTTTTGTTTTTGATTTTTATAGTTTTGCTTTATCTAGTGTTTTGTGTTATAGTTTTTAGTTTAATTCTTGTCATTTCTGATTTGTATAGATCGTCCTATAGATTGTTATGCTTTTCTTAGTAATTTTTGGATTTTTGATATTTTAATCATTTTTAGTTTATTTTTACTTTTTAGTTAACTTTGTCTTAATTGCATTTATTAACTTAGTTAATTTTCAGTTTCATGGGTTAATAGTTTTAATGAGTAGTTAAGTAGATTAGTTAATATAGTTTTGATGAATTAATTTAATTAATGTTTTTAATTAATAAGGATAATGAGTAGCCTCAATTAATTAAAAGTTTAAGTACAATTAATGGTATTTAATTAAATTAAATTAACAGGTTTTATTATTATTATTAAAAAAATGGAAAATTGATCCAACCGTTCGGTTGCAGCCCGCAACCGGATCCGGTTGGAAGTTTTGGTTAGGAAGTTTACCACCAACCGAATCGGTTGGAGGGCCAACCGATCCGGTTGGAGCTCTCGGTAAAATTTTTTTCTAGGTTTTCGATTTTGAGTTTTAGCTTGTGTTTTTAGTTTTGTTAAGTGTCTTTACTTGTTTAGTATATGTTTCTGTAGTTTGCTTTGGTTTTGACTAAATCTAACGCTAATGATTTGGATTTTGTCTTTGGTTTTGTTTTGTCTTGTTTAGATAGTTGTTGTAGATAGTTTAAGCGGAATTTCTGAGTACCTACGTTACTTGGATGAGATGTTCAAGGACACCGGGAATTCTTTGGAGAAGATTAGGAATATTTTGGAAAAGAGTAAGAATGACTTGGCTATTGATACGGATAGTATGGAAGAAGTGGGAGAGAACAAGGTTCAACTTCCTACGAAGGGTAGAGTTGTGGTATTCACGCAAGCACCACTAACGGGGTATGATTCACCACTTATGAGGTTCGGTACACCTTGTAGTGTCGAAGGGGTGAGTGCGTGGGACACTCAACTAAACATGGCCTATGGTGAAAATTATATTGTGGAGAAAGTTCTTGATCAAATTGGCCACGTACGTTTGGATTACGAAGCTTACGGTAGAAAATGGTTAAGAATCTCAAGGTTAACATTCATGGTCATATTTTCGAAGCAGATTTTGTTGTCTTGGAGGAAGGAAACGCTGATGAGCCCAATGCTTGTTTTGGGCAGGATTTTCTTGTAACAACCAAATGTCAATTTGATTTTGCTTTGGGGGAGATGAGGATCAACATCACCGACTTGGAAGGAGAGAAAGGGGTGAATGAAATGCTTGTGGAATTATGTGCTAATATGGAAAATGAGAATGTGGAAGTCGTTAAGATGGGGAAGGCTAATAGAAAGAAAAATTCATCCAACAAATTAACTCCTACCACATCCACCAACAAAAACAATGATTACACACCTTCACCACCCACTACACCAAACACCTTCAAACCTTTAACCCAAGACCAAAAAGAAGCCATCTTGGAAAACCTTGAACAAAAATTTCTCGAACTCAATGAGAAAAGGCCGGTAATTGAGGTACTACAAGATTATGTTTTATACTGCAAGAAACTAGATGCGGTGACGTTAGCAAGAGCAAGATTGGAGGATAAAGATCTATCGGAGGAAGATAGAGATAGGATTTTGTTTAGGGGTATACCACGTAAGGAGAAAGACCCGGGAAATTTTGTTTTGCCAATTAAGGTAAATGGGACCACACCAATGTATGCTTTGGCAGACATGGGTTCAAGCGTCAATGTTATGCCCTATCCATTATTTAAGATGTTGGGTCTTAGTAAGCCACAACCAAATCACTCAAAACTTACCATGGCGGATAACTCCCAAGCAAAAGCGACGGGGGAGGTGAAAAACGTAAGAGTTCAAATTGGCTATCAACCCTACTTGACTGATTTTCTAGTTCTAGACATTCCGGTTGATAAGAGTCTACCTCTTATACTAGGAAGACCGTTCCTACGCACATGTGGTGCAATCATATATATGGGTAGGGGTACGATGACAATCGATGACGGGATCTCAAAACAAACCTATTATCCCAAACCAAGGGGGCCAGTTGTGGAATTCATGGAAGATTTAGAATTGATGGAAGCGGACGATGACTTGACTTGTTTTGAAATTGGACGTGATGTCCATGGAAACCCGATGTATGGACCACTTAATCCACCATAATTTGATATTGAGGATGAGATGGAACGCGCACTAGCGGTGGAAGCATTTTACAATCCATTCAAAAACATCTTTGTTTACAAGAAGCTAACTGATTTCTTAGGTACTCTACCGGTTTAACTCAAAAATTTGGAATGGGGACCTGAGGGGTCAAGTGTTTACAAAAGAGAGGATGGAGACGGAGAATGGTACGTCAAATTTGATATACTATGGCCGGATGGGAGAAGATTTGTAAGGAAGTTCAAAACTTACGAAACACACCGTGAATTGACTGGGAAATTTCTAAGTGAGGACATCTTAAGGCATGAGTATTTCGAGGAGTAATAAGGAGAAGCAAAGCACCATAATAACAAGCAATTGTTTGCTTGATTTTCATGAACTTTTAATTTTATGCATTTAGGATTTCTTGTTTTTCATTTCATTTTTATTTGCTCTTATTATTTTGAAGTTATTTAATTAATGCATTTTGAGTTTTTAGTTTAAGTTATGAGTATGATGATTTAGTTTTTGAGATAGATGTTGTTGAAATTCCAAATGGTTGGATGAATGTTGTGTGCATCTTTAATCGAATTTTTGAGTAAACGATTGTTGCTTGGAAGGTAAAATGCCCGAGTAACGTAAAAAAGGAAAAATTCTGCAAAAATGCAAACCGAAACGGTTGTATCCATGACTGATCCGGTTGCATGCAAGTATATATACCAAAAATTCATTTTTTTCAAAACACACACACACACACTAATCCTCCAGCTGGGTTTTGCAAAATTCGAACATTAGAAGTTGTTTGAAGATTGTAAAAGTTGTAGAAGATCATCATGGCACCTAAGCAAGTAAGCATCTACAATCAATTAACTTAATTAAGGTTTAATTAGAGCATTTGATTCGAATTACAAATTAGGTCACTAATTTGGGGGTTTTTGATAGAATTCAAATTAAGTTGTAATTCTTTAGGATTAAGTGGTAATTGATGTAGGAATGCATTGCAAAAAGAATTGTAGTGATTGATTCAACATGGAATGAGTATTTGATGATTGAATTTTCGGATTTAATTAGGTTATGCCATTGAATCAAATTAAGTTGCAATTGATGATTCCTAGTTGGTAGATGATGTGTTTTTAATGAATTTTAGAAGCCACATTGTTGATTAGAACAAGTAATTATGAATTGAGCTTAAGATTGTTGAGTTCTAAGAAAGATGAATATGTGATGATTGGAAGCTTTGGAAACGAATTAGGAACAATTTGAGGATGTGGGAATCATTGATGATGTTAGAATGCAGTCTAGGAGTGAATTGGACTTAGGAAAATCTAGTGGAAAATGGATTTGAAGGCAAAGCCTTCTGCAGGTCGAGTAACCGATCCGGTTGCGAAGCGCAACCGAACGGTTGGATAAAGGAAGCAGGTGGAACCGATCCGGTTGCTCCTCAACCGATCCGGTTCCACGTTCTGATGTGGGAATTTTCGAATTTTTGAAGTAGACCTTAGAGGCTTCTATGGACCTTTCCGTTTGTTCTAACGCTCTTATATTGACTTATATTTATTATTTCTACAGAGAAATGTTGTGGGTTGTTCAAGTTCGACACGGGTGCCACTAAACCCGATTGTTGCCAAGTATTGCCAAAGGAATGCAAGGAAGAAAGTTACGTATAGCTTGAAGGCTGAAGCAAATGAATACTTGAAGTTCAAAGATCTCACCAACGAGGAGAAACATGCTTTCAGGGAACGATTATCAAAGTTGCAAAATAGGACAGCTTTAGTTCCAAGGGTGATTGATTGGGATTTATTTGCCGAGTATGAGTGTGAAAATGAGTTGCGTAATATGATGCGGACGTCTTATGGCTATTCGGATGATGGGGATTCGTTTGATGATTTGTCATGGGAAAGAGCATTTAGCATAAATGAAGAGGTTTATCATGAATGGTGTATGGAGTTCTTTTCGACCATGTACTTTGAAAGAAAGGTCAATGTTCGAAACATCATGGAAGAAGTTTGTGGACAGGATCACGCCTACACTTTGCCAGATTTTGCTGTTGCTCTTGGCTTGTATGAACTGAATGAGATAAAGCATCGATTGTTTGAAGCTCATTTTTCGAGGCTTAGGAGGTTTGAAAAAGAATATCCTGGTATCCCCGCTTACTGGAATCGAGTGGGAGATCCTTCTTGTACTAGGAGGAATGCTGCAACAATTAGGAATCCATTGATGAGAGTGCTACACAAGTTGATACTAACTGGGCCGTTTCATAGAGTTGGAAGCAGGGACAAATGTCATAAGCCGGACTTGTGGGTTATGATGTTATTGGAGGAAACTAAGGACGGAAATGCGGCTTGGCTCATAGCCGAGTATTTGTCTAGGAGAGCCCCGAGAATTAAAGGTAATAGCAATATTTGTGGAGGCCATTTTGTGACAAGGTTGGCAAAGAATCTTGGGTATTACAATAGTAGTGAGTTGGCTAAGTGTAGAGAGCCAAAGTTTTGTGAGATTTGGAATGCAAATGGTTTTGGAAATGCTTTGAATAAGAAGATGAAAACGTTGGGAGCATGGATTGAACCGCAACAACAACAACCACCACAGCAGCAAGGAAATGTGCCAATGGGCAATATACCGATGGGAAGCGTGCAAATGGGTACGTCTAGTAGTTTTGACTCAGGTTGGGGAGAGTGGAACCAACATTTGAAAGAAATTCAGTGTAGGGAAGTTTGGAGAGACTCGATGATGTTGAGAAACAATTATATCAATGATTATTCAGTTTCGATTTTTCAACACATGGCTCAAGAAGCCAATTATGAGTTGCCACCCTACAATCCACCCAATGTTCCACCATATCCTTTTCCCTGCACCTCTTATCCTGGACCCTATCCGTATCCTGGATATGCACCATTTCCTGACCCTGTGCCTGCATATGGCAGATTACCCGAGGTTGGAGGATCTAGCTATGATGTTGGAGGATCTTCATCGGGCGTTGCAAAGGAGAAGAAGAAGAGGAAGGTTTAAACAATCTTTTATGAGGAGGAGAACTATGAAACCGAGAGCGATGATGATGATGAAGAAGGTGATGAGATGAGTGAGGATGACGAATGATCGTGGATCATTCTTGATCGGGCATTTTACCTTCCAAGCAACAATCGTTTACTCAAAATTCGATTAAAGATGCACACAACATTCATCCAACCATTTGGAATTTCAACAACATTTATCTCAAAAACTAAATCATCATACTCATAACTTAAACTAAAAACTCAAAATGCATTAATTAAATAACTTGAAAATAATAAGAGCAAATAAAAATGAAATGAAAAACAAGAAATCCTAAATGCATAAAATTAAAAGTTCATGAAAATCAAGCAAACAATTGCTTGTTATTATGGTGCTTTGCTTCTCCTTATTACTCCTCGAAATACTCATGCCTTAAGATGTCCTCACTTAGAAATTTCCCAGTTAATTCACGGTGTGTTTCGTAAGTTTTGAACTTCCTTACAAATCTTCTCCCATCCGGGCATAGTATATCAAATTTGACGTGCCATTCTCCGTCTCCATCCTCTCTTTTGTAAACACTTGACCCCTCGGGTCCCCATTCCAAATTTTTGAGTTGAACCGGTAGAGAACCTAAGAAATCGGTTAGCTTCTTGTAAACAAGGATGTTTTTTAATGGATTGTAAAATGCTTCCACCGCTAGTGCGCGTTCAATCTCATCCTCAATATCAAATTATGGTGGAGCTAGTGGTCCATACATCGGGTTTCCATGGACATCACGTCCAATTTCAAAACAAGTCAAGTCATCGTCCGCTTCCATTAATTCTAAATCTTCCATGAATTCCACAACTGGCCCCCTTGGTTTGGGATAATAGGTTTGTTTTGAGATCCCGTCATCGATTGTCATCTCGTACCCCGAGGATGGAGAAGGGATGATGAAAACATACACAAATGAGGTCTATTTATACTACTCTCAAGCCCTTGGGGTTATAAATGCATTTCTTGGTCACCAAGGAGCTTGGAAGGGACTAGAATACATGTAGGAAGAACCTAGAATCGTTTGGAACAAGTCTGGATTCTTAGTGGTGAAGAAATGGCTGTCCAGGGCTTCCCAACCGAATCGGTTGGGCTCCAACCGTTTTGGTTGGTCTTCTTGACTACTCTCTAACCGTTCCGGTTGCGGGCCCCGACCGAATGGTTGGAGCCTTTTGACAGAAATTGACAAGCTCCAAAATTGTAGGTCTTTCTCTTAGCTTTCCGTGGCCGTGAACCGGGAGTCAAACGGAGTCCGTATGCAAAAGTTATGGCCAAAATGGTGAAGGTGTGTCGGGAACAACTAGGCTTCCAATATTTCTTCGTTTAAGCTTCTTACCTTCATTTCTTTCTCGTTTTCCTTCTTGAACTTTAATCTTGAGTCTTTGGACCACTAAATTAATGACTTTATCTTCTCGAATATACTCCACAAGTCTTGCTTTTGTCAGGAATTCTTCGTACGTGAAGAAATCTTCGTATTTTACTTCTTTTTCCGTCTTTTTCTCCACTTTCCTGTACTTGGCTACAAATGAACTAGCAAACACACTTTTGTATAATTAAGCATTAAAAGCATATGATTATAACCAAATAACACACATAAAAGCACGGATAACGCTACTAAAAACATGCACAATTTGAGCGTTATCAAGTAAAAACTATCCTAGTAACAAAATTTAGTAAATTTGAGTGCGGGATAAAGCAAAATTTAGAAACATACCTGCAGTCACCCACGAAACCAAAAAATTTCAAAGGCGGAACCCGGTTTTTGGTTCCGTCTGATCCGTCGCTGTGTTTTTGGCGGCACCAAAATTTTGCACGGCCGGAACCAAAAACTCTGGTCCGTCGAATCCGTGGTGACCCGTTTTATTCACAAAGGCATTTTTTAACCCTCGTAAACTTTTCCGAATCATGTAATTTTTCTTAAAACATATGGAGAATATCATTTCTAGTTAGGAACAAGCAATAACACATATATAAACACATGAGAGCGTGTATTTCAAGTGGAGGCTAGCGATTTTCACTAAATAGTGAAAACAGTGAAAATTTTATAACATCAAAATGTTATCCCTCTGCACGGAAAAGTTAGTTCACATGATTGTTTTAAGTTTAGTTATCATCCTAGAAAGTGAAAATACATAAAATACATCATACATCATTGTTTTTATCCTTGTACCAAACACTCCTTAAAAACCTCCATTACTTGTCCAACTTCTTGTTGATCTTAGAAAGCATCCTACTAAGACACTTGCACATACCCTTAGTTTGCTTGAATTCCTCCGAGGGGTTCTCAATCTCTGGAAGTACCGCGTAGTACTCGTGAGGTTGAAGCCTAGAGTTCGGGAGTCCATCTTCTGAGCTATTTGATGATGAAGTTGAAGGAGTAGGAGGTTGTGGCCATTTTCCTTTGGTCTTAGTCTTGGCTACCCTTTCATCACTCAATGGCACAAAGATGTGAGGGATAATAGGATAGTCAAGTTTTACCCCTCTAGGATTTTGCGAAATGGGTGCAAAGGCTCTAAAGAGACGGGTAAGAAGCATCCCGTAGGGAAGAGCATTGGTTCCTTGAGTGGGAATGTCGGCCATCCTCCTAGCAATGTAGTATGCCAAGTTGAATGGTTGATGGGTGGACAAGCCATAGAGCATGTAGCAAAGGCAAGCATTGATATGGTCATGGTTTCCTATGCTGCTTATGACATTGGCTCTAAGAAGTTCTTCCCATTTCTTGAAGTGAGGCTTAAGCTCATTGAGTTCCATTCCATAGGGATCCCGGTTGATTTCTTTCCCGGTTCTAGTGACACGAGTTGTGGATACCCTATCAAAGAAAAGGTGTCCACATATGACATCTTTGTCGACCAAGGGAGTTTGATAAGGAGGGGAACGGTCATGAATTGAGTCAAGAATTGAGAGTGACCACTTATCCGAGTAGAGACATGTTCCAAAACAAGGAATTCCTAGCACTTGGGCGAATTAAGTGAGGGGAATGTTGAAGTCAAGTTGATTGACCTTGAATTGAAGTGACATAAGACCATCATCATTGGTTACAAGAATTATGCTAGCGTAGAACTCAAGAATGAATCTAGGACAAATAGGCTCGTCTATGTCTAGGAGACCATCAAAGTGGATGATGGAAGGTTCTTGACGAAGGTTTGTTCCCTCTACAAAGGATGGGTGGATAACGTTTCTCTAGACTTTTGAAAACCTCTATTTGTTCTTTGCTAAGACCCTTATTTTTGTGGTGTTTTGGAATGAAGCCAAGGGTGTCTTTGTGATCATAGTACTTTTCGGGAGGCATGTTTGTTCCTAGGAGCAAAAGTTTCATGTTTTAGTAAAAGCGAAGACTAAATTGACGATTTGTTATAGTGTGTGCCTATATGCAAACAATGTGGAGTTATGGTTATATCGACTCCTTTTATGCATAAAATAGTTTTTATTAGTAGTGTTTGGCAAAATACGAGAGATAACCCAAAGGCTCCTAATTCAATGTGGCTTCGTTTGAATATACGCGAGAATGCATATTAGTTATGCATTACATTTAGTATTTAAGAAACATTATGCAAGTGATGAAAATAACGTTTTTATTTGTATGAACAATTAGAAATTGTTTTTTTATAAGTGAGAAATTTTTCAAAATTTTGACATGGGGTTTTTAGTTAATTATGATAATGACTTATGATATGCAATTCCTAACTAAGGGAAACATGATTAGTTATTTAATTTAACAAATGTAATTCATGATTTGTACAAGAAGATGCATAATCCCCATGTTTTGGTTTTGTGCATAAATTAGAACCCTAAACTCAGAATTAAGAGAAGTAATGTAGTTAGGATACTTACAATGTTGATTTTGGCTGAGATTAGTTGAAGGAGAAACCTCAATTATGAGTTATGTGTGTTTGTAGGTCGTTTGGTTATGTGGGTTGTGAAGGAGAAAGTATTATGTAGTTTAACTTTTTGTTCTCAGTGAACCACGGACCAGACGGACCCAAATTTTTGGTTCCGTCTTTGTTATCGTTTGGTTCCATGGGAACAGTAGCAGATTTTTGCTAATTTGTTGTGTTCGGTCATTCTAAGTTTTAAGCTATGTTTTTGATTATGTGTTTGGTTCCATTAATCCTAAACCAAGTCTAAAAAGATTAAATGGTTCTCGTTTAAGAGGTTTAGTTAGGATGTCGGCAATGTTATCTTCGGAGGAGACTTTCTTGATTGAGATGTTTCCTTTTTGAACAGTGTCGCGAAGGAAGTGATGACGAATTTCAATATGTTTCGTTCGGGCATGTTGGACAGTATTTTTGATGAGATCAATGGCTCCTTTCTTGTCGCAAAGTATAGAGATGTCGTTGAGTTGAATTCCGTAGTCCACGAGAGCTTGCTTCATCCAAAGAGCTTGTTGACATGCCTTTCCGGCTGAGACGTACTCGGCTTCAGTAGTTGAGATAGCGAGGGCCGTTTGTTTCTTTGAGAACCATGAAGTGAGACATTGTCCAACAAAAGTACAAATACCACTTGTACTCTTTCTAACGACATAGTCTCCGGCATGGTCCGAGTCGGCATACACTATGGTTTCTACACCCGTTCCTTTGGGTTACCATAATCCTAAACATGTAGTGCCTTTAATGTATCTAAATATTCGTTTTATGGCTTCTAGGTGTGATATTTTAGGATCTTCTTGAAAGCGAGCATATAGACAAACACTAAACATAATATCGGGTCTACTAGCCGTGAGATAAAGTAGGTTACCAATCATTCCTCTGTATTTAGTGTTGTCTACGGATTCACCTTCCTCATCCTTGGTGAGTTTAGTTTCTGGGGACATGGGTGTTTTAATGGGTTTTGAGTCTTCAAGACCAAATTTCTTAAGCATATCCTTTATGTATTTAGATTGGTTAAAGAATATACCATCTTCTAGTTGTTTAATTTGAAGTCCTAGAAAGAATTTTAATTCGCCCATCATACTTATCTCAAACTCGTCGTGCATGATTTTAGAGAAATCATTACATATCTCTTGACAAGTTGATCCGAATATGATGTCATCTACGTATATTTGAACTATGATAATATGTGATTCCTTTTTCTTGGTAATGAGAGTATTATCTACTAATCCCATGGTGTATTTGTGTTCAACTAAAAAAGTCTTCAGTCGGTCATACCAAGCTTTTGGTACTTTCTTAAGTCCGTATAATGCCTTTTTAAGTTTGAAAACATGATTTGGTTTTTCAAAGTCGGTAAATCCGGGAGGTTGTGCAACATATACTTCTTCATTAATGGAACCGTTCAAAAATGCACTTTTAACATCCATTTGAAAAAGTTTGAAGTCGTGAGCACATGCATATGCAAGTAAGATTCTAATAGACTCGAGCCTAGCTACCGGTGCATAAGTTTTGTCATAATCAATACCTTCTTGTTGATTGTAGCCTTGTGCCACAAGCAAAACTTTGTTTCTAGACACTATACCGTTTTCGTCCATTTTATTTCGAAAAACCCATTTTGTTCCAATTATAGTTTGATTTTTAGGTTTAGGAACTAATGTCCATACATCATTCCTAATAAATTGGTTTAGCTCTTCTTGCGTAGCAATTACCCAAGGTTCATCTTTTATTGCTTCATTTACGTTTTTCGGTTCAATGGATGACACAAAACAAAAGTAGTTACTTTGATTTTGAGCTTGTTATCTTAATGTTCTTTGATTTAATTGTCCTATGACTTTTTCTAAAGGATGGCTTTTGGATTCTTTGTTATTTATAATATCTTTATTTAATGGTTCATCTTTCTTGTTATTATCATTGTTTTCTTGACTTACAACAAAGTCATCATCTACCAAAGGTGATGTCTTAGAGGGAGGTGGACTTTTGTCAAATGTTATGTTTAACGATTCCTCGACTCACATTGTTTCTTTGTTTAAAACGATGTATGCTTTGCTAGTTTGTGAGTAACCTAGAAACACACCTTCATAAGACTTTGGGTCAAATTTGGTGAGATAGTCTTTGGTATTTAAAATGAAACATTTACATCCAAATACTCTAAAGTATCCTAAAGTAGGCTTTTTGCTTTTATAAATTTCATAAGGTGTTTTTTTCAATAAATGACTTAATAAGACTCTATTAAAAATGTAAGTAGAAGTGTCAAAGGCGTTACACCAAAACTTTTGGGGTATGTTTTGTTCATTAAGCATTTTTCTACTCATTTCTTGAAGAGTCTTATTCTTACGTTCTACTACACCATTAGATTGGGGTGTTTGAGGAGCCGAAAAGTTATGTGTTATACCATTAGTATCACAAAAGTTTTCAAATTGTGTTTCATTATCGAATTCGCGACCATGATCCGTTCGGATCGACATAATGTTAACACCTAGTTGATTTTGAATTTTCTTACTAAGTATTTCAAATTAATCAAAAGCTTCATTTTTAGTTTTCAAAAACTTTGTCCAAGTATACCTTGAGTAATCATCTATTATGACCAAAGTGTAGAAGTAGCCTCCATAACTTTGTATAGCGGATGGACCAAACAAATACATATGAAAAAGCTCTAGACACCTAGATGTGGAAACCATGTTTTTAGCCTTATGGCTACTATGAACTTGTTTCCCATTTTTGCAAGCATCACAAAAGTGTTGGTCATATTTCAACTTGGGTAAGTTTCTAACTAGCTCTTTTTTAGGACAAGGTTTGAATGAGTCTCATATTAGCGTGACCTAGATGTCTATGCCAAAGGGTAGAGCTATCATCTAAGGTTGTTAAGCAAAGTTTTTATTTTGATTTTCTATCTATTTTCATGATGTATATGTTGTTTTTCCTAACTCCTTTTGCTATGGTGATACCGTCTTTTAGTATTTTGCTACCATTTTTTTCAAATAGTACTTTATACTTTTTATCACATAGTTGACTAATACTAAACAGGTTAAATCCTAGTCTATCAACATAAGAAACATTTTCAATAGTTAGAGAGTCATGAGGAATCGTGCCTTTGCCAATGATTTTGCTTTTGAGATTGATACCAAAAGTAACATTACCTTCGTCGTACTCTTGTTATGTTGAGAAGAGGCTTTTGTTTCCCGTCATGTGTCTTGAGCATCCGCTATATTTTATCCATTCATCAGGCTCCAAGCCGACTTTTAAGCATACCTATGACACATATAACTCAAGCGTTTGGTCCCCAATATCTCATGGGTCCGTTTGGGTTAAACATAACATTTAATTGGTTCATGTACGGAAATGATGGATATGGATTCCATGGCATGTAATTAGGAGTTTGATATGGTCTAGGGTAGTTTTGATTCCAACCGGTATATTGATAGTTGGTTTGTATGTTGTAGTTGCTTTTGGGAAAGAGGCGTTCGGTAATAAGTGTTTTAGGGCTTTGTTGAGTGGTTTTAGATATAAATTCATTTTTAGCAAGTCCTACTCCTATTGTAACAACGGGTTTTTGTTTAAGAACATCTTTAGATTTCTTAGTAACTTTGACAAATTCACTACGGTCCGTTTTGCAAACTTGCTGTCCTACTGCAGTAACCACGGAACCAAAATTTTCAACGGACGGACCCAAATTTTTGGTTCCGTCTGGTCCGTGGTCTACTGTTTCAGTTGGGATAGTTTGTTTGTCTTTTCTTGGTTTGACTACTTGGAATCATTACTTCATTAAAACCTAATCCACTTGTATTTCCTGGTACTTTTTGAATTCTTACTATTTCATCAGCACAAGAAATGTTTTTTGTTAAATCTCTTAAATTTGGAATCATGTTCGATGGGAACCTCCTGTGTCAGTTTTAGCTTTTCTATTTCAAGAACAAGCTCTTGACATGATTTACAACCATCTTCATTATCCTTGCTCTTTTCTAATCGTTTTGCCTTTTCTTTTAACTCATAAACTTCGTTTTCTAAAAATTCCTTTTTAGTTTTTAAAAACTTGTTTTTAGTTACGATTTTTAAGCTAAGCTCACATAATTGATTATATTGTTTTTGCAAAGTGTCATCATCAATAGAGGAGTAAGATGAGTCAGAATGTACCTCATTTGATTCATATGCCATGAGAGCGATCTCCTCCTTACTTGGTTCTTCTTCATCATCACTTTCACTCCAAGAAACACTTATGAAAGCTCGTTGAGTTTTGCATTTAGGTGGCTTGGGGCAATCTCCTATTAGATGACTTGTATCACCACATCTAAAACACTTCCTTTCACATTTTCCCTTTTTGTCATCTCGGTCTTTCCAGAATGACTTCTTTTTATCTCGAGGTTGCCTTACAAACTTTCCTCTTCTTTTAAATAACTTTTTGAAATCTCTTATGGCTATGGCATACTCTTCGTCTTCACTATCCGAGCAAGATTCTTCATTATCACTAGATTCCGTTCTGGCTTTTAAAGCAACGGATTTGGTCTCTCTTTTGCCTTTGATGATTTCCGAATCTTTCTCCATCACCATTTCATGTACTTTGAGATTTCCAATTAGCTCGTCAAGTGACATTATTGAGAGATCTTTTGATTCCTCAATAGCCGTTACTTTTTCTCTCCATTTCAGATGGAGTGCTCTAAGAAATTTCCTGACAAAGTTCTTGCTACGAAAAGATTCATCAAGTGCTTTAAGAGAAGTGATAATAGTATTAAAACGAGCAAATCCACAATCAATGGTTTCATCTTCAGGGATAATAAATTGTTCATATTTTTGAACAAGAAGATCAATTTTGTTATCCTTGACTTGTGAATTCCCTTGACGTGTAATTATTAAAGATTCCCAAATGTCTTTAGCTGTTTCACACATAAAAATTCTTTCATATTCCTTTTTAGGCAAAGCATTATAAAACATCATTTTAGCTTCATTATTTTTACCTATTATTTTTTTTGTTCATTATTTGAAATATCTTTTGTCGTAGGACTATAATCACCTTTGATGATAACAAACCAAATATCTATATCTTTCGATTTCACATATGTTTTAAAACGGTTTTTCCAATAGATAAATCCATTGGGTTCAAAAAGTGGTGGTCTTTGCATAGATTTCCCTTCTTTAAAGTTTTCGAAATCCATGGATCATTTCAAGTTTATAAAATACAATATATTTTAGAAAATCTTGAGCAACGAGGCTCTGGTACCAATTGTGGAAAACTAGAAGGGGGTTGAATAGTTTTACCGTTTAAAAACTTAATTGTTTCGAAAACTTATTGTGAGATCAATCAATATAGAAAAATGATGTGTAAGTAAAGAATGAATAATATGCAAGCAATTGATAATATGTAAGTAAGAAAAGAAACAATCAAACCACGACAAGGTTGTTTATAGTGGTTCGGTCTACAAGGACTCTTTTTCCTTGTCCTACTCCACTCCCGAGTCTCCAACTCGAGAGTTATCTTCACTAATCAACAAGCTCCTTTAACCGGCGGAGAAAACCTTTACACGTCGCTTACACAATATTTCTGACACAGAGCTAGATGTCGAGTACTTTTACAAGGGTACAACCACTCCCAACACACTATGTATTTTGAGGACTAAAATACTAACCACTCACACTCAGAGGTTTAAGATGGTTTAGTATAACAATGATGTATGAACAATAATGATTCACACAACAACAAAACAAACAAGACTTCCAACTATTCGTTGAAGCTTGATTATTCCTTGATCTTCTTTGTTACAAAAGATGATCACTAAGATGAAATGAAACTGAGTTAGATATAATATAATGAGAGAATGAATGTGTTTTATGCTAATGAGGGATGAGAAAACAACTTGGGTTGGCTTGCTATTTATAGGCCAAGTGATCAGCAGATCACGGACTAGACGGAACCAAAAAAGGGTTCCGCCCTTTATAAAATTTGGTTCCGTCAGTCTGACAGTAAAAATCCCAAAAAATCTTTAAAAGATCATCCAAATCTCTCCAAGATTATATAAAATATTATGAGTGAATATCTAAACAAAATATATTCTATAGAATCTTCTAAAGATTTTCAATGTGATGCAAGCCATGATATAATATGTAGTTTTCCGTTTTTAGAATTAACATGATATATAAGTAAATAATTATGTAATGTTTTGTTTAAGTAATTAAACATATTTGATCTAAAAATGTTGAGGCACATTATAGTTTAGAAGGTTAACAATGTGAATTGATATGTAGCTAATCAAAAAGTGATAAGATGCAAATACTTAAATGTTGAATACTTATTTAAGAAAAGCTTGTACTAATATCTAACAATCTTGACAAGCTTTATACTTTGCAAAAATGAAATTTACTTTTGTCGTAACAAAACAAGGTAAAGATCATAAAATATAAATAACGTTTTTGGACGATATTTGTATTAACAGTTTCGCTACCTATAATGAGAATAAAAAAGTTGGTTTCTAATCTTGGGAAAATTTGGAAAGTCGTTTCTATTTTATGCACTTAACCCTTATTATTATTATTATTAATATTATTATTATTATTATTATTATTATTATTATTATTATTATTATTATTATTATTATTATAAAAACATCACTTCATTAGAAACAAAGCCAT
The DNA here is from genome assembly GCA_019973895.1 of Chrysanthemum seticuspe. Classification (NCBI taxonomy): domain Eukaryota; kingdom Viridiplantae; phylum Streptophyta; class Magnoliopsida; order Asterales; family Asteraceae; genus Chrysanthemum; species Chrysanthemum seticuspe. Next base: position 174,134,762 of record BPTQ01000004.1, on the reverse strand, counting down.
AGGATTACAAGAAATTAGTGGGGACCGCAAAACTATCTAGGCCCCTACACCTTTAGCAATAGTAAAACTAATCCTACTGAATATATGAGTAGCAGCACGCGCCCCAATATATTGAGTTGTAGAGAACTTCCGGATCCGCTTAAGTAGGGTCACCGTATCTGCCTCAAGTTCCTCCAAAGAGGAGAATGAGAAAGGGATGAACCCATATCCAATATCCACACATTTGGCTCCGTACTTGACGCGCTTACGCTTTGCGGCATCAATCACCACATGACCTGGCACAAAATCAATCATACCAGTTTGCGTGAGGAGAGACGACCCCGTTAAATCGACACAAACGTCTTGCCCTCCATCCCAGGAATAAAGCAAGAAATCTGCTGGTCGTAAGACTTGCTCCCTTACTCCACCCAACCCGATGTCGACCTCTTTATGAGCCGAGACCCCAGATCGAGAACAGATATCAACCAAAGTATCGTGCACCATGTTGTGCCGATGTTTAATACCAATCGTGCCAGCACACGATACAGCATGGTCCCCGTAAATATCCCCCATGAAAACCTTGGAGCACACTGAGCACGGCATCTGAACCAAGAAAAGGGGAACGCCTAGCCGATTATTATTATTATTATTATTATTATTATTATTATTATAAAAGCATCACTTCATTATAAACAAAACCATAGGATTACAAGAAATTAGTGGGGAGCCGCAAAACTATCTAGGCCACTACACCTTTAGCAATAGTAAAACTAATCCTACTGAATATATGAGTAGCAGCACGCGCCCCAATATCTTGAGTTGTAGAGAACTTCCGGATCCGCTTAAGTAGTGTCACCGCATCTGCCTCAAGTTCCCCCAAAGAGGAGAATGAGAAAGGGATGAACCCATATCCAATATCCACACATTTGGCTCCGTACTTGACGCGCTTATGCTTTGCGGCATCAATCACCACACGACCTGGCACAAAATCAATCATACCGGTTTGCGTGAGGAGAGACGACCCCGTTAAATCGACACAAACGTCTTGCCCTCCATCCCAGGAATAAAGCAAGAAATCTGCTGGTCGTAAGACTTGCTCCCTTACTCCACCCAACCCGATGTCGACCTCTTTATGAGCCGAGACCCTAGATCGAGAACAGATATCAACCAAAGTATCGTGCACCATGTTGTGCCGATGTTTAATACCAATAGTGCCAGCACACGATACATCATGGTCCCCGTAATTATCCCCCATTAAAACCTTGGAGCACACTGAGCACGGCATCTGAACCAAGAAAAGAGGAATGCCTAGCCGATAATACACACTTGTAAGTTCTGGCATTCATAGTCTGTCCCAACCCAGATATCGGAACAACCCTAAGCCAGTCTAAAGTGTAGTCCTCCTTTTGCAAACTCCAGAGCGCCATTTATCGAGGAGACAGGCAAAATGTGGATTCAACCATTTGGGTAACACGTGTGAAATATATATCTGCCAATTTCTTCATGAGTTTGGGGGCAGCGATTTCATCTGGGTTACTCAGAAGGTCAATCTCCATTTTCACATTAAAAGCGCTCAAGGCCTCCTCGAAGGAAGATCTAGAGGTTACAATATCAGATTGTCTAAGGAGCTTAGTCTGTAGTTTGGAAGATTGGAGTCTAGACGCAAGGAATGCATAGTTCAAGGCATCCCCTGCTGAATATACACCAAGCCCTCCAAATACAAATGGCAGGGTGGCTAGCCTCCATTGCCAATCACCAAATCCGGGCCCAGAAGAAGTAACAATACGTTCCAGAGAAGAACGCAGTGTCGCATCAAATGCAACGTGATCACGCTCAAAGACCCTAGGAGAACATGTGCGCATAAAGAAATATAAATTTGAAATGCCGGCACAAACACGAAGGAGCAACAGCTCACATTGGGGGTCCCTAAGCTTAGCAACAGCATCCATGAGCTTAATACTTTTAGCAACCCTTTTCATAACAAGCTCACTGCTAAACTCAAATCCCATGCTAGTCGGCCCACCCAATAATTTGACACCATGCAGCGGTCCATCAATATTGGGCGGGAAAACACCTGCAAGCATGCCTCTGGGGTCTTCCTTTGGCCAAAAAACCTCGGTTTTATCAACATTGAGGTGCATGCCACGTCGTGGTCCATCCAACATAATAAGCTCTAAATCCTTCCCCATGACCAAGGTATCTCCAATAATAGTACCATCGTCTAAATACCAAGCTTGGCGGGAAAGACTAAAGGAGTCTCTAATCTTACATATCAAAGGGTGCAACGCGAGAGGAAAGAGGAGAGGTCCAAGTGGGTCACCTTGTTGTACTCCCTAGTGAGACCATAACGTGTGTTCTCCATAATATAATCTAGCTGGGCTAGAGTAACAAAATTTCACCCAACGTGAAATGGCAGGGCAACGCAAGCGAACCTCCTGTAGCATAACCTCACGGTCCACCAAGTTGAAGGCATTTTTGAAATCTACCAATAACATCGAAAGACCTTCCTCGCCACCTCGATCCTCAATAAACCTATTCACGACATGAAGAATAGCCCCCCCCCCTCCAGGGACCCCGACACCAAACTGGAGATCATTTAAATAACCATCTAAGGAGTGGCCAATCATAGAAGCACCAACCTAGGAGACTAAACGCCTCCAAATAGTCGCCACAGCAATAGGACGGATACCACCTCCGGGCTTGATCAGTGGTGTGAGCGGAGCATTAGCAATATACTCACCCAATGCCCTAGGGCATTTACCATCAAGAAAAATATTCACCACATGGGTGATAGAATCAATTAACTCATCAAAAATAGCCACATCAGCACCACTAAAACAATCCAAAAGGTGTTGGGCGCGCAAACCATCTCGACCGCAAGATGTACCACGAGGGAAACTCTTGATCATATCAAGTACCAAAGCAGGAGATGCAATGAGGTTATGATTGTCAATAGGTATGTCCGGCAGGGAAGGAGCAGACTTGAAGGGGTGCTTAGCTTTTAGCTTCTTCCCTTCATGGTCTAATATTGATGAGGAAAACCTGGACTTGGGTGAACGTAATGTCAAGCAATGTAAGAGAAAGATCTGTGATGGCCATTATACCGCACCTGTCAGAGTTAAATACATAAACAGTTATTGTATACACACATATTCACAAACAAAACCATAGATAAACTAGAACCCATAAAAAAACTTACAACACCAACACTATAAAAAAAGCCAAAAAAAGACACACGAACACCAATATATAAACACAAACATATCCATTATTATACAAATATATAAACACAAACACATGTATTATACCAGATTTTTGGTCAGTGGTGTAAAGTGTGTAAATGCACACAATAAAAACGTAACCTATCAAACACCACAGCAATAAACAAATTTGCAACAACGTTACATAACAACACAAACAAAATCACGCTTGTGTTAATCTATGATGTTCTTGAATGAACACTTATACTTCATCTGCTTCGTAAATCACTCTTTTCATATCTCATAATTAAATATACACGCAACCAAAGTAAAATTCATCTTTATCAAAAACTAAAACACTTCTACAAAACCACACAAAGACTTTTAAAATCACCACCACGACATTTAGATCCGCAACTAGTGGTGTTGTTTTTGGCTAGATCCGGCTAAATCCACGACATCACCACCATGGAACCCCCATTGCTACCAGAACTAAATCCGGCTAGATCCACGACTGATGGTGTTGGTTTTTGGTGCTTTTCGGCTAGATACACCAGCACGAAAAACCTCATCGGTTAAAAACCCCATCGCGACTCTTGGTGTTGGTTGTTGTGGTGGTTGGTGGATAATAATAGACCTGAGGTGGTGGTGGTGTACGTCGATGGTGATTGTGGGTAACAATAAACGTATGGTTGGTGGCTGGTGATAGTAAAGGCGATGGGGTTAGTTGATGGTGACTGGGTAACAATATTAATGGTGGCGGTGACGGGTGATGGCACATCGACGTTGGGACGACCAGCAGTAGTTGTTTGTGTTAGTGTGGGTGTGTTTGTTTGACTGAGATGAAGATGAAGATAGTTAGGGAGTGAAGTTCCTTTATTATAAATACACAATGACAAAATTACCCTCTTATTTAACAGTCAAACTCGATCAAAATAACGAAGTTATTAACTTTAGACCGAACTTGTTACGGGTCGTCGGATTCAGGATAGGATCCGAGACTTTTCAAACTGTTGGACTAAAAGTGTTATACCCGGCAAACCACAAGGACCAAAAATGTACTTAACTCTAATAACAATTTCACTTTCGTTTCTTGCGAATGAAACCATAACCTCTTGGTTGAGAACCTAATCAGCTTACCCTTACGTGTATCGCTGAACAAAAGGCTTATTGGTAAATTTTAGTTTTGTTAGTTTTCAATCTTTTTATAATATTTGGTTGTGATTTGAATAAGAACATATATGTATGAATGCAATTATGTCACCATTTCGCAAAGATATAGCATTTCAATATGTGGGATCAGACTTAATATGAAGTTTCATTCGAAGTTTTTGTCTTTTGATGATAGTATTCAATGCTCAAATACAACGAGCGCAACCCTTGAGTTTAGTTGCCATCATTGAGTTCGGAACCCTGAACAGACTGCCGGTGATAAGTCGGAGGAAGGTGAGGATGACGCCAACTCCAGGTACAGTAAATGCTTTTCCAAGCTCAAAGGCAATGACTAGTAGATTCGGGGACCTATAAAGCGAACAAATGTTCCCACAGTCATGATTGTTGACTAAACAACCCTTTAATTCATTACGATCAGCATTTTCATGTTCTATGGAATAATTTATTTCCTACAGATCTTATGTATATGATGTATTCGTAGTGCATGTCGTATATACTATTTCCAACAAGCATGGAAAGCATACAGGCAGTGTTGTGCTCGAAGTATGATACATATTGTACATGCAGAAGTTGCAAATGATACTGATGTCATATCTTTTCTCCATACGGCTCTGATTTGAACAATATTGTCTGGACTCTGGATGTATAGCTCCAAATCGTATGAAATGGACAATCCAACCATGTTTAGTTGGTTTCCTTTGGTTCCCAGTTCTGTTTTTTGGATCAGTCTTAACCTAGGCGCGGATTACACCGAATGTTACCATAAGTAAGTTATGCCGGCATGGTATGTTAGTTCTTAGATTCCATCTCAATTTTTTAAAAAAAAGGAAATAAGATGTATATAGAAAAATGATAGTTACTAGAAATTATTTGCTCGTGTTTCGCAGCAGGTATGTTTTAAGGTAAAATAACCTCTCATCGGATTGAGCACGTGTTGGTTCCTCCGGACTTGGCAAGTGACGTCCTTCGAGCACCAAACACAGATAAAAGAAACGCGTTACCTTTGCCTTGGGTTTGACCCCAAGACCAAGATCCGGCGTGAGAGTAAGTATAGCCTAAGCCGGAAAGTAAAGTAATAAATGTGAGAGTAAATGTATAGTGAATAAGTTAGTTGAATACTCAATGAGGTTGGGTATTCTTTTACTAAAGAATTCATAAATTTATCTTCATGACGAGTTGCACAATATAATCAAGTATATTTATTCACTTTTACGCTATAAATAAACGACACTTGAATCTCACTTTTATAGCTGCAATCAACAATTACCACTGCCAACAACCACCACCGACTTCTTCTTCTTTACTATTACTATATCGATGTCAATTATTATTAGTTTATGTATTTTTTATGTCATCACCGCAACATTGCACTGATACCATACTCTTTCAAAACTATCAAACCGATATCCTTCAGATACTAATGTCTATCGTAAAACAACAAAAATCACATAATTTTTATCACCGCTGCTTTACGTGATACCATGATAGTATCATTTTAGAGGGAGGGGGGGGGGGGGGGGGGGTTTATGAATAACAAAGCCATTTCATAATTAGCAAAATGTTTTAGAAAAATATAGTGGGTGTAATATACTTTTAAGGGATAATTACATATTTACCCAATTTAAACATGAAAATGACATATATACCTAAAATACAACTTTTAAATGCATGATATACAATGCATTTAAAGCATATTTTGAGAAATATGACATTATGATATTTAAGTTGGGTAAATATGAAATTGCCCTCTTTTAAATTGTATCATCATCTAACTTAATAATGAAAAAAAGAAAGAAGTCTTGATCAATTTTTGCAGCAAGAGAATATTCGTGGAATTCATTAAAAAGGAAACTATTTTGGTTCAGAATAAAATCAAGAGGATTACGGCCAATAATTTCCACACAAATTGACTCAATCATACAAAAAAATATATACTATAAAATTAACACATGCCACATTAAAAATAACAAATAAACAAAAAATGGATGGTGGCTTCAAATATGTTTTAGTGTGACCAGCTAGAATTGTCAGCTGTGACATGTGCTTCCTCATATAATTCCACGCCTCTCCGACACTAAAATTTGAATTCTAGTTGTATAATTCACTATACGTATGCCAATCACTTTTGCAATGTTATACTCAAATCTTAAAACTATATGCTTTATTCATTCGAAATACATTATTGATATATTTTTCAGTCATCATGGCTTTTATCACTTTCATTTTAAGTTACTTTTTTTAAACTAAGAGGAAAATAAACAGCTTTACAAAGACTTGATGAATTAAGATTTTTTTTAATATTAAGATCATGAAGTTAAGATCAAACATCACCTAAATTTTATATAAATGCTAACAGATAGTATACAAGTTAGATACACCTAACCGAGGTAGAATCAAATAAGAAATATAATTAAAATGAGAAGAATGAGAAGAAATCACAAGCACAAATATTATATGCATCCATAAAAATAGATGCATCTCCTGCCTATTATTTCTTTTTTCTTATTTGAAATATGTGGCTACAAATATTTCTCACTTTTCTCATTTAAATAATCTTTCTCACTAGATACATACTCACACCTAACCTTTATAAAGTTTTGAGATAAAAGCAATTAAAACTCTTTTACTTTGATCAACGATGACTATCAAGTGCTTATCATTACATGAAATGATACATATTAAGTTTGTTTGTGCCAAATGCTATCAACCCGTAGTAGCTTATATGTCATCATATATAAGAATCCAAATCAAATAAATATAGTGATCCATCTAGACTTGGTAAACTCAATAATCAAAGGACCATATCTTGGTAAACTTAATATTTAAATGAACAAATACGTGATTATAAAATTATTTAATAAAAAAGTAAGAACCAAGTATCTTGGTAAGAGTCAATTTGAAATCTAGATACGATGAACATGTGGTTTGTTAAGTACGGTAAACCTGAAGTAGATACAATGAATCTACTTATAGAAAATCCATACTTGTTTTTACTTTTTAATTAAATATTCACAACGCATAAAAAACGTAAGAAAAGTTAAAAAGAATTGTATTGGAAAGTAGAAACACTCTGGTCTCATTATGTGTATTATTCAAAGGGTCCACATTTATACATCAGAGAATAGATGCTTGCTGCCAACACAATTAATCATATTATTTTGTAATTTAAGGATTCATAATTTATATCAATGCCTTAAAAGTTACGTGTAGTAACATATATACCTAACGTGTGTCTAGTAAAAGTCTAAGTCAACATAGGAATGTTTTGCAAGACGACGTGCACTATGAGTTACAAGAATGCTTAACGTGTGTCGTTTGATTATTTTGTACTAGCTAACTTCTAGTATGTACAATTGTAATATAAAGGTGCTAGCAATAGTCTTATTTTTAAAGCAGGAGGTACGGTGGTGCCAAACTTGGTGCCAACGAGTTTGGCGTGACGCCAAGTTTGGCGCACCGTTACCTCTGTCGCGCCAAGAGGCCTCGCGCCAAAACTAACAGCCCACTTTTTTTTTTTTTTTTTTTTTTTTTTTTTTTTCTTTTTTTTTAAAAAAAAAATAGCCGTTGCATTTAAAACCAAAAGGCTAGTTTTGGGTTTTTTTGATTTTTTGACCTCTTTTTTACCACTTTTACCCACTTTCAAATCCTATATAAACCTTATCACTTATACCACTTCACACACACTTCAAATACATCTCAACTTCAATATTTTTTCAAGAAAATGAATCCCAACAACACCCCTTGGATCAATCGAATGCTTAACGATCCATCGAACCAAATGATCGGTTCGTCTTCGAATCCGAATCCGAACACCCAACAACACTACTTTCCTTCGTTTTCTCAACAAAACTCATACGTCAATCCCGACGAATACGCTTTGTTTTCTCAATGGAAAATGCAACAACAACAACAACAAAACGAATCACAACCAAGATCGTCCCACCAATCGTTCCACCTTCTTGACGAAGACGAATCCGAAGAGGACGCGGCCATCCCGACCCCCACGTCCAAAAAAACAAAAATGAAGGAACCGGCGAAGGCAAAGAAAACGAAAAAAAAGCAACCAACAACCGAAGAGGAAGCCGAGACCCACCAACGATCGCGTAACGCATGGACCGACGAAGAAGAACTACTTTTGGCGCAAACTTACATTCAAGTATCCGAGGATCCAAAAGTCGGTGCGGATCAAGGTAATGAAACGTTTTGGTATAAAGTTTTGGAAGCTTACAACAAGGAAGCAAAAAAACAAAAGTTTGTAACTCGTACCAAGAACATGCTTACCGGAAAGTGGACTCCGATGAATCGTTGTGTCGGGAAGTTTAATTCGATTGTGAATGAAACGGCTGTTATGAGTGGGGAGAACGATATGGATTTCATGGAACGTTGCCACACTTTGTACAAACGATATCATGGCGATTTTAAACATTCGTCGGCTTGGAAGTTTTTGAAGGACAAGCATAAGTGGAAAAATCCGGACTCAACAAATGCAAGACGTAATCGTCTTCGGGTTACGGAAGAGGATCCCGAGCATTTTGGACCCGACGCATTGCCAAGGCCGGACGGGGTGTACCGGATCGCAAAGAGCCAACGTTCGTCTAACTCGACCGCAAGTTCCGGTTCAAACCCGGAAATGTTTTCACAAATGATGGAAAAACAATACGAGTTGGAGCGAAAAATGAAGCAAGAAGTTCTTGAGCGGGAGTCTCGAGCGAGGGTCGATTTAATCGAAACTCAAAGGATAGCCGAAGATATGCGGGTGCTATCTATGGACACAAGCACGCTCGATCCGATGAACGCGTCAATCGTGAGGGCCCAACAAGCACGGATCCGGGCAAAATATCCACAAGAATAATTATGTTATGTTTTTTTAAGTTTATTGTTTTTTTTATTTCTTGTAATGTTTTTTTTATGAATAAAGTAATTTTAGGATATATTGTTTTTAAATTTTATAAAAAAATAAAAAATAAAAAAATTGAGTTTGGCACCAGAAATTCTGGTGCCAACGGATACCCCAGAAATGTGGTGCCAAACAGTTTCTGGTGCCAAACTCAAAAACTGCTGACGTGGCAGTTTGGCACGAGCTTGGCACCACACTTTGGCACCACTTTAGCAAATGGTAACTATTCATGTACCTTTTTTTATTTTATTTTAGAGTCTTCTTGTCCGTGACTGGTTTGTTGGTCTATTCTAACAATTGGTATCATGTAGAGTATGAATTTAGCAAATGATAACTATTCATATAGTTAGAAATGATTCTCATACTTAACAGTCTCATAACAAAATTTAGATATAGGGTATGATCAAAGGTGAATGTTTAGAATGAGAAATTGATGAAAACATGTGTCTAGTAATAGATGGATTAATGATGCTTTTAAATATGCATTTTAGATCCTCATATTATTACTGCTCATCTATACACCGCACAACATTACTACCTAAACGTCATTTTCTTTATAAGTAGATGGAACACAATAATGTTCTCGAAAGGTAGAATACTTGTTTTATGAAATAAAGTTCCAAACTTATGTAGTCTCAAAGCAGCAATTATTACGAAATATTAATAACTAAAACTTAATAAAAATAACATCTCTCTACTCACGGTTTTACCCTGATTGTAAGGGTAGGATAATAGGATCTGTCTACATTTTACCTCCCTCATACACTGGCTTGGTGTGATTGGGTTTGTTGTTGTTGTGTTGTAATAAAAATAACAATTATGATCTACAAGTACTTAAATTGTAAATTAAGAAAAATCATGGCATGCGTGTTCGTTAATCTTCATTCTAGAAAATTTATATTTTCGAAATGTTGACTTACTTCCCGTTTACTTTATTTTAGCCACCTTTCATATCCCCGTGGTTTGCTTACGTTAACTATTCAACATAATACCACCTTTTACAGGATTAAATCACTAACGAGGTGCTAAAATATTTAGAAAAGAATAACAAATTTATTGGCTTATCAACTTTTATAAAATGCTACCACAATTCGGTGGGTTTGTCTGAAAATACAAACAATAATAAATAAAATTTTCATTTTCATAAAAGAAAATAATGTGGCAGGAACCATGCACGTGGTAACATGGAAATCAATGATACAATTCAACCTAATTTATTGTCCACTCTCCTCGAACCTTCCACTTTTTGATTTTTCAACTCAAACCCAATTTCCATTTCACACCCTTCAACTTTACCATCTTTCCACTTCACACCTTAATCTTTCCAACGCTTTCCATTCCCACTCCCTCCGCGTATCCAGACAAAACGCGTTTATTCCACCCTGTAATATAAATGTAAAACACTAACATACACAACCTCTTTAAGGAAACCCAAAACAACACGATTCAAATAACATTTGTAACAACACACATTCATTTCATTCATTTTTATTATTTCCGCTAGCCTGAACAGAAAAAACCTCATCCGTTTATCCGTTTGTGACATGCTGCAATATCGTTGTGTTGTTTCTTTACTGATTAGTATTAGTCTGTTTAATGTACTAGCTAGCGCGATACGTTTAGTACCCGAAGTACCTTTAAAAAATGATGTTATGATACATGAAGGATTGGACAATGAGAACGTAAGATATATCGAAGCACCCGAGTATAGAAATGGTGATCAATGTGGTGTGTTGGACACAACTGCTAATGGTTATGGACCATTTGTGGTACATGTAGCAATGACTCTAGATTTTAACTACTTAAGAGGATCAGTTGCAGCTGTTCATTCGATACTGAAGCATACTTCGTGTCCTGAAAATGTTTATTTCCATTTCATTGCTTCGGAGTCGAAAACGCTTAAACCTGATGAGCTGAGGAAGATTGTTGGAGCTATATTTCCTTCTTTGGATTTCAAGGTTTATAGCTTTGATGATCGTGTTGTTAAGGGTTTGATATCGTATTCGATACGTGAAGCACTTGAGGATCCTTTGAATTACGCCAGGATTTACTTGGGTGATATACTAGATCAAAGTGTGACAAGGGTTATTTATCTGGATTCGGATATTATAGTTGTGGATGATATTCAGAAGCTTTGGTCTGTTTCGTTATCTGGGTCGACAGCGATTGGAGCTCCGGTCTATTGTCACGCGAATTTTACTAAGTACTTTACGGATAGGTTTTGGTCTGACTCGAGTTTGTCGAGTGTGTTTGATGGGAAGAAGCCGTGTTATTTTAACACAGGCGTGATGGTTATGGATTTGGTGAAGTGGAGGAAGGAAGATTATAGGGGGAGGATTGAGAAATGGATGGAGATTCAAAAGGAGGAGAGGATTTATGATTTGGGTTCGCTTCCGCCTTTTTTGTTGGTGTTTGGTGGTGATGTTGCGGAGATTGATCACAGATGGAACCAACATGGGCTTGGTGGGAACAACAAGGTTCATAGCTGTAGAACGTTGCATCCTGGGCCGATTAGTTTGTTGCATTGGAGTGGGAAAGGGAAACCGTGGGCGAGACTAGATACGGGTGATTCGTGTCCTGTTGATGAGCTATGGGCGCCTTATGATCTCTATAGACATTCTAAAGAACAACTTAGATGATGATGATGATGAAGAATTGATGATGAAAGGCCTTGTATGTTAATTATATGTGATTTGATTCATTCTTTCTTTTGTATATTGGTTTCTCGAAATTTTGTTTGATATTCTTTTGTATATTTATACATGAACATGAGATAAATAACAATTTTGTGGTGGCATAACTTGATTTGTGCACAAACACGCTAATGATTAGTTTCAATTTCATACTGGAAATATGTATTACAAGTCTATGAACTATAACCATGTACAAGTTAGATACAGTTTGTCCTCCTAAGGTAAAAAAAGAAGTTAACAGATGGTATACATCATCTTACATTTGAGTCTCATAGGAAGTCAACTGCTCAAGTTAGATACAATCTGTTAACTACATAAATGGAGGATATACTTCTATACATTGGAACACATGAAAACAGTGAATATGAACACAGGTTGCAATGGTAATAATGTGCTACTCGATTATAAATTGCTATCTATGAATAATGTACAAATTAAATTTTACATCCGGCAAATAAATGATCAAGGGATTTAGATGGTTGCGCTGACCTGAAAAGCAGCATTGCAAAATAATTCCACGATTCCAAGAAGTTTTTTTTTTTTTTTTTTTTGGGTTACCATGATTCCCGACCTTTTAGCCAAATAAGCCACGGGGCTTGATCCCACCGCCACACAAACTCAAACCGGGTAAACCCCTACCTTTTCAGGAGGTTCACGTGACACTTCAAGTTTCATTGAAAGTTTACATTCCAGTTTGATAACTCTCTTGGACTCTAGCTTCTAAATTGTCCATTTTACGAGAGGTAGGTGTCTTCCGTATATAATTTTACTGATGTAGAATGTACAAGTTTTCTTTTGCCTCAGAAGATGACGGTTTTAATAGTTCATTTACCTGTTGTAGAAACAAAATGTACAATTAAGTAACCAGTTTAAGAGGAATGACAATAAAATATGCAGACTAAGTTGCAGTACTTACCATGTCTGAATCAAGTGATTGCAAGTACCTGAATATATAATTGCCACTTTCTCTTGCATACCCTGTCCGTATAGTTTACTGGTTTTGAGTATGTATATCCTGATGAGGAATGATAAGAGTCAACCGTATTACTTATAATACACTGGGAAAAAGTCATACGCTGACAAGAGAGAAGTTACTGATAGGGAGGGGAGAACGGTAAAATGTATTTAAGAACTTTAGATAAAAAAAAAATAGGATAAATCACAATATATGGGATGTTTGGATGCTACTCTAGCAAACATAATCAGATTTCTCAAAAGGACTTATTAGTTACTACTACTTACTAGTACGGTTTAGATATAACCTTTTGTTAGTATCAGATCCTCAGAGATATGTGATATTCATTCTCGACCTGACCTACCAAGCTTAGATCAAGACACATATTGGGCTGTGAAGAAGGTAAGTTTTGGTGACGGGCATCATTTGCCAAGGCATAGGCGTCAAGTGTGGAGCCTGATTTGTTGCCTACACGATCAAGCCATTACGAAGTGAGCGCATCTGGAGGCTGTCCAAAAGGATATTTCTAGGGTGTTTGGGATTGCTTTATAAAACTTCTTATTGTTTTTTAATACTAGCATTTATGGAAAGAAGGCAATTGAAGCTGTTTATTCAAAACGAGTTACTTCCCCCAGAAATATAAACAACCTCAAACACCTTCCTACTTATATGTTGCATCAAAACACTTTTTTTTTTTTTTTTTTTAACCATGATTTCCGACCTTTTTGAACGACTAATTCACGGGGTTTGAACCCACCGCCACACATACTCAAACCAGGTAAAGCCCTCCCTTTTCAGGAGGTTGGCGTGGCCACTTAAGTTTGTTTGCACCTAGTAGACATCAAAACACATTGAGTAGATAAGCAGCAGCCATACGACTCCTATGTTGTAAACCATGTGAAATTGGTAAAAGATACTCAGTGCTGCAGCATTGGACATTGGTCATTCTGTTGTGATCTAACCATGTATACCTAATGTTCTTTATTTTCACACTATTCTGTTGCAGTGTTTCATCCCACATGTCTGAATCTGACTCTCGAAAGTTTTGTGGCTTGTGTGATACAAGTTACAAAATCCATCATATATGTGGGCATAAGTGTTGCGGGTTCCTAGTATACATTTCATGGAAAGCAAGGCAAAATTGAAATGTCATTGCAGATAGCGACTGGCCCCACCTTAGGCAAGCAACACACACTACACATACATGGTACTACAGGGGGTGTTTGTATCTTGATTAAAAGCACACACTCCTAAAAACTAAAGATTGTAAGTCTTATGACTTCATTATGCTATGTTGTTCAACTACTACTAACGAGTTTTGTCTTAACTGCTGTAATGCACAGACGTAGCAATATATGAGTTCACCGTCTTATCACTAATCTTAATGGGGTGCTATCCATTCCAGCAACATGAACATTAAACTAAATAAGAACCAAACATAACTATGAAGTATGAACATATATGCCAAATATAAGATTACAAACATAAGTGGCCGGCTAGCCTTATTCGTAGTTAATAACCGATTTTTCATTTTTGCTAAAACTCAAATATAAAAAGTTATGGTTTTATTCAAGTTATGCAAGTTTTTAGGTCCTCACGTAACTACAATAAGAATGTTCAAGTTTAAAAATATAAGAGCAGCAAACAATCTAAGGGCATGTTTGGCTGGGGGTTCTCGAGTGTAAGGAATGGGAAAAGAAATCAAAAGTAATACGGAGTAGTTGGTTTATATTCACCACCTCTTTCTTTATTCTTTTTTCTAATTTTATTATTTTTGTTTTTGCAATCAATTTATCACATATTAGTTTTCATATTTATTGAATTCTACTTTATATATTTATAAAACATTTAACACTTTCTCTTCTAAATTTTTTTAAAATGTCATTAATGTGTTTTTTAATTATTACAATTTTTAATTCATAGTGTACACAATACATAGCTTTTACTAATTTATCTTCAACAACATTTTAATACTTCATTTATTATTTCTCCTTTTTTATTTAATATAGTTTTAATGCAAAAATGCACATATAAATAAATATGATTTTAAAATGCATGCAAAACTACAAACTTCCAAAACTATTATTATATCGTAAAAGTGTTTCGAGAACCAATCTAAATAAATTTTGTATTATTTTAAATAAAATTAACCAAAAAAGTAAAAAACGGTTTTTTTGTCAAAATCATGACATTTTTTTGAAGACAAATGATGCAAATATGTAAATTCGCAAGTGATAATTTATTTGATTTTTATACATATTACACATATTTATATTACTTATAAAGCATTTTACACCCTCTCTCATAAATTTTTAATGCATAATGTACACAATACATAACTTTTACTAATCTTTTATATAATAAAGGAATTACATTATTTCGGAGTGATTTTGTCAATTCATTCTTATTGAAAAACCAATTGGGCTAATAGGAAAGCTCGATTTCGCCATGTAAGCAAAATCGTGTGATGTGATTGGTTAATAAAAGTCAAAATTAAATTGATTTTGGTCAAACTTTAATAATTTTGTTAGAGAAATTTGGTTGATAAAATAAACACATAAAAATATATGTGTCAAATTTGTGAAAACAAAAACTTAGTAAAAGAGGAGGTAATTAATAAAACTTTAGTGGTTGAATTTTTAAAAATTATATAGAGTTAAGTGTAATATTATAAGCCTCCATCTTTTTTAATAACTTTGGAATATAAACAAATGCACCCTTATACTTTCTACCCTTTATACTTTATATCTTAAAAAATACAATGTATATGTTGTTTTAAAATAACAACATATAATGCATATGTTGTTTTAAAATAACAACATATAAATTTGCATAAGATTATAATTATCAATTTTTTTTTACAATATACGTTCAATAAGGACTCATTTATTTCATTTTTAAAATTTTAACATATGTGGACACGAGTTTACATTTTAAATACGGTTAAATTACTGAAAACGGGAATATAATTATCAAATTGTAAGTACGGGTTGCTTTAACATAAAAATAAATATACGCGATTGATGGATATTAATGCATAATGAAAAACTTGTGCATAAGTATTAGTTGTACTTATATCACAATCTTCATGGGCAAATTCTTATATGTATATATATTGAACTAAAATGTTAAAATAAATTTGATTTATGTGTAAACTTCGTGCGTGCACGAAACTTATAACTATATAATTATATGCAATTACCTTTAAAGACATAATCTTCAGTATTAATGCAGAATAATTATTTTTTGTCAAAACCCCGTGTGTGCACGGGTATTATAACTAGTTTATCTTCTACAACATTTTAATGCTTCATTTATTATTTCTCCTTTTTGAATTAGTATAGTTTTAATGCAAAAATGCACATATAAATGAATATGATTTTAAAATGCATGCAAAACTGCAAAGTTCCAAAACTATTATTATATCGTAAGAGTGTTTCGAGAACCAATCTAAATAAATTTTGTATTATTTTAAATAAACTTAACCACAAAAGTAAAAAACGGTTTTTTGTAAATATCGGAACAATTTTTTAAGACAAATGATGCAAAGATGTAAATTCACAAGTGATAATTTATTTGATTTTTATACATATTACACATATCTATACTACTTATAAAGCATTTAGCACCCTCTCTCATAAATTTTTTTAAAATGTCATTAATGTGTTTTTTAAGCATTACAATTTTTAATGCATAATGTACACAATACATAATTTTTACTAATTTATTTTCACAATATTTTAATGCTTCATTTATTATTTCTCCTTTTTGAATTAGTATAGTTTTAATGCAAATATGCACATATAAATGAATATGATTTTAAAATGCATGCAAAACTACAAAGTTCCAAAACTATTATTATATCGTAAGAGTGTTTAGAGAACCAATCTAAATAAATTTTGTATTATTTTAAATAAAATTAATGACAAAAGTAAAAAACGATTTTTTGTAAAAATTGAGACAATTTTTTGAAGACAAATGATGCAATGTGCAAAGTTCTAAGTGCTAATTCAATGATTAATATATTACTATATTAATTATTATACTTTTCATGGATAACTTTAAATGATTCCTTAAACATGTAAGTTTTTTTTACATTATAAACATTCTTTTATTTATATCTTCTATCTATGTGGGATAAGTGTTATAAATAATATTAATGATACAAACATTTTCATAAATATATACTTTACAAGATGTATACATTATATACTCTCTTTTATTTATATCTTTTATATATATGGGACAAGTGTAATAAACAATATTAATGATACAAACACGTTCAAAAATGTATTTTATTTACTTATTACGAGGTGTTGATTATTACATATATATTTTATAAAAAAATGTTTATACTTACTTGTGATTACGGACCACTATCAACTAATTTGACCATAACACCATAACATTATTGACTACCGCGACGCAAAATCACGCCTCTTTCAATTGTTTTTATATGAATTAGTTTGATATTATTCATCACTTTTTTTAAAGTTACTCAAACTTATTATGTTTTCGCTATAGGTAAAGTTATTGTAAGTTATTGTAAGGGAAAACATAAAATTGAAAACATTTTTTGCCGAAAATTTTATTACTTGATACCCGCTGCCGCAATGCGCGGGTACCTTATTATAATATTTTAAAGAGTTGAATATGTGACATGAAACTTTTGGCATCCGCAAATTTATCGTCACATAAAACGTTTCAGATTATAAAACATGGTTCATTGAAAATTTTTATTTCAAAGTACCCGCCGCCGCATCGCACAAGTACCCTGTTAGTCTTAAGTAGAACATCATATAACATTTTGTATTCTTCCGTTGTTATATATATTTTTTTCTTCCAAAGAAAATAGATCATTACAATATAAACATATATGCAATTAGACATGTAAAATTTGTAAGGCTGCCTCCAATAGAGGCCTTGATCGAGAGAAAGGATCGATCGTCACTCGATCGTCCCGATTGTGGGGGATCGATCGTCACTAAACTTTCACACATCTTGGTCACGATCACGATCGAGTAAATGGAACGTTTTAATTCTTGTGTAATCCTACCGTTATATGCAACAGTTTAAAAACAAAAAAAAATTAACCTTTATAAATACACAATACAAACACACTTCAATCCACAAATCTATTTCACACAATTCAAACTCAAAATACTTCTCAACACAAGATTTAATATGGCTTGCCGCCTCCCCCATTCTGTTGAAGGTATGAAAATGTACATTAACAAACAATGCGAGGAAGATGATGTTGCTCGAAAAAACGCTATTATAGACGTTATCCATCTGTTTGACAATGCAAGGGCAGAGAAGCAACTGATGAGAGAAAACTACAAGAGTTGCAACCACATTACGCCTGAACGAAAAGCTGTGATCGACAAATTTTTGAAAGATCAAGCCCGCAAAGACGGCGAGATTGCTGGCAAGTTGTGGCAGCGTGTTCAAAAGGTAACGGACAACGTCAGCACCAAAATCAATTGGAGCTACCGGGAGAACGAAAAAGATGGTGTAGGTGCATCAACTTCGACTACCAATTGTTTTGGGGAACCTCTGCTAGACGAGGAAGATTTGGCTCGCATCGAGGAATTTGCCGGTTATCGTACTCCCTCGTATGACTCTGCATGCGGGGAGCATTCAGATTAGATTTATGATTTATGTATTTCGTATCGTTTTTATTTAGTATTGTAACATTTTAATTATTAATGAAATTTTATTTTGTGTTAAAAATGTTTTTTTTTAAATAAAAAAATAAATAAATAAAATAATAATAAATGAACTTGGTCGCCCTTACTGGGGCACCTAATCGCCTGAAGTTCGCTGGAGAGAGAAAACTGACGTGACAGTGAAAAGTAAGGGGATTGAATCCCCTTACTGGGGGCAGCCTAAGTAAACATAATTGATACTGTTATCAGTTACTGTAATCCATAACTTTTTATTATTATTATTCTTTTTGTCATTATTTTTCTTAACCCTGATTTCTGATCTTTTGGTCGACTAATCCACGGGGTTTGAATCCACTGCCACATAGACTTAAACCAGGTAAAGTTCTCCTTTTTCAGGAGGTTGACGTGACCACTTTAAAATTATTTGCACGTAATAGGAATTGAACTTAATACCTCACACATTTTAAAGTGATAGTTACAGGCCATTGCCACTAATAATAATTTTGTAATAGTTACCAATATTTTTTAGAATGTTTGCTCCATCAACGGTACAAAATAAAAGATAAGTTACACAAAGAATCTTATAAAACATTAGTTTCGTTCTTCAACATTTCAACCAAGCATTATCAAATACTAGTCGGATACCCGCGCACAGCGGCAGCAATAAATATAGTTATATGTGTTTGCTTACCCGTTTAGTGAATTCGTTTCACAACACTTCGAATGTATATGTGTTAGTTGTAAGTGTTTGTTTGGGTTACCCGTAACTTTCCCATAGCTTTCCCGCGACATCATTATTGCCGCATATAGAAATACCCTCGCAATCTCTTACGCGTCAAACACTACCCCAAAAGTATATGATTTTGACGAATCAAGATTATATTGATTGAAATAAATGAAATAAATGTTAAAGTTGTTAAATTTTGAATTAAAATAAAATAAACCCATTAAAAATATAAAAACTAAAAACTCATAAAAATATATCAAAATGGATGTTGAATTAAAGAGCATAAAATTTTAGAAAATATGGTGAAATTAGATTATAAAAAAAATAAGTAGATAAAAAGATATTTTAATTTAAAAATAAAGATGAATTTTTAGTTGAGAAATGACACATGTCATTTTATAATTGGAGCTCTTTATCTTAATTTTTAATGGTTAGGAGTTAGGTTTGGAGTTTGTTATAAGTTAGGCTTGGAGTTTGTTAAGAAGTGACACATGTCATCTCATGATTGGAGCTCCTTATCTTAATTTTTGGTTAGAAAAACTCTTTCCATAATAAGCAAGTAAAAAAGTCTGAATTTTTAAGCCTTCTAATTTTAGAAGGCCTAAATGTATTATAAAGTAGTATAAATAACAAAACTAGACTATAGACCCGCATGTTTCGCGGGTGGTAATAAAAATATTATAAACAGAAATAACTTAGAGGAAATACGACATATATTTTTCGTTTATTAAAATAAGACATTCACGAGATATATAATGTAAATCTACACACAAATTATGTATATCAATAATATAACGACTATCACTAACCTATAATAAATTCACCAATAAAAAAAATATGTTTAAACAACTCAGTAGCATCAAAAGGCTCAACAACACACGAAGACCACAAATCTGTATGATGCTCAACAAAGACATTAGGGACGACATTTCCTTTGCATAACACCCCTGCATATTTTTCACCACTTTCACCACTTGGATTTGGCTATGATTAATCTTCGCTTTAACCACCTTATAATTAACTTGTATTGCTATGTGAAAGTAATAAACAACATCTAAGTAAATAGTAGCACCCCAAAAGCTAATTCGGGGCATACAAATCAAACAGAAGACTAAAATTTTAACTATTGAGCGTGTTGTTGATCTGCAAGTCCATTTGTTTCTATGCTAGATGGCAGCACACATACTTTAAGAACAATTTGGGTCCTTTTGGTAACATCTTCTTAAATCGGCCAAATGTATACCAATGTCAAGCTTAAACCAATTTCCTTCAAACTGGTACTATAATGTGTAAGTTTCAGGGTCCAACCTGAATGCTTCCTCAATATTCTCCATAGCATCTTCAAGTATATATGAGCTTCGGAAGAGTATGTAGAAAACTAGAAAGGGGGGTTGAATAGTTTTACCGATTAAAACTTGGTTTTAAACTATTTAGATCGACTTATGTCAATCTATTTAAACGTGTGTGTTGGATGTTGATAGATAAGCATATGAATAAATAAAACTAAGATTAAGAGTAAAAAGCACAAGACCACAACGCGAGTATTTATAGTGGTTCGGCTACAAGGACACCTTCCTTGCCCTACTCCACTCCCCAAGTCACCTACTCGAGAGTTCGTAATCATTACACATCACAAACTTCTTGTGGCGGAGAAACCTTCACAACGTCGCCTACTATTTATCCGGTACACGGCTAGCCACCGGGTTCTTCCACGAGGTAGAACCAAACCTATCACAACGTCGCCTACACTTTATCCGGTACAAGGCTAGATACCGAGTTCCATTACAAAGGAGGAACTACTACCCAACACTACACAACACCTATCCCAAAGGAGATCTACTCCTTATGACAACATCAACAATGATATCAATATCGTTTGAACCAATACAAATCTATCTTTTACATCGACATACCATATCGAATGTACACCCTAAGCACCTTTCACTAATGCCTTTGACTCGACTTCAAGGCACCATTCACTAATGCCTTCAACACGGACTTTCGGCACCCTTCACTAATGCCTTTGACACAGATCTTTGGCACCATTCACTAATGCCTTTGATATGACTCTTCGACACCTTTAGAAATCTTTCACCTATGTCTTCGACACAACACTTCTAATGAGAAAAAAAAGAACTATGGGCTAGCTCCGTAGATACAATGTATCTAGAGGATGCAATGCATATAGTCAATGGGTTATGGGCTAGCTCCATGGGTCATGGATAAAACCCATTATGACTTATGCATGATGTCATGCAATGGGTCATGGGTTATGGATTATGCTCCATGGGTATGGGTCATAGACTTTGGGTTTTACCCAACTATATTCAATGTATTAAGTCAATGGGTTAAATACTTAAACTTCTACCTATTTTATTACCCATTATGATACATACTAAATATGTATATATCTACCCATTATGTAAACACTAGTTGTTGTACATATGCATTACTATAACATGAAAACACTATTACTTGTTTAGTGATTTATGTGAAAACATAAGTGTGTTAGTAAACTATTGGCTCAAACCATTTACGTATTTTATTCGTTTCGTTAAAATGATTTCACGTTTGTTATCGACAAAACATTAGAAGATCGTAAAATATAAATAAACGTTTTTACGGCTTATTTGTATTAACAATCTCCCCCTTTTTGTTGATGACAAAATATAAGATTATTTTAAGGAAAAACTAAAATTCGTAAAAGTTTGAATTGGAGTTTTTACTCTCTTCTCCCCTTTTTTGTCGAAACAAAAAGAGCGTCGAAAAGAAACTAACACATTTGTTTTAAGAAAAACATGTGAAAAAATATGAAAAATAGAGAGTAAGAGAAGAGAAGTATTCTCGTGTTAGCTCCCCCTTGACGAGTCCATCCCTTTGTAAGGCCGTCAAAGCTAGTGCATTGCAATTATGTTTGCACATGGTTTCGTCCTTTTTGACGAGCATGCTCCCCCTTGATGATTGCCCCTTTGCAAGGAGGACATCAAGTAACGTAACCTAATTTGAAAGTCTTGCAAATGATTTTGCAATGTTTTGCTTTGACACGAAACTCCCCCTAGCTAAGGGTGTCAAAGTCTTCATGTATATATTGAAAATCTACAAAACAAAGGTTAGAAAACAAGTATATAATGCATAATTTCCTGCAAATAAGACACAAGTTAGTAATAAAATTGTCTTCTGTTGTACGGATCCCACGGTTCCCTCTTTGGAGGGATCCGTCTAAGCTAGACTGAGGGATCCGTTTGTCTGTAGGCTTAAGACAACAATGGTGATGTAAAATGTGATGTCAACATCAATATGAGATATGTGTTAAGGCACCAAACATATTCTCAAGATAATATGGCATATAACATGTAATTTCATTCAATAAAAATACGAGAAATGATCTACATATCTCTAAAACTAAGAGAATGATTTAAACATGAATTATGATTCCTAAACTATCTAAGTTAAGCTTAAGACTAGGACACCACTTGAATCCTTAAGCTCAAGGTTGTTTAGGTTTGTTGATCTCGTCGAAACGTTCGAGGAGGTGATAAAACATGAAAAGTTGATCTTTGTCAATGATAATGATAACAATCTTTGTCATGGCTCGGAAATGGTGGTGGTAGAAATGAAATGGCTTGAGATGGAAAGTTTGGTTGAGGTTCCACAAAAGAATGAGGGATTTGCGGAGGTATATTTAGAGGTGATTCAACCAAAGGTGGTGGTGGTGGAATATGTGTCGAAGATGGTGGTAGAGAGGTATCTACTTCCATGTGATCGGGTGGTTGGCTTTGGTGATTCCTCATAATCCAAAAGGGACTATTTGAGGGTGAAGGTGAAATGGATGCCGGTGCTAGTGTCGATTCAACACCTTGATTTTGTTGCGTTATTCTCTTTATAGAAGAGAGTGTTGGCAATGGTGGAGGATGAAAGGGCCTAGAAGGCAATTCCTCTAAGCTATAAAGGTGTGGAGATGAATGTGGAGTGGTAAATGATATGGCTCTAGGCACTAATGGTGATGGTTTAGTGGAAATAGGAGTGTTTGGTTTAGGAGGTATGGTGGTGTTTGGTATTGGAAGTTTTGTGGGAAAAATCCTTTTGGGGATTGATTTGATTGGTGAAGGAGAAATCCTAGCATTTGTGGATTTAACGGGAGATGATTCGGTTGAAGAAATTTCGTGAATAACACGAGCTAGTTTCTTGGGTGGTCCTTTGGTGGATGAGTTACCACTATGAGCTTTTCTCATGATGATATGACAAAGAGTTAGTGAGATAGAGGCTTCTAGTTGCTGATATTTAATTTGTAGATGGTGACTAAGAAGTCCTAACAAGATGATTTATAAAGAGAAGGATTTGGCAAGTGCATTCAAGACTTAAGCCACTAAGATCCTTTGAAATGTGATGATTTGCATGCACAAGAGTCAACTTTAGAGTTGCACTGATCAAGGAGGTTAATTAAGACAAGATGGAGTGTTCAAGTTAGCAAGGAGAGCTTGAAATGATTGTTTTAGCTAGAGTTAGTTGAATCTGTCAGCCGGTTCCCACGGTTCCCTCCAATGAGGGATCCGTCTAGGCTAATCCTAGAGATTCGGCTCTCAGCAGCCAAGAAAAGAGGAAAATGATGTTTTTTAAGGTCTAGTACCTATACATTTTGAGTGTTTCAGTCTTCCTAAGTGTCTTAAATGAAGGGGGACTTAAATGATCAAGGGCAATGAGTGATGGTAGCTAATGATTGCCTTTTATGGAAAAAAAATGGGACTTTATGAGTACCAATGGGTGATCAAAGATGACACTAGGAGATATGAGAGTGTCAAGTGGTGTTAAATGATCCTAGAGATCAGATGGCAACTTAGGATGAATTTAAAAAATTCTTTAAAAATTATAAGAAATAAAAAAAGGAAAATGACGCAAATGGACCGCGCGCCCTGAGGCTTATCACTTTCCGGACCACTTTTATTTTTTATTTGAAAATAGACCGAGGGAAACCGCTGTCATTGGGTAACTCATCGACATTGTGACAAGTGTCCCCGTATGTGTAAGGTATTGTTTTTTGGGCAACTAAAAAGCGCTGGGCAACCGTATATTTTTAAAAAGGGTTTTATCGTCATTTTACGTTAGACAAAAAAGTACACATTTGAATAGTAAAAGTACAGTGGATTTATATTCAAAAACCGATAGTCACTGACCAAAAAAACATCCATAGTTACTGTTTTTCTTTGTTTTTGCTTCTCGCACAAAAGCATTCTTACTTACTATTTTCACAAATCAAACCGTCTTCTTCGTCAGCCCCTCTCTTCCTTGTAACGTCAGTTATGTCACCATCTATAAAGCTACAGTGTTGATTGCAAACCACATTCGATTGATCAAGTTTTAAAAAAATATTCCCAAATATGGTACGTAAATATTCTTCTCGTTGTTTATTACATATGATTATTTCCAATTGGTTCTATGTTATAATAAATCGTTGTTGTTATTCGATTAATACCTATGCTAGATAGGTGTTAATTCCATTTTATAATCCATTACTCTTTTTTATGTGTATCTGATTCGTAATTATGTAGGGTATGATACCTTAGATGTCGTTAGTTAAGTATGTAACATTACTTGGTTCATTAAAAAATTTAGTGGCAGTTTGTTAACTAATAAGGAGTGGTTTATATGCATCATCTATGCAATTGTTTACGACGTTGGTATAGATTCCTTCTATGGCCTGAATTATTTTTGGTTTTTGTTGACCATTTTTAGGACTATGAAGCTAAGTTAATCATTACGAGTAAACTGAACTACTTTTCGTAATTATGTAGGGTAAAATACATCTGTTCCGTTTACCGCTCTTCTACAGCTTGTTTAGAGGCTTCTTCCTGCTTTGCCCCTTCCTTTTCTTTAGCAATTTCTTTAGCATTTACTTCCACATGTAATCTTTTAGCAATTTTTTCATCAAAAGCTATCTGCTCCTCTGTACTTTCAAACACCAAAGTTGGATCTGCAATCCCTTTACCCTTTCCAATATCAGTTTCAGTAACTACATCTTTCTGCATAGGTTCACCAATGTTTAGACTCTTAGCAATAGGTATAGGTGCAGGGATAGGGTGAGATTGCTTTTGGTTGACCAATTGTAAGACAATCTCATTGTCACCTTTTTTGGTTTTGGTGTTGGTGTTATTACTGTGGTTATAATTGTAGCAGTGGTTGCCTCAGCAGTGGAAACGTCTGAACTGGCAGTGGGTAGAATACTAGCAGCAGTGGTTACTGCAATACTAGCAGTGGATGCAGCAATACTGGCAGTGGTTGCCTGCACCCCTTCATTCTCCTTTTCTTCAACTGCAGCCTTTAAAGAATCATCCATTACTGGTTCTTTACCTTCCATGTGAGCCACACTTAAAAAAACACACACAAACTCTAATAGAAACCAGTTCTGGATAGTAATCGCATCTCCGTCATCTATTTTCAAATTGAATCCGGCGTTGTTGAAGCCGTTGACTCTGGTATTGAGTCTGTAATTTCTTTTTTTTTGATTGAATCTGATTCAGTTTTTAACAACTTTTATCTGGCGTTGACTATCTCATGTGAATATGTTAATTGAATTTCATATTTATTTTTTTCATATGTG
This sequence comes from Chrysanthemum seticuspe, assembly GCA_019973895.1. Classification (NCBI taxonomy): domain Eukaryota; kingdom Viridiplantae; phylum Streptophyta; class Magnoliopsida; order Asterales; family Asteraceae; genus Chrysanthemum; species Chrysanthemum seticuspe. The sequence goes on along the minus strand of BPTQ01000004.1, from coordinate 174,108,874 downwards.
AAGATGTTAATTGATTTATTAGATAGTGTTTGTTTGTTACTTTTGACAATCTCAATATATGTTTTTTTATTACATATCTATTTTTGCACATGTGAAGATGTTTATTGATTTATTTAGATATTGTTTTTACTGTTTGTTTATTATGTTGACTATCTGATGTTTTTAGATTGCATAAATCATAGTTTATCTTTGATTATTTGAGGTTTGGAAAATTTATGTTTCCTAGTGAATAATATCAGTAACTAATGGAATTTTGAGTTTATTATTGTAATTAAGTTTAGTTAGAGTATATTCGCATGTGAAGAATATCGAGATTAGCTATTATTTTGATTATTTATGTTTTCACAAATGATATCATAAAATCATAACATAAAATTTGATGCAGTAATCTAGTACCTTGTTAATTAGATAAATACTTATTACCTTACATAGCAAATAAGTCCAAAATAGCACATTCTTAAACATATACAAAACACATTCATCAGCTGCAACTTCTTTGAGTATGTTGATAAGCTTTTTGGCACATTCAACCATCTCTTGATACTTAGCTTTGACAACAGCATTATGATCTTTCAAATTCTTAAAACTAGTTTTCATCTCTTCATACTTCACTTCAGCATCAGCATTATAATCTTTGTAAATCTTAAAATCAGCTATCGCCTCTTCACACGTTGCTTCCAAATTAGCATTATCATCTTCGATCCTCTTGAAACGCGCTTTCATATCTTCATACTCACATTCATACTCTGGAAGTTGTTCAATCATTCTCTTCCTCTTATCAATCAGCTCTTGTTTCTCTCTAAAATTTCCTTCTATTGGGAAAGTCTTTCCCGGCTCACAAGCAATTACCATTCTCTTGAAACGGTCTATCATGTCTTCAAATAAAGAATCGTGCAAATTAGTACAATTCGGAGTGCATGTACCATCTTGACACAAAGAACACGGCATTTCGTAAATGATTGTCATGATTGATAATCTAATTGATCTAAATGTTAATTGACTAAAATATCACAGTAGAAGTGAAAGGTAAATTTCACAAATGAAATGGTGTTTTTAGTTTTTGTGTAGACAGCTGTATTATTTATTGACAATTTGAATTGGTGTATAGTGTGAATAATCCAAAGTAACTGTAAGAATTGGTGTTTGCAAATGGGTTTTTTGTGGTCACTAAGAGTTAGAGTATCAGTGGCTTCTGCATTTTACTTTTTTTGACTTTTTTTGTGAACTCTAGCATTTGGGAAATGGTTTTTGTTCTCACCTGTTTAAAGGTAAGGATGTCAGTTGCTTTTTAGGAAATGGTTTTTGTATTTTTAAATCAATTTAATAATCTTCAACAATCAACATCCACACATTCCTCGAGCATGAGCAATGCATCAAGTCATAAAAGACTTGATGCATTGAATACAATTAAATGGTTGAGGTAAAAAGCTTTTGCAAAACCAACTACTCCACTGCAAAAAGCTTTTGCAATAACTTTTGCATATTTAATGTTGGGTGTAAAATGAAAGTTTAATAAATACAAAAGCTTTTTGACAATAGCTTCAAACGCTTGAAGTTTTACAAGTGTTTTTGTAAAAAGTCTTCTTCAAAGTTATTGCCACAATGGAACAAGTCATTTGAATAGCTTATTAGAATAGTAAAAAGTCTTTCATCAAGTTGCCATTGCGGATGCTTACCCTAGGTGACTTTCATCGAAGAATCCAAATAAAAAAATCGTTGTCCTTTTCTTCTTTTTTAGAAACAAATCCAGGTTTGTTGTACTCCCCCGTATGTACTTTGTTACCTTATTCGTTCATATATTTATAGAGTACATGAATATAAATAACTGTGCAGCTTTATATTTTATATTCTATTATTAAATCTTTATTTAATTAAAAGTTATTGAAATTGTTATTAGGGTTTATGTTTTATAGGTATGGTCACTATACCCCTTAAAGTCTAGTGGTTGATTCTAATTGTTATTAGGGTTTATGTTTTATAGGACATGGCGGAAACCAAAGAAGTCATATTTAAAGTTCACCACAACGAGAAATTTGAATTTCAGCCACTCCGCTATGTATGCGGTCGCCTTGCTGATGTCTGGTGTTTTAGCTCCACCAGGGGTGCATTTACCAGGGTGCTTGATCATGTTTTGAATGATATTGGAGGGGAAAAGCTTTATTTTATGCTGTACCAAATAAGGTACTCGAAGATGGTTTAACATTGTTGCACACAGACAATGATGTTCGACGAATGTATGACCTTGCGGATGAGAATGGATCCATGGACGTCTACATTGTGCACAAGCTACAGGATTTGTCACAATTTTATTTCAAGAACATGGTATGGCAGGAAGAGGACGATGGCATGCGGTGCGGTAGTGCAACACCTTTCAAAATAAGGAAGCTAACAAAGCGTGTTTCTATCACGAAAACTGAAAGAGGGTTCGAGATCATAGAAAAAAGGGGGTAGTGCATGAGGAAATGAAAGATTGTTGCAACAAAATCAGTCACACATTTCTTTTAGCCAATAACAATAAGGTTACAACCAATCATATCGTAACACAACACAACACATGCCTTTGATGCATGGTTGCACCTGTTATGAATGTTTGTTGCCTTTAAAAAATAATTATGAGTTTATGCTGCCAACCATGCGATAATGCTTCTATGGCAAACTTAGTGCTGTTAGCTTTATGCTGTTAAGTCTATCATTTATGATCATATGGTTAAGAATTATGGTTGCCCGATCGTACAACAAGTATTGCTCAATTATGGCATTTAGTTACCCAGATTGCAAATTGGACGGTGGCCTGAGGTTCAAACGATATTGACCAATAACATAAACTTGATTGTCAGAATTTTCGTGTGTAAGATAGTAGATGACGATAACGGTTGCGTTTGCTGATTAGAATAGCACAATTCGGGATAAATATGCCCAAAAATACTAATAACTGCTACAAGAGTTAAAACAGCTGTTTTGAAAGTACAAATTAATTTTGATTCGATTGGGGATAAAAATAAATAAAGAGTTACAACTGCTAGGGCAAAACATAGTTTAGACCCACACACATCATAATTTGCAACACCTAACAATCTGTTGCAATCAATTTCGAAATAAACATCAATGGTGCCCAACTCTTCTGCTGCAACTCACAACATGGTTGCGTTTTTGGAAAAACCAAAGGAGGCTACAGGGTTTGAACAAATTCTCAATTATGTGCATATGTGAATACGCAACCACTGCTACAGTTTACCCAACCACTGCTAGTGTCGCTGAAACCACCGCTAGTGTTGACGCAAATATCAACTTTGTTTCTGTATTCCAAATCATTTATATTAAAAAAAGTCCCTAAAGTACAATATGGTTTTTTGCGAATTAAAAGGTTGACTAGTTGAAGTTCAAATTTTAAAAGTGAAATTTAAAGCGCCGATATGAATGATTTACTTCAGTTTGTTAAACGTGCATAAGCAACATTTCCAAAACCAACAACAGATGTGGAAGCTACATTTTACCAAAAAAAAGTATATACAGACATAGCAAACTTTCAGTACAAAAAAGGATAATAAACCGATAAATTCAAACTGTTTGTAATTACGGATAAAGCTTATCCAAATACCCAAAAAGGAGAGAAAATATGCAAGTAAATATTCACGTTCCTTCCCTAGAAATTTTATGACAAACTCAGCAGGAAAAATAGATGCCCAGGGTAGGAGGCTAGGCACGTGCCTACCCACAAAACAGTAAATGAAATTGATACCGCGTGCAAGAACAGTAAAATCCTCGCTATAAATACGCGAGGTAAGTAAAGGGAAAGCACATAAAAAAACAAAAACAACCATTCCTCCACCAACAATAATAGTTCGACTTGTACATCAGGCAACATACAAATTTTAGAAACACCAAAGAGAAGTTGAAGATGTTAATAAGAAAAAGAACACGATGGTACACAGTACAAAAAAAATACATCCAGCCGTCAACAACAACCCGTTGCCCACGCACCGTCGGTTCCAAAAAGCCCATACATAGCCTAAACCTTTACCCCATAAAATAAAAAAATAAGCGCAAAGCAGATGCTGCGACAACTGAAACATGTTCTTAAATGACTAATAATAACAATTAGTCGTTTCTAAGACGACTAAATTGACCCATCTCCGTGACCATTCACAACATTCCTTCAACCAAAACCCGTGTCCTTTGAGGTTTATGGAAGCCTGCCCAGACCATATGGCGTACCAAAGGTGGGAGTTTAAACCGATTAGACTCTCATTAGCCATTTGGGATGTCCAAAGTTCAGGCAGTTCCTTCTTAACCTCGCTCTTCCCGAGCGGAAGAAGGAAGTATATCATGGGTATTGGGTCGAAGGAGTGATAGAATGTGCAAAGAGAGGCAAACAACACGGCTGAAAATTATGGTCTCAGTCCTCTGTTGATTGCAGCCCGGCCCTCGAAGCAAGTGTACGTCTACCAATCATGGCATATCGGGTTGGATAGACTGGGTTAAAGGTAAAAATGACGAGCTTGCGGGCGCCGGGATAAAATAAAGAGCAAACCACATAAAGAATTCACAAAAATAATCCCATGCTAACGTGTAGGGGATGATTGGTGTATTTTGTGACAGTTCTCTCTCCTCACTCCAATTCAAACCTATCACGTCAGCGTGTGGATTTGTTTTTTGTGAATTCTTTATGTGGTTCTACCATTGCTCTAAAATAAAAGCTGCGCGGATGGAAAAGCTACCCCACTAAAAGCTCTTCCAGTACCGCGCAGAGGGGCGGATTTACACGGGAAACCCCTTGAAAGGCCTATCGAACTTCTCAGGGAATCTCATGGAAAAATACGGCCGCCCCACGAGGAAGCAAGCCACGGGAAATCCTTCAAGAAAATGATAGAAAACAAGAAGGATTCCGCCCTCACAAGAGAAAGGCAAAATACCAACACCGTGAAGTCGCGTACCACTGCTAATGTAGTTTTTCACTGCTAGTATGATTGTGTCGGTTTAATATGTAACATTCTAGAATTTCTTGGGTACGATGTTTTTTATTAGATAAGTATGCTAAGTATAATTATCCTGTAGAGTACATACTGTATATTGTAAAAGGACTCCTTAGCCTATAAAAGGAGGTCCTAGGCTAGAGTTTGATATAACTTTTCGTCATATTTAGAGTCGATACACTTCAAGGTTGTAATCGCTAATACTATTCAGAGTATTCGTGTATTAATAATATATCCAGGTGTTTTATAGACCATAACTTATTGTAAAAACATCAACATCTTCACTTTGACGTAAGCACATAACGCTTCAGGTTATTAGATGTGTAGAGTGAGTTGATTATTTTGAGGTTTATGCGACATTTCTAAACGTCAAAAAATGGTACAATGCTTTTATGCTTGATTTATCTGTAATTATAAAATGAATTGGTTATATACTTACAACTGCTAGTTAATTTTTACTACTGCTAGTTATTCTGACTACTGCTAGTAAACTGAATAGGTTGTATACTTACAACTGCTAGTATTATACGCACAACTGCTAGTTATTCTAACAACTGCTAGTGATAGAAGTTGCCCTACGTACAACAGTTAGTTGCCAAATTGATATTTGGAAACAACTGCTACTTGGCGAGATGAAATAAAAATGGATAATGGTAACAAAGGAAATACTAAATACGTTGACATACAACGTTTCATAAAGACGACAACCTACTACATATTACGATTAATACATAATTATAAGTTTAATGGTTACATATTATATAACCCCTTGATAAACAGACACACCAAACTTTTTGTACACAAATTTAATTGACACAGGGTATTCAACCCATACATAAAACTACAACCACTAGAATAATTTTACAACGGCTGTGACGGAAGATCGGGGGAGTTTCAACAGCTTCCTAGCGAACTCCCAATTCTTCTTGATATTATCATAACCATCGTCCATCAAATCGCTGGCCCTGATATACATTTTCTTTAACGACGTGGAACAAGCAAGTATAAACTTTATTATATGTAATTCATTATGTGATCTAGGAAAGGATTGAAAAATCACAGTCTGAATCTGCCCATGGCTGAATGTGGTTGTGTCTAAATCTAATGAACGTTGTTCCAAAGGTAAAACACTAAGCGTGTGTGCAGCCTGGAAAATCAAATAGTATTGAGATACAAAAACATGCCAGTTTACGGATGTTTATTTGATACGTATGAAATAAAGTATTACACTTACTCTGGTTTCCAGCATTTTCAAGTTTGGAGATCCGCGAATCATTTGGACGATGAGTGACACGATAACAGTCTCGCCAAAATCAACTCCTTTTAGATTCAGATTAACGAGGGATACAAACGGCAAAGGGACATTCATCCTGGAATTACCATCATGCATCAACTACAACAGGTCGACTTTTGGGTTAGTTTCAAAGATTAAATGTCGTTAGAGTTACACATATATTTAACATTGTAAAATTAGAAGTGTAAATCTCAAAACGGTCTTACTGTGCAATAGTCAAAATCCAATGTAAGGGTCTCAAGAGATGGAAGTCTTATCAGGTGAAAGATATTGGATGCTATGATTGCCGTGACAGCATTCGAAATACCGAATGACAAATGTAACTTCTTCAAATTCCTAAGACTTGCAAGATTCCATAGTTTCATCCCGTTTGTACTCTCAACATCCAATCTAAGAGACTCAAGTAAGGGACAACCAGCAATTAAATCCCAAACTGTACCGGTTAGAAATTTGACTAAACACAATTCTAAGCTCAGTAAATTTGGAAAAGTAGTGAAAAACACCAAACTAGGAAAATCACAACAATGAATTTCAAGATGTTTCAATTCAATACGCGCGTAAAGTTAGGTTGGCAATGTAACTGGTTGTCCATACCAGTTTCTAATTGTCAGGTCCTCAATTCCTTGCAGTGCCAAAAACATAAGCCAATCACGAATCTCTTCATAATTCAAGTCTTCCATTCCAGACAACGGTTTGGGATCTACAGAGAAGACAAACTTTATTATGGGACCCGTAAGCTGATTTAAAAGTCTAGTAACATGCCTCCCATCAAACTTATATGTTAAATAATAAAATAAATCCTCATCAATTATGATTTCGGTGAGCAAGGTCCACTTAAACCTCCAGTTTGTAGATAAAATAGAGGTGCTCACCATTTCTTTTATTGGAAACCGATTCAAAATGTTACCGATCACTGTATCTGGCATGTTGCTAATATAATCTCACACTGGTGATAACATTAGCTCGAAACGACATGGTTTTCAAGGAAATTTTGTTGGTTTTTTTAATTCTCGACAGGAGGCTTTGGATGAGGGTTGTTGATTTGCAATTGATGGTCAGAACGAGGGTGTGTTATTATGATCATTAAATGTGGTTGTTGGGTTGGTTCATTGATTTGCGCGCCCAAGATACAAGCTTTTCAAATTTGGTCCGTAAAATATTATGAAATGGTATATTTTAGTAAGCCATGGTAATATGGCGGACCTATTACACAATCAATGTGCTGTGAGCATCACTTATTCTAAAAACGTCGATGTCTTCATTTTGACATAAAACTGAATTGGTTGTATACTTACAACTGGTAGTTATTTTTACCACTGCTATACTTATTTTTACTACCGCTAGTAAAACTGAATTGGTTGTATACTTACAATTGCTAGTTATTTTTACTACCGCTATAGTTATTTTTACTGCCGCTAGTAAAACTGAATTGGTTGTATACTTACAACTGCCAGTAATTTGGTTACTACTGCTAGCTATTTTAACCACTGCTTGTGATAGAAGACATCAACGACATGATGCCACAGTCGTTAATACTGTTGTGTATGGCCGTGTTTGTGCTGCCCGTGTGTAGGTGCTGCTGATACCATTCTGGTGCCCTTGTGTAGGTGTTGCTCTTACTATTCTGGGCATGAATAGGCACATAGTGGTTTAGTACTGCTAGTATTAAACTTACAACTTCTAGTTAAATTGTACTAGTGTTTAATGGTAAATCTGTTATTTTCAAGTGTGCATAGTCACTAGTTGGTAGTTATTAGTTGATTGTAGAATACAAATTGTAACAACTAGAAGGACTCCTTGGTTTATAAAAGTAGTCAATAGGGAAAAGAAGGTGCCCTACGTACAACAGTTAGTTGCCACATTGTTTATTGGAAACAACTGCTAGTTCCCCAGATTAAACAAACATGTATAACCTGATTACAGAACATAGGAAATAGTAAATACGTTGACATACAACGTTTCATACAGACAACCTACTACATATTACGATTACTACATAATTATAAGTTTAATGGTTACATAATATATAACCACTTGATTTATAAAATTCACCAAGTACGCAGAAAAAGCTAACCACTCCATGCTTCCTTCCCATACAGACATCGTACTAAAACCACAAAGCTTCATTCCCATTAAGCATGATCCCTAACTTCTGCCGAACAAACCTGTTGAACATGAATATAATGGTGTAAGTTAAAAATAAAACATTAATAGAATGGTAAGTTAAAAATAAAACATACTATAAACAGCATGGTCTGGCTGATTAAACAAAAGAAGATATTCTTTGTATGGGGCGATGTAGAAAGATCCCGCATCTCCTAACATTCCCATGTAGACAAATAATTCAAGTTCTTTGTTGTACACAAATACCGACTGCCCTAAATGATTGCCGTTGTACGCTTCCACTATTGGATCTTGGTCCTTTGTAAACCCAAGCAAACGAACCGAATATAGGGTAGGGATGGCGAATAGGCTTCTAAATGATGTTATGGAAGAACCATTGACGTCCAACAACCATCCGCAAAACAATGGAATATCTTCACCAATGATCGTCCCATAAATCACTAGAGAGGTTCCAAGATCGAAAACATTGAATGGAACTGGGAGTTCATTTTTTAAAATATGCGGTAAGTCTATAACTTTAAATTGGATGGTTACCAAATCAAAAGAAATCAACATATAAATCTTGTAAATAACACCATCCTCATTAGTTAACTTTTCACTCCCAGTCTAATAGATAAAACGACCTACAACTGCATGACTTTTACGTTTCAATTTGATAGTTTCACGAGGGGGGTGGAAATTTTCAAGGATTGTCCACCTTAACGAGTTCAAAGAAAAGACAGACACATACCAGAAACCACTTTCGAAAACAAGATAGGAGACCTTCACGATCGTCGGGTCAAGAATGTCCGAACGGACGGCAAAACCAAAACAAATCTTTTGACGTTCGATTTGATGCGTGTAAAGCGTGACAAATACTGCAAGTAATTTTTTGATTGTCGGGTTCCAAATAAAAGTCATTAGATTAGAACCATAGACAAAACACCAAAGGCCATTAGAATTGCCAACTGTAATCATAGATGAAAGCATTAAATCTGTATTAAGTGGCGTAGCGATTAGTTGTTCATCTAAAGCTAACATAAAACCTTGGTCACCCATATCGAATGTTAGCGTAAATAAACACTCATCATTATGACGAACACCGTAATTAAAGATGAAGCTTCCACAATCTATACTAACCTTCCATAACTTGCAAACACTACTTTGCTAGAGTATAGACTTAGGAGGTAGCCTACGGATGATATCTAGTTGAACATCCAGTGGGATATTGTCAGACATATTTTTTAAACAAAAGCAGAAAGATTGGGATAAAGATATGAAGTCAATAGACCAAAAGAAGAAAGAAAGATTTTGTTAAACAAATTGTATTGAAGAAAGTGATTGGGAACCGAAGACATTAAAGGACATGTACCGTGATGTACTTTTGGGCAACCAAATATTATATTCTGCTATATAGCAAATATTAATAAAGTATACATAACCAATATAGAAGTGGTTTGCAAACCATAGCCGTTTTTGTATATGTGCACGGGTATTTACAAAAGAAATGCCGTTGATTTAAAAAAATTTATAATAATCGACTAATATATAACACAAGTAAAAATACATATAGTAAAAGTTGAAAGAAAAAGACTTCATATGTGAACATTTGACAATAATTATGGGTCAAACGGACATTAAGGATCGTACCTTGAAAGACAACTATCAATTTGTGTATTCAACCTTGTGGTTCCAGAAGTATTCAAGCATCCGTTCACGGTGAGCTAAAGCCCAATCTGCATCGGCTGGTCTAAACAGCCACATCAAATCAACCCATACATCCAAGTGCTGCGGACATATAAAAAGTACGTCCAAACGGCCCTTTTAGACTGAAAATAGTAGATATAAACTTCAACAGCTACTTGAAAAACTTAAGATAAGATATAAAATCTTAAAGGTTAGAAGTACTTGTATGCTACAGAAAATCAATTCAAACAATACCTTAAATATCATAGAAAATAAGTCCTAACAAGCTATAGTTGCTCCATTTGCAAATCAATGTCACACATTCAGAACACCATTCCTCCTAAATATATCTAGAGTATAAAAGAAGATATAATAATTTAGATACAATAATCAATACCGAGCCTGAATCTAGAGTATAAAAGAAGATATAATAATTTAGATACAATAATCAATACCGAGCCTGATTCACATCTTTTTTAGCAGAACATAATTGCATCAAATTAAGAAATTTACAAAACCTGATTTTCAGTTTAGGGGTGATAACCCTAATTTTGACTTTCATCAAGGGAACAACCACAAATGCAAATTTAACTAAAATTACAGATTAAATCGAAGATAAAACACATTAAGTAGATAATAATAAAAGACTGTGTTTGGATACGAGCAATTTTGAGAGGATTCCTTTTTTGACACTTAATTAGATAATAACAAAAGATTTCTTCAGGTGATTTGAATTACCTGTAACAAGAACAGGCCATTGCAGAAGAAGGTTCAGTTGTGTGGTGGTGCCGCCGGATGGTGGTGGCGTGTGTGGAGGTGCGGCCAGATGGTGGTGGCGTCGGGTTGTTGGGTGGTTGTGGTGGTGTTAGTTGTGATGGTTTATGTGGAGGACAAGAGGTGTGTGACTGTGTGAATCTGTGTTTTGTGTGGGCGTTTGATTTTTTTTAAATGTAAAATGACAAAACTATCCTTGTGTATAAATACAAGTTTCCCAAAAAACATAAAGATGCCCAAATAACAATACAAGTTGCCCAAAAAACAATACGTTACAATACATGACATATACCTTCAAAATACGTACTTTTGTCATAAGTTGTCGGACACATGGCAGCCCCTGGTTGGGTCCAAGAAAATCGGTGAGCAACCGGTCTATTTTCAAATCTGAAAAGGCGTGGTCTGGAAACGGATAAGCCTCAGGGCGCTTGGTCCATTTGACTAATTTTCCCTAAAAAAACTAGTTTTTGACCCATTTTGAGGTAAGGATGACTAAAATCAATTTGCTAAAATTGAAAGAATTATAAGACTAGATGTGTTAACATGTGAGAAATGATGTATGAGTATTGGAGCGGAAGAATGATGAGCTTTGGTGAGATGATAAATCAAAAAGAACCTTGAGTGTGATCATAAATGAGCTATGAGTGAGTGTGATGCCTACTGAGCTTGAGGAAGACTTAAGTGGTCCTAAGGCATTATGTTTAGCTAGTGTGAAGTGGTCTAGTGGGCTGGTTTGATGTGCGAAGGTATGCAACTGCATTTCTGTTTGCCCGGATCCCACGGTTCCCTAAGTGGAGGGATCCGTCTTGTAACACCCCAACCCGACAAGGGTAGAAGTGTCACATTCTGGTGTCATATCAGAACATACAAATGAAATCTTTACAAACGGAAACCTTAAAAATGAAGTATCAAAACATATACACAATTGACTGACAAGAAAATACAATATCCAAAATGAATTAAAATCCCAAAACAAAAGTTCTTCAAAATAAGTCTCAAAGTAATAAGGTGCTAGGGTTGGTCCACTCAGATACTCTAACTCTCAGCCCATCGAAGCCCATCTTCCAACCTAAAACCTGCCGCAGGAAAGAAATGCGGCTGAGCTTAAAAAGCCCAGTGAACAGATATAACAAAACGAAAGCTAAATAAAATCATAAATGCAAAATGGAATAATGAAACTGATAACAAAGTCGCAGCGAAATGAGGACAATGAGTCAATGAGGATCATGCAGAACAAAATTATACGGATATCTAAAACGAACAGATAACAAGGAGAACGAAGCAAAACAAAGCATCGATGACATATAAACAAGCACATACAAACCAGACATACAAGAACTGAAACATAAGCAAACATAGCAGGCGTCGCATCAACACAACATATATGTCATACAATCAATTCAGGAAATCAGAAGACATACAAGCCAAACAGATATCTACAGGAAAACGGAAGCAATTAATTAATAAGTGAGCATGACAATTCACACAGGTCAAAACCCTTAGTTGAAAACATAACCAGTATCATAACAGCGGAAGTGCTAACATCATTCAATACATGGCAGTCACACGTAATAAGTAGGAATACAATATAAACGATATAATTAAATGAATTAAGGACATAGCAGGGCAACTAAACAAATTAACAAGCCAGACGTCACAAGCTGAACCATTTACCCAATCAAACCGTAGCATAAACAGAAATGCAAACATGGCATGTCAACAACAAGCAGAGTAATCAGTAATCATAGTCCACAAAATTAACTGAACGAAGTATACATGATAAACAGACAAAAACTATCGATTACACACTAGCATGGTCACCAGGCATTCAGAGGGTCACATAACAGTGAGATCACATATAAACAGATGACAGCAGGTAAATCAGATAACCGTATATTAATCATATCGTAGCAGAGTAATCAGTAATCACATAACACATGAAAAGCATAATCAAATCCAATAACATATAATAACCCGGTACGTGAATGGAGCCTTAGTTTGAAGTAACGGAATGAAAGTGTGACAGATCAATGAAATGGAGTATCTATATCTTTGTAAAAGTGAGTCATGTAAGGGTACTGAGTAATGAACAATTAATACAGATTATGGTGCGTTGGGGAATACGGAAGGTACAATATAGGTATATCAAAAGTGTAAGGGTTGTCAGAAATCTACCACGAGCCCGGAAACATATCATATCATATCATATCATATCATATCATATCATATCATAAGTAGCCATTGTATTCGGAGGGGTGACCTCGGAATACCATATATAATAGGAGGGGAGACCTCAGTAACCAATGGAGTAGCTAGCTCCCAGACTGTGAAGACGCGTATTGCACACGACATCATTCACCAAACAAATCATATCATATCAGATAACAGAACAGATCTAGGATGCATCCATACGCCCCTACCTCACATATACAACATATGATCCACCACCAAGGGACGTGGCAGAACATCACTCTACTGCCCTAGAGTCATGCCAGAGGTGCATCACTGACACGACAATGTTACCTTCATGGCTAGGGAAACATATTTGGCTCGGGTATCAAACTGAAGGGTCAAAGCATAATCATATCATAAGGATTCATATCAAAGTTCATATCAAAGTTCCATAACATAAGTTCATAATCAAAAGTTCATATCAATGGCTCATAATCAGAAAGGTTCGTAGTCATAAGGTTCACAATCAGAAGGTTCATAATCAGAAAGGTTCATAATCAGAGTTCATAACAAAAGGGTGCATAGCAGAGTCATAGGGAAGCCCTAAATAGAAGGCTCAGAGCAAAGTATAACAGTTCAAAGCTAATATCGAAAGATGTAAATGAATCATGAGAAACCTTAAGAGAAAAGGTCAGAATATCTGTACCTTAGCAACGTAATGAAAACAAACGGAAAAGTAACACCGGAAAGCAACGTCGTATCTTTGTCAACGAATCTACACGAATTGATATCATATATTACTTATATACTCATTTTATAAGTTTCTTATGCATGTATAAGTGTTTTACTTATTGATATAATCTTTTTATCTTTCATTTTCTTAACTTCATATCTGGACCAGAATTTAGCGATTTTTATAAAATACTTACTTAGCTCAAATAAAATCAAGGAAATTCCCAGGGGTTCTCATATGAGTTAAAAGACTCTCCAAAAATTGGGGGATTTTATTTCTAGGTCAAATGGCCTATGGAAAATCATAAGTCCATACCTGCCCAGAAAGTGGTCAGAAAATACACCTTAAAAGTTTACGCTTATTGGACCTGTTTAGACACCTTGGAAAAATTCCCAAAACTCCCAGAAATTCATTTATATCCTAAATGTCACTCCTGTAAAAGGAGAGCTCCCAATTCTTTATGGTTTGAACATTAAAAATCAAACAATCCAACTAAATTTCAGACCCGTTTTCTCAGCTTTGACACTTGATCTTGTAAAATTTAAAAATACGACTTAGACAACTCCAAATTCGACCAAACCACTTGAAAAACTTAACTAAGACATAAAATAAACTTTTCCAACAAAAACCCATATTATTGCACTTATAAATATCGATCTATAACCCACACAATTTCGACATATGATGCTGTCCAGTTTTAGGGTTCATTAAAACCATTATAATCACATGTTTTACCTACCCAAACGCACCCATGATCCATGAAAGTCATATGACCTGTTTTAATAGCATCTTAACATGCCCAACATTTATATTTTCCAGCTTATGAATTTTATACATACTCGTTTCAAGGTAACAAAGAAAAGAATTGAAAGGAGATTAAACAACACAAACCCTAGATGCTCGAGTGGAATGATACGAGACCAAGGCAAACAAAACTCACGACCCAGCAACCCTAGGGCCACGACCAGCAACCATTCCTTTTGATCCACAAACCCACGATCAGCAGCAACAAACCCACGTCATAGCCTCCTTGGAAACCCTCTTCAATTGCCTTGTTTGCTGTTGAGATCGAATGGAGGAGATGGACAAGAAACTGCCGTCACCTTTGGTTGTAGATGAATTAGGGTTTGTAATGTGCTCAAAAGTATGGAGCGTACAATGAAAAGGGAGGGGGAAAAATGCCGGTTTTGTTTTAGACGAGCTAAAGAAAGAAAAATGGACCAAGTCCAATCTCCATATTATAAACTAGATGGGCTTTTTACATTTAAGTTAATATCCCTTGTAAGTTAGTAAATTTCGGTTCATGTAATGTATAAATGTGTAATGAAATTCTAAATGTAAACGTAAATAAATCTCATATATTTGATTTGGCGAACAATTTATAAGGTAGGTTAAATTATACATTTACTGAGCTTGACGGGTTTTACATATTTTATAGATATTAAATAGAGGGGCAAAATAGTCTTTTCACGCGTTTATGATTTTTAGGGTTTTACACGTCTAGTACAAAGTGAGGGATCCGTCTCCTTCTAAACAGTACCTTCACAGAAGGTATGCAAAAATTTGCACAAGGTATCGTATTTCAAAGCCAGTATTTTCTAAGGAATTTGAACAACTATATAAGTGAGACATCAAACGTTAAATGTTTTATTTCATGAGAATGATCACATTACAATGATAAAAGATTTAATCTAAGGATTGAACCTATTAGGAAAGGAAACTAAGTTCTTGAGCGTTTTCGCTAGATGGATCGCCAAATGGATGATGAGTATTTACCGATTCAGGGATGAAGAAAGACTTGATCTGAGATGTGTTTAGAGGTTCCATCATCTTATTCACAAGTACGTACAACGGACTTTGAAATTGAGGATGGAAGTACATGATATGATGATAAAGGCGTGTCTGGAACATTCCATAAGGGATTAGCTTGTTCTTGTTGCCTTTAAGGTTTACAATTCGTCTTGCGAAGAAGTAGGCGAGATTGTATGGTTGTTAGGTTAGAAAACAACACATCATGTGAGCACAAAAAACGGGAAGGATTTCTCGATTTCCCCTAAGACTCCAAACATTTTCACATAGAATGACTGCAAGAGGTTTAAGATCATCTCAGATATCACGTGTATAGATTAAGTTTAGATCAGAGTAGTAGGGTCGAGGTTTGCATAACATGCGAGTTAATTATTGAGGGGAAGGTATGTGTGAACAATATAAACTATTTTCTTCACAAAGGTTAAAGAGAGAATCAAGAGGCCAATCTTCAGTGAAGGCACATTGTCCATAATTTGGAATTCGGAGAATGTGAGAAAATTGACCAAGGGTTAAGACAAACTTTTGGTTTTTGATCCAAAACCAGAGTGATCGAGATCGATCCTCGTTACGAACGAGTTCAACTTGACGGAAGAATTCCAATACAAACTGTGGACATATTTTCTCGTTAATTCCGAGAAGGCCTTCTATTCCTATGGTTTGGAAAGAGGTATTGATACCTTCTTCGTATAGTAGAGGTGTGTCAACAATATGTCCTTCATGAAAGTGACGAGTTTCGAGATTATTGAACCCATGGACATGATTGCCAGGTGTGTTGGGCTCAAGGGAGATATTAGGAATGTAGACATGAGTGAGTTGAAAGTCGAATTCATACTCATGAGTCATGACGGGACCTACGGAAGTGAAAATTTAATATGAGGAGATGCATCAAAGGAGAGGGAAAAAAATGATCTCCTAGCGTTTTTACTTGATTTCTATTAACAATGACAATTAATTTACTTAGTACTTAACATTCTAGTGGGATTTTTCCTTTTATGGTAGATTTTTATGAAGTGGTTTTTATGTTGCATGAGATCTGTTTCCCAGTTCCACGGTTCTCACGGTTCCCATCCAAGAGGGATCCGGCTAGTTAAACTTTAGGGATCCGTGGATCTGCAGTGACAGAAAAATGGTCTTGACGTTAAATAGGATTTTACAACTTTTAGGTTTATAAAAAGGAGGTGTGTTCTAGCCAATATTTACTAGTTAAGCATGCATTGTAGGTTTTGAAAGTATGTTAAGGTGAAAGATACAAATGAAAAGAAAATGATAAACACATAATGAAAAACAAACGAGAAAAACTAAGACATTAGTAATATTTCATTTCAACGCTAAGAGCGATACAAAGGATTGGATATATGATACAAATGTAGATTAACAACACAAATTACATGTCTCCATGAGAAAACTTGATCATGGGATACACGAGAGCGATGAGTGTTAAGACGATGATCACGAAGGCGACATAAACCATGATGATGAACTTCTTCCTTGGTTTTGATTTGAGATGAGATGAGAGGGAAGATGAAGTTTGAATGAGAGGTAATTTTTGAAAGTGGAAGATTTGAAAAATGAGGTTGGTGGAGTTGGCGAGCGGAGGGAGTTTTTATGGGGAAGGAGGAATTTTTGAGATTTGTGTTTTGTTTTATTATTAGAAAGATTTGATTTTTGGATTAAGTAAAATAAAACACATGTTTATAAACCTAGACTATAAACGGAAGAGTAACACGTATGCAAGAAAAGTTTCCTAACGAAGCTACGTGTAATACATGAGTATATGAAAATATAATCATATAAGTTCCTATGCAAGCATACTTATTCTAAGCTAATGTTATTTAGAAATAAGTTAGAAAGTCATACCTCTAATGTAATTATGAGTATCGTTTTCTTTGACAAAAAAATGTCAATAGACAACTCCGGTTCCTTCATGATCTAGATGGTAATTAAGATACCTTATTGGGAAAGGTAATCTTGTTACCAAGGAATTCCTATGGCTTGATAAAAATGAGCTTTAACTAAGCAAAATGACAAGAAAAGTTAGTGCAATTTAGTAAGATAAAATAAGAGATAAAAAAATATAATGTTGCCATCTAATCAACATCCTACAAAAGTGTTTTTAAGACATGGTGTTTATTTTTAAGACATGGTTTTCAATTATACACGGATCGTGTCAAGTTTTTAAGGTACAATATACTCTAAAAACTTGGTAACCTGGCTCTGATACCAATTGTAGAAAACTAGAAGGGGGTTGAATAGTTTTACCGATTAAAACTTGGTTTTAAACTATTTAGATCGACTTATGTCAATCTATTTAAACGTGTGTGTTGGATGTTGATAGATAAGCATATAAATAAATAAAACTAAGATAAAGAGTAAAAAGCACAAGACCACAACGCGAGTATTTGTAGTGGTTCGGCTACAAGGACACCTTCCTTGCCCTACTCCACTCCCCGGGTCACATACTCGAGAGTTCGTAATCACTACACAACACAAACTCCTTGTGGCGGAGAAGCCTTCACAACGTCGCCTACTATTTATCCGATACAAGGCTAGACACCGGGTTCTTCCACGAGGTAGAACCAAACCTATCACAACGTCGCCTACACTTTATCCAGTACAAGGCTAGATACCGAGTTTCATTACAAAGGAGGAACTACTACCCAACACTACACAACACCTATCCCAAAAGATATCTACTCCTTATGCAGTGGCGGAACTAGGATTTCAACATAGGGTGTGCACTTGACTTGCAAAGAAAAGAAAAAAAAAACATCATTCCAATTTTTTTTATCCGGCAGTTTCGGGTCGAGTTTTTGGGTTGGTTTCGGTTCAGTTTACGAACCACTTGCAAAAACCAATGTTACCATTAAACAAGTAAAAACTACAGTGCATAACAAAAGAGTACTTGCAAAGACTAATGTTACCATTTAAAAATGAACATAACAAAAGAGTAACCAGGAGTGTCTCCTAGCTACTGGTTCACCTACATAACAAATGAGTAACACATAAACTACTAAGCTACTAGTACAATTTTCCTCGTCGAGGGCGCATACGTTGGAAGCGATTCATAATAGTATCATCATTGACTTTAGAAAACACATCTTTCTCTATATAAGTAACCAAGCAATCATTTAGAAATTGATCACCAATGTTATTACGTAACTTGTTCTTCACATAGGTCATTGCTGAAAATGTTCTTTCGACGCTAGCCGTTGCTACCGGAAGGATCAACACCAACTTGATAAGCAAATAAACAAGATAAAATGTTGTATGTTTCTTTAGTTCCACAAGTTTCAGGGAGAGCTCTCCAACATCCTTCAACCCTGTACACCTTTCATCCTTTCTCATGTCATGAATATAGTTGTCAAGTTGATCACTAAGGCGAGACAATTCATGTCTTGGAAACTCATTAGGATAGATTTCAGCAAGTGTAAGCAATTGTTTACTACTGAAAGAACTAAAAGAATTTAATGGGCTCAAGCTACCCATACAAATTAGCAACTTCGAATTTACCTCATTAAACCGATTGTTGAGTTCTTGAAGTTGTAGATCAATGATTGTACAAAAGACTTCAACCCGAAAATGATGAAGGTTTGTAACGTGTTGTTGGCGACGCTTTTTTCTTCCTCGGGGAACATAAACATCTTCCATTTTTGGAACTTCAATCCCGTGTCATGCGGAATAGCACTAACATTAAAGTCATTTTCTTTTTCTCTATCTTTAGCATCGTCATTCCCTGATTTGATTTCAGTCTCTTCTGTTGAAGGTGTCAAAATTCTCAATTTCAGGTCATTTTACAAACTTTGAAATTTTTACTATTCATCTCGGGAATTTACTATTCATCATTTTACTATTCATCATTTTACTATTCATCGTTTTTGAGGTCGATTTGATATTTTGAGAGGTTATTTCAAAATTTTACTATTCACAAAACACTATTCATTTCCGGAGAAAAATTTATATTCATGATTTTTATTCATCATTTTTCGTAAATTAGGTTTACGATTATCTAATTCGCGTAACCGTAAGGGTTAAGCTGCATATTCATGGAACATCATTGAGATCACTTCATATAGACTAGAGTTAGTCTACATATCATCCGTAGCATCATTTTTATATTAGTTCATGCATGGGTTTGCATATTTCAGTAAAGTATATTTATTTATTAAATAAACGCTATCGCATGATCACTGATTTTGAATAATTGATCTGACACTTTCGACAATTGTCCAGATATATTTTATACTCATTTTAAGTCTATAAAAATTATATTATTAGTTTACCCGATGTTTTAAATTTATTTTGTATATATATTGTTATATATATATATATATATATATATATATATATATATATATATATATATATATATATATATATATATATATATATATATATATATATTTACGACGGTTTTCGTAAATTCAATTCGATAATTATTTATTCACTCAATACTTGCAAGAAATGCATTTTTATAATTTTTATGACTTTGATATATTTTATTTTGTTCCGTTAAAATCGATTTCTAGCTAACGCTACACTTAATAATTAATTTTATGTACAAATTACAAACTACACTTAACTTTAAATGCATTTAACTATCAAAAATACACAAAATACACCTACCCTTATCCCATTGTCGCCCCCTAGTCATCAAGAGTGGCAAATTTGATTTTTACTTCTAAAATGTACACATACACTAGTTACTTAGATATATATATTATTCAAGTGATATATTTATTTAAAACACATAGTTACACACATTTGAAAGGTGAAAAAAAGCTAGGAACCCTCCCCATGTTCCTTTGTGGTTCGGCCAAGATCAAGAAAACAAGAAGAATCCATAAAAATTGCAAGCTCAAGTGTTTTACAAGTTCTATTAGTAATCTATTTCAAGGTTTTGAAATAAAAACCTAAAGATTAATTAAGTTTCTAGCTCAAAAACTCTTCAATCACTCAAGTTGCAGATAGAGATCGCACCTTATTTCAGTGTATCTACTTTTGTCATCATAATTATTGCATCAGGTGAGTTCGTAACCCCACTTTTACTCGTTTAATTGTTTTATAAACTCTTCGGGGGAGATACATGCTCAACTACTTGCTTTTACTTTACACTTATATGAACTTAAATAACTGTTGTTTCACTACTTATGCTAGTAAGTAGATTATGCCCGAACTAAATTGATCACTATGTTATGAACACTATTATTTGAACCACCTTCCTTGATTTTGAACCCTTCGACATATATATTTGAACTCTTTTAAATTGATTTGGACTTTTTCACATATATTTGAATACTTTGAACTTGAGTTGGACCTTTTGACATATAATTAATCTCTTTTAACTTGATTTAATTCTTTTGACATATAATTAATCTCTTTTAACTTGATTTAATTCTTTTGACATATAACTAATCTCTTTTAACTTGATTTAATTCTTTTGACATATAATTAATCTCTTTTAACTTGATTTGAACATTTTGACATATAATTAATTTCTTTTAACTTAATATTGAACCTTTTGACTATTTTGAACTTGTTTGACATAATATTGAACCCTTTGACTATTTTGAATCCTTTTGATATGTTTTTGAGCTCTTTGACTGTTTTGAACTTTTGAACTCGACTTAAACTCTTGAACTTAATTACGAACTTTTGAATGGAACACTTGAACTTAATTACGAACTTATGACTTGTTTGAACTTATTGAACCGTACGTGCTATGACCCTAGAAGTTTCGTCGTTTTGGTGGAGCGTTCTTGACCTAAATTTTCCCTATGTGAACGGAGCATCCTAAAGTCTCCCCTGTTCGGAGCAGTGCAAATTCTCCCATGTTCGGAGTGTTCTTAATTATATATAATAGTTGTATGATGTACCGTTCGTACATTCGCATTGTTAGTCTCCTATTAGTAGGTAGTATGGATAGCGATATTAGAGGTCGGCCAACCTCTCGTTCACTATGTTACGGGACGCATTTTATTTATTCTAGGGGCTTTGCCTGTCATACATTATTATATACGTGGGGCTATACTATGAACTATTATGACAACGTATACTTGACTGCTAGACATACTACTTTTGGCAGTGGGTTGTGAACACACAGGTTGCAAGTTTTGTATGGGCGAAACTTGGAACTGAGTGGATTTACAATGCCTTTGCTTTGTGGACTATTATCAATGACCATAAACTTTGCCTTTGCTGCATGAACGTTCTTTAAAAGCTTTACATGTTAAACAAACTCTATGAACTCACTCAACCATTGTGTTGACACTTTTTAGCATGTTTTATCTAAGGTATCTAAGGCATTCACTTCATGGCATGCATGTGGACTTATCATAGAGTCGCGGTGTCGACGCGTCTCACATATATTTTATGCACTTAACTATCGTTTGATTGTAACAAACTCATTTTGGTACATTGGAAATCTTTTGGGACCTATGTTTTGTAAACTCTGATTATTTTACTTAATCAAACGATATTTTCAAAAAGACACTTTAGGTCGTTCGATATAACTGTAACTTTGATGCTATGACAGTCATCCCCCAGGTATTCCATTCCGCTGCAAAACAGGTAATTTGGGGGTGTGACAGAAGGGTCTATTGATGGTTGTGGCATTGAAAAGCAACCATTTTGTGTCTTCGCTTTCTTTTGAATAGGAGTAAACCAATCTACTATCCGTACCTTCTTTTTAGTTGTCGACATATTGACTTATTGTCTTATTGAGTTCCTAAACCAAAATTTAAACACATAAAACATGTTAGTTAACTAAAGTACAAGATTAAATAATTTTTATAAGGTTCTATTGTTCTAAGTTCTAACAGCCAGACAATTACATACAATTCATACATATTATTAAAGCTATTTATGTGTAAGTATTTATAAGTTACTATTTAGTATTTAATATACATAAATTGAGAATTTTGAAATTGGGGAAAACTAATAGTGGACAATTGCATACCAATTAACCAATATACCATTAATTCATATTATTAAAGCCATTTATGTTTAGGTAGTTATAACTTATAAGTTATTTAATATCATAAATTGAGAATCTTGAAATTGGGGAAAACTACTAATCTATCTAATAGGCGTTAACGGATCAAAGATTTAGAAATACATTAAATGATATTAAACTCTTATAACTGCATCACATATTCACACATAAAATATTGAAAGCATAAACAAGCATTGATTTCTTTTCTAGTTATATGAGTCTCAAAGTCTTTATAAAATGAGGAATAAAAACACTTACTCAAGAGACAAGAAATCAGAAAAAAGCCAAGGAATGCTGGAATGATACCGATCAAGTTTTGCCAACAAATCAGAGGGAAACATGAAAGCAAAATTGGGTTAGGGATTTGACAGTTTGTTTACTGAAAAGAACAAATCAGAGAGAAACATGAAAAAGGGCTTTTGTCAAGACTCAAGAGAAGAAGATAAAAATAGGCTTTTGTGTTCTAATTTTTTTCTGGGCTTTAAGTGATCAAGTTTGCCCAACATAGTCATTTTATTTATTCAAATTGCTTTTGTATTTTAAATTGGTATGGGTTTTTAGTAGTCAACTGTAATACTTTTATTTATGTAAATTTTGTTAATGTTTTGAGTTTTCAACTTTGGAGGGTATGCACTTGATTTTTCAAGTACTTTCCAAGGGTATGCACCTCATGTATATTATTAAAAAAAAAATTACACTAACTCGTAAAATCGCAGGGTATGCACGTGCATACCCGTGCTACACTACAAATCCGCCCCTGTCCTTATGACAACATCAACAAGGATATCAATATCCTTTGACCCAATACAAATCTATCTTGTACATCGACACACCATATCGAATGTACACCCTAGGCACCTTTCACTAATGCATTTGACTCGACTTCAAGGCACCCTTCACTAATGCCTTCAACATGGACTTTCGGCACCCTTCACTAATGCCTTTGACACAGATCTTTGGCACCTTTCACTAATGCCTTTGATACGACTCTTCGACACCTTTTACTAATGCCTTCGTCTTGACCCTTTAGACATCTTTCACCTATATCTTCGACACAACACTTCTAATGAGAAAGAAAAGAACTATCAACAAGATATCATCAGTAGTCTTGATGATGACGAAGCTTGGCAACCCATGGACTTGAGCTTGCTCGACTTCAAGAAGTGGTGATCTCACCTTTAAGAGGAACCTAGAGAATCACACAAACACAAAGCTACATAGAAAGATCCCTTGGATATGAGGTTAGAGAGTTTACAACACTAAGAGAAAATGTATGTGAAAGGGGGTGAGTTGCAATGAAGAAATGACTCACTATTTATAGACAAAGTATGCTACTGTTCCACGGATCCCACGGATCCCTTGCTTGAGTGAGGGATCCGTCTAGTGTAATATTGGGGATCCGTGAGACGCTCCTCATTACCCATGTTTTATGGGTCATGGGTCATGGGTTATGGGTCATGGGTCCTAGACTTTGGACCATGGATATCCAAGTAGATACAATGTATCTAGAGGATGCAATGCATCGTTAATGGGTTATGGGTTAGCTCCATGGGTCATGGATAAAACCCATTATGACTTATGCATGATGCCATGCAATGGGTCATGGGTTATGGATTATGCTCCATGGGTATGGGTCATAGACTTTGGGTTTTACCCAATTATATTCAATGTATTAAGTCAATGGGTTAAATACTTAAACTTCTACCCATTTTATTACCCATTATGATACATGCTAAATATGTATATATCTACCCATTATGTAAAAACTAGTTGTTGTACATATGCATTACTATAACATGAAAACACTATTACTTGTTTAGTGATTTATGTGAAAACGTAAGTGTGTTAGTAAACTATTGGCTCAAACCATTTACGTATTTTATTTGTTTCGTTAAAATGATTTCACGTTTGTTATCGACAAAACATTAGAAGATCGTAAAATATAAATAAACGTTTTTACGGCTTATTTGTATTAACAGAGTACTAAAGCAGTTTTTTCATATAAGATGCCGCTACGTGCATCCCCCACTTTTAGCCATTCAACCTTTCTTTTTCCGTTTTAGAAATTGCACTTTTATAGGTCCACGTCCACCTACAGTTACCTAGTTGGAATGAGACTTGTTGAGCAAGCTTCTGATTCAGTGAAGAGAATAACTGCAGAAGAAGCTCTCAATCATGGATGGGTCCGAGAGGCTCCTATTCCTACTCCTACTGAACATGTTAGGAATTGTAAATAAATATTACTGTACACCTGTTTGATCATTCTTGGTGCAAACCTTTGTTCTTGATCTTTGTAATATGACAACAGTTCATAGATATAATCGCCATTATGAAATTTAGTCGCCCTTTCATGACAACATGAAACCAAGTGACACAATTAAAACTTAACATTTAAGAATGTGGTTGAGCATATCAAAAAAAGTTACTATCTTACGCACATATGTGAATGATGATTATTGATGATATAATCGTTCAAATGTAATATAATAAATTCAATAATAAACATACTTGATTATGTCACATTTACAATGAATCGTGGCAAGTAGTTATATGAGGTGATGTTTAAAATAAGGTGGTATAGGAGTTAGTCCTTCAAATCCGGAATATATTCAAGTTACGAATTTAGAATATGAGATTTAGAATAAAGTGACGTAAGCACATTGGCTAAGAATGTGCCAGCACACAAATATGACATCATAAATGATGTCAAATATGATAGAATGACCATTGCATTCTCTTTGCATTATCATTCCTTTTCTCATTCCTTCATCTCAACCAAGCTCCTCCTAAAATGCGATTAAAACTTTTATATTGATAAAAATATAATTAGATTGTTTAATAGATAGAAATTTGATACACTTCAAGGCTTTTCATTGGTCACTAATAGTTGTTGATCTTGAACAATTAAACAATCTAATTTCTATCTCTATTACATATAAGAGAGTATACTTGTGATTAAAACTTTTAAATTGAGAAAAATATAATTACTAACATATCTTCAATATCAATTAATATTATGCATTGCTATATTTTGCACAGTTTCATTTATCTCATTTAATGGTGTTTTATTCGGCTGTATTGATTGATATGTCATATTTCGAAGCCAACTTTCAAAGTCAACACCTTGTCCACGATAACATTTATTGGTGCTATATTTGGCAGTCTAAAAATCATAAAAATTAAATTTTGATGCTTTTATTCATTTAATAACTTTTTGAATTGTAATGCATGACAACTTTATTTTAAATGTTGTATCCTACAAAAAGAGTAGACTTTATAAAAAATTCATCCGCGCACTCTACTATAAAACACATCATTTGTGTGAGGTGATGAGTTGATTGTGTTAGTTGATTGACAAAAATAAGTGATCCAAAATTGTTGATTTATTGTTGAACAAGTTTCTAACCAAAAGGATGTTTTATAATCATAGTATTTTATTTATTGTGTTTTTTGTTATAACCTAAATGAGGTAGAATAAATATAGTATTGAATTTGTTTATATTTGTTTCATTGTTTTAACCAACTAGTCATTTTTCTTTTTTGGTGAAGACTTCTCAAGAGTTCAAATTTGCTGTAATGTTTCATTTTTAATTTTACTAAATGTTTTTATATGTTCTTGGATACATATTAAACATTGTTCTTTTAGCTGAATCGTTGTATGTTACAAATTTTCTCAATTAGACTTTAATTATTTTACGTTGTATGCATATATGTTACACATGAAAACTTAACAACATTATTGTAAATATAATTGTTTGTTGTTATAAAATCTCTATGCTATGCACGGATACTCGTCTAATAAGATGTTTAAGTTATAGAAAAAAGTTAATCTGAAGAACACCCCTAACCTATCTTCTTTGTAAGCTTAGTTCTACTTATTAACTGAGGATTATGGGTTACTCAAATATAAAGTCTCAAAATGGTGAACTTGCGTTCGTAAAAGCTATTACAAGCATGTTTTTAGTCCTTTCTAAGTTCCAATGGGGATCATTAAGGCAATAGTGAGGTTTTAGCATTATTCAAGTATTGAATGATGCCAGTGGCGGTGATTATCATGTGCAAGTAGGACAATCGCACAAGGCCATCGTTTATGAGGGGTCTCTGATTTAATATATGTTTATTAGTATTTGTACATGTCTATATATATTTATACATGTCTAACTTGAATTTTTATAGCCATTTTTAAATTCTATGTGAAGGGGCCTCCGATTTAGTATATGTCAATTAGTATTTATACATGTTTAAGTATATTATGTTTTGAATTTTCAATAATAGTTAAGCTTTTCATGATTTACGAGGCTTCGTTCGTAGTTTCGCACCAGGCCACCCAAATCAATAGGACGACCCTGAATCATACTTGTTGGCTTATTGACCTGAAAGATAGCAAATGAGCCAAAAGAAAAAGTTTGAATAACACAAAAGTGCATTTGACTATAAATAAGTAGGAAAAAAAAAGGCGATAGGAAAACAAAGACACGTTTATACATTTAAGCAATGTTTTTCTACGTTAATTTTTAGGCTTATTTTGACTTGTCTTATGTTTTCATAAGTCCATTGCGTTTTAGCTTAAGGGCTTATTTTATATATATAGGTCATAATAAACTTATAAATCGAAAGCTAAAATCAGAGGCGGCTGAAGCCTTCTACAGGCCTTAAGCGAAATTTAAAAATGAGCCTTTTCGATAATTTGATTTATTTATTTTTTGTAACAACATATTTTTAATTCATCGGGTAAATAAAACATCCAACTATTAAACCAAAAACACTATGAGAATTTGAGAGTTGATTGGAGATAGAAAAAAATAAAGAAAAAGAAACAAAAACTAGTTTATTACTCCATCCGTCCCACATTAAGTGTCCACTATGACTTTTTTAAGTCTTTTTTCTTAAACTTTGACTTTAAATATTTTTGTTCGTGTTATATAATATTTGATGCAAGATATATGAATGAATTACGTTTTTAAATGTATTTTCATTTATATAATTTTCATTAAGTGATATATAACACAAAAAAATATATTTACGGTCAAAGTTGAAGAAAAAAGATTTAAAAAAGTCATAGTGGACACTTAATGTGGGACGGATGTAGTATGATAATTTTGAAAAATTACTTTATTATGATAATCTAGAAGTAGGGTTAGAAAACTGAACTAACACGAATGAGGCTAGTTCGCATTTATTGGTTTAGGTTTAACTGAACAAACAAAGTAATATGAACAACTAAGTGAACAGACTTTGGTGTTCATGATTTTCGTTGAAAAATAGCTTATTTGTGATCGTTCATAAGAACGTTGTTTATAAGCGATTATTGAAATGTTAGTTTCGTTTACACTATTTGCTAAAAGTTATTAGAATATGTAGCATCAAATGAGCTAAATTCATTCTTTTCTAATTATAAGAAGATGGACTTATTAGTTTGTTTTTCTTAAACCCAAATAAGAACATGGTCTTTAATATTTTAGCTTATGGACTTGAAAAGCAAACAAAAAGTAACCAGTGATCGACTAAGAAGTTTTACTAATTGAGGACTTTAATATATGGAGACTAAAGGCTAAAGATGATGCCCTTAAAAAAGATGCGATTGACTATATATTAATATACACACAAAGAACATTAGAAAACCAGAGATCTTAAATATTTGAGAGCTTAAAACATTAGCTTTATATTCATTTTGTTCGTTATTTTGTGGCTTCAGGAAAGGTTCACGTGTTACATGTTCTATTAAAAAAAAAAAAAAGATTTTTTTACTCACCGCCGTCTTCTCCAAACAAACCGGATCTGATCATTCCAGCTTCTCTCCGTCGGGTTGGGGGGAGGGTTTAACATGGAAAACATTACTAATCATCAGGATACAGGTTGGACCTTTGTCGGTCGTAATCAGAATCGCAAAAACATTGAAAACCCTTATCATCATAATCGATCATATACCACATCCTCGTTTTTTATCACAAATTTCCCCAAGCACGTCTATGCAAAACAACTATGGAAAACATGTGAATCGTATGGGCGAATAGTCGACGCCTTTATCCCAACGAAACTATCAAAATCTGGAAAGCGCTTCGGCTTTGTACGTTTTCAAGGGGTATCTAACGATGAAGATATGGCACTTACACTCTCAACCATTTGGATTGGTAGTTTCCACCTTTTTGCGGCGGTATCCAGGTTTCCGAGATCCAATAACCCTAAATCAGATCATAAGCCACCACCGACTCATATCCCTCCACAAAATAAACAATCTGTTCATCACTCTTTCAACACCAAAGAAGCCAAACCGATCTCCACTAAAGCATCACGTTCATATGCATCTGTAGCGAATGGAATGTATCAGGTTCGTAATTCTTCTAAATCTAATGTCCCTCCGTCTATAATTATTGAAGATCACGATCTGATACACGTAGAGAACACATCTACGGTTTTATTGGTTAAAGTTAGGGAAGTGGGAACCATGAACTCAATTTATAGTCTAGGCAGAAATGAAGGTTTTTCAAACCTTCAAATTCACCATGTGGGTGGATTATGGATTTGGATTCAATTTCCAGATGAAGTATCGTGTACGGCCTTCAAGAATAATAACACAATGAAGAATGCATTCACATCCATAAAAACAGTCTCTCCAAACTTTGTCATTGATGAAAGGCTCATATGGATAGAAATTAATGGTCTCCCACTTTGTGCTTGGGGCTCATCTGCCTTTAAAAAAGTTGCTTCAGCTTTTGGTAAATTCATGTTCTTTGAGATTGATAAACTTCCCTCGGTCGGTACAGCACACATTTGCATCTCAACCAATCGAAAAGATTTTATCTCGGAAACTACTCAAGTTTCAATTTTTGGTGTTTGTTATGATGTTCATGTACAAGAATTAGGTACGTGGAAGGCTAATATTCGAGATGATGACGTTTCTTCTGACTCTGACTCGGAAGCTGACACGGCTAACATTAGTACCCCATCAGAACACTCTCACAATGACGACCATATTCACATCAATGTGTCTGATACATTTGTTGCCCCATCAGAACATTTTCACAATGACGACCATATTAACACCAATGTGTCTGATTCATTTGTTGAGGAGACTATACCTGCTGAAACACCCAATGCAAAACCTACAGAGCATACCAGCCCCATTACCTCATCAGAACCTAGTTACCCACCAGGTTTTGAGCAATTTAAAAGCACCAAGAAAGATTCTTCCCTTCAACCGAAAATTGCACCAATTGTAGATGGATTCTCTGTCATTAACGAACTATCTCGAATCATTGAAGTTATAGGCGCTATGGGTTATAATGTCAAACCATGTCGTAAGGCCATCCAAACTCTAATACGTGATATAGGAGATAGTATTGTTGATCAATGAATATCTTATCTATTAATATAAGAGGTTCTCAAAAGTATAGCAAACTTGATCGCTTCCTTCTGTCTCATGATGTTACTACAATTTGTCCAGACCTCAAAGCTATTGTTCTTGATAGACTTTGGTCCGATCATAACCCTATTCTCTTGCATGTTGATAAAACGGACTTTGGCCCCATTCCATTTAAGTTTTATAACTCTTGGATTCAGCGTGAGGGTTTTGATAATTTGATCAAAAGTACAAACGAAGAATACCATCTTATTCATCAGGGGCATGTTTCTCTCAAACAGAAGTCAAAGTTCTTCAAGATGAAAATCAAAGAATGGCGCAAACAATCTAACCTTACGAACGCCTCTCGATTGCATGTCATCCACTCTACCCTTAATGATTTAGATAAGAAGATTGATTCTTCTACTGCCACTGATGAAGAACTTCAATCTCGTTTTCAACTGATGAAAGAACGAGATGATCTCGATCGTCTTTTATCTTTAGATTTAGCCCAAAAAGCTAAAATTCAATGGGATGTAGAAGGGGACGAGAACTCCAAGTTTTTTCATGGAATTCTCAAACAGAAACGTCGCCATCAGTCTATTCACGGGATCCTTATCGAGGGCGAATGGATTACTAATCCTCTTACAATCAAAGAAGAATTTTACAAGTTTTACAAAAGCAAATTTAAATTAGTTGATTCTTCTTTTGATGTGAATTCGAATCTAGGTTTTGCTACGCTCTCCTCAGAAGACGTCACTATGCTCCAACAGAAGGCCACGTTTGATGAAATTCGTAAAGCTGTTTGGGATTGTGGCAGTGGTAAGTCACCAGGACCAGATGGTTTCTCGTTTCTTTTTATTAAAACATATTGGGATTTATTTAAAGATGATATAGTGAACTTTGTTAATCACTTCATGGAATCTGGAACCATGCCTAAAGGTACCAACTCCGCTTTCATTACGTTGATCCCAAAAATCCCAAACCCCATTCTCATTAAAGATTATCGTCCGATATCTCTCATTGGGATGCAATATAAAATTATAGCAAAGTTACTTGCTAACAGGCTTTCTACTGTTCTTGATAAGCTTGTTAGTCCAACTCAATCTGCATTCATATCGGGTCGTCAGATTCTCGATGGACCTATTATGGTTAGTGAAATCATCGAATGGTACAGGAAGCGTAACAAAAGGCTTATGATCTTCAAAGTCGATTTTGAAAAAGCTTTTGATTCGGTTAGTTGGAACTATCTTGACTTCATTCTATCTCAAATGGGATTTGGCAATTTATGGCGCTCATGGATTCGAGCTTGTTTAAATTCATCTCGTACATCCATCTTAGTCAATGGTAGTCCTACTCCGGAGTTCTCTTTGGAACGCGGTCTCCGTCAAGGAGATCCACTTTCTCCATTCCTCTTCATTCTCATAATGGAAGGTCTTCACTTAATTCTGGAAAAAGATAGGCATGCCAAGCGTATCAAAGGAGCCACAGTTGGGAATCCGAGCATTAACTTATCCCATTTCTTCTTTGCAGATGATGTTATGATTGTTTCAGATTGGGACACTCTTGATCTCCAACAAATTACAAACTCCCTTAGTTCCTTTTATTGTGCATCAGGTCTGAAGATTAATATTTCCAAATCTAATCTATATGGTATAGGGGTTTCCGATGACGATCTCCAATCTATGGCTCGCGTTACAGGTTGTCAAGCTGGTTCATTTCCTATTACATATCTCGGCCTCCCAATTGGTAAGAGCATGCATTACTTATCTTGTTGGAACAGATTGATTGATAAATTCAAGTCAAAACTTTCGAATTGGAAAGCTTCTCTTTTGTCTATCGGAGGTCGATTTACTTTGATTAAATCTGTCCTTGGAAGCTTAGGTATTTATTACCTTTCCATCTTCAAAGCACCTGAATCTATTATCAAAATTCTTGAAAAAGCGCGTGCTAAATTCTTCTGGGGAGGCACGCAAGGAAATAACATGGGTTAGATGGGATAATGTTCTTGCATCTCATGATCAAGGAGGCTTGGGTATTGGTAGTTTAAAAGCGTTCAATCTTGCTTTACTTCAAAAATGGAGATGGAGGTTCGTCACCAATCCGGACCTTCTATGGGTTAAACTTATTAAAGCTATCCATGGTTCTGAAGCGGGTTTCGATGGTAAAGGTTGTGCTACATCAGGAGTTTGGTCTTCTATTGTAGGTACCACTAATTACCTACATTCTCACAGTATTCTTCCTAAAGACTCTTTGAAATGTCACCTTGGTAACGGTACTTCTATTCGTTTTTGGAAAGATCTTTGGCTTGGAGATGAACCACTATGTTCTAGATACAATCGTCTTTTTCGTCTAGACATTAACGAGAATTGTTTGCTAAGTGAGCGTTACAATGAAGGAAGATGGAATTGGCAGTGGCTTAGGCCCATTGCTTTTGGTCGAACTGAAGCAATGCTACAATCTCTCATTACTGAACTTGCTGAAGTAACTCTTTCTTCTTCTTCTGATCAATGGAAATGGCGCATTGGGAATGATGGTACTTTTTCAGTAGCTTCTACTCGGACTCACTTAGACCATCTTATGCTTCCAACGTTGGATTCTTCAACAACATGGATCCCTTGTCTCTCAAGAAAGGTAAACATTTTTATGTGGAGATTCAATTTAGATCGTCTCCCACATCGCCTCAATCTTTCAAAGCATGGCATTGCTATCAATTATATTCTTTGTCCGATTTGTAACAATTATGTGGAGTCGGTTGAGCATTTATTTTTCTCTTGCGAAGTTAGTGCTCAGATTTGGTGCATGGTTCGAAATTGGTGTAACATTACGGACAGTCATACGCCCTCTTACACCGATTGGCTTTCTTGGCTGGATAACATTGCGGGTTCTCAAGTAAAAAAGAAACGTCTCTTTGTCATCATTGTCTCTATGTTCTGGACCATTTGGAAGTATCGTAACGACATCACTTTTAACTCTCACCACTTGAGGAAAAGTGATATTTATGATCTTGTTCGTTTATATTCTTTCAATTGGTTAAAATTTAGAGGTAGATTAGTTTCTAATTGGAACGAATGGCTTTGTAACCCTTTGTAATTTTCTAGTAGCTTGCTAGTTTTAATAAAATTTTCTGCTGTTAAAAAAAAAAACATTAGCTTTATTAGTTTTACGCTTTAGCCATCGCAGATTGAAATGATAATGAGCTTGTGCTAAAACAAAATCCTAGTCAAATAAGGCAACTAGCTCAAAAACATAAAAAGGCCAATCTTATGGAGGTGAAGGGGTTAATTGATAAACTTACATAGAGCAAGGGGCACACATTACGAAACACAAAAAAGTCAAAAAAGCCCCATATTCCCATTGGACGGTAAAGATAGCCTAATTTATAAGCAGCAGCCAAGTCAGAAATTAGTTGTCAATTATTTCCTCCCTTTGACTTGATATTCCGGTGTTACCCAAATCTTTAAAAAAATGTCTTCTGCAACTCTCAAACGTTGGTTAAGGCCCGAGGTCCCTTACAACCGATCTGATCTTTTTATATATAACTATGATCTGGTGAATCAGATCTGATGGATCTATGATTTGTTGTTTGACAGGTGTACCCTTTGTTTGCTGCTCTTGGTGTTGCTGTTGGAATCTGTGGCATGCAGTTGGTTAGGAACATCAGTGGTAACCCTGAAGTCAGGTATAATTTAAACAAACATTATTTGTTTTGTTTCGTATGTTTATGGTTGGTTGATTTCTAGGTTATGTTATTTGGATTCTAGGTATATGCTTTTTGTATTGTATTTAGATGAATTTAGTTTATATATGCAGAGCGATTTGTAGTGTAACTCCTAGGTAAAAACTAGGATTGACTTATAATTTGAACAATTGAGTAATGCTTATTTATATTAATTCCTTTTTACATATTTATAATTTTATTGCGGAAGGGTTTGATTTGCTATAAATTGCACCGACTATTTAACAAAAATGTATATATTGCTTAGTTTTTCTCATAAGCGATTTTTAGATAAAAAACATGATCAGAAGGGCTCTACAATGTTTATGTATTAAAAATTGGGTTCTTGTAAGTGTGATTGGCTTCGTTTTTTACACGTTGCTATGATGATTCACAATGGCAATTGTTGATTACCATTTCTTGGACTTGATGGCATGATCTCTATGATGTTTGGTTTGTGAAATTAGACTTGGCATCAATTGTGGATTACTTCATAAATTTATATGGTGGTTGTGCATTTGTTTGTGTTATGGGATTTAAAAAGTGAAAAAGTAATTTACTTTTTTGTCGCTTGATATTTTCATATAAAAAATGCAGTTTGAGAAACTACGTACATTTAATAAACTTTCATTCTGAAAACCTCAAGTGTAACTAAAGTTCCGCTTATATTCCTTTGGTATTATAATGAATAAAATATATTATAAATACACAAATCATTTTTTTTTTTACTAAACACTATAAATGAAACTTGACTTAAATTTGTAGGTTTAAATGAAGGTTCAATTACAATGCATGAGTTTTCTCGCATTGCTGCTTTTTGAATGATCAACAAAAAAGTACGCTAAAGTTTTCACTTTATTAATACCAAAATTTGTGCACCACCACAATTCTTTTTGAAGCCATGAACATTATTAGTGCTAACCAAACGATTACACAAACTATACACCATACGATACTCAAAGCCTTACGAATGGGTAATTTGTAATTGACAATCTTGGATCAACTTAGCAAGGTGCAACGAGCTGTCCACAATTCACACTTGTAGGACCTCTTCCTAAAGCACATGTTTTAGCCCCTTTATGACACTTTTTTTTTTTTTTTTTTTTTTTTTTTTTTTTTTTTTTTTTTTTTTTTTTTTATTTAAAATCCCAATACCTTTTGTAAACAAACTTGCATATTACTAGTGTTAGCAAGCATGTCCATTATTGTGACATATATGACACGAATTAGAAATAAAAATCCTAAGGAAACAATTTTGATTTTTATGCACAATGATTAATTGAATAATGATCTCCACCCGCTAAACTCTCTTCAACCAATCAATTATCATCTCCACCTGCCAAACTCTCTTTTAATTGGTTGAAATAAGAAGTGAACAGTTATTTTGGGACATCCCAAAATGGAAAAGTGAACAATAATTTTGGGACGGAGGAAGTATAAAACTAGAATTTTAAGTTGAGTTTATTTACTAAAGAAGAAACAGTCTGAATATTTTCATAGTGTATGGGTATTTTTGGTTCCCATGCAAGATAGTCTCATATTTCAAGTCACATAGTTGCCCATCTTCTTCAGCGTGGACTTTCAGGGTAGTTTTTTTTAATGGTTGTGGCTTATTTTTCATTTCAAATATATATTTAGCTCATAGTAGGCGCTCTTCAAACAAAACAGTTGGGTAGAAACAAAATTTGCGATGCACATGATTGGCAGATAAAAACCCAATATCTGTATATTCTTGTCGTTTAATAAGAGAGGTTTCTAGGCACTGTGAGAATTATAAGAACTCTAGTTAACAAAACATATAGCAAATCACTCAGATAATTTGCAAGTCTTTAGCGGGAAAATTGTAGAATGAGAATATATATCCAGTCTCTAATTGTTCCCATAGAACAAGACTGGAGTAGTTTGTTGCTGTTTCCTTTTTGTGTGTAGATTTATATTGGGTTGTGTTTTATATCCAATTCACTTGAATATAAAAGCCCTTAGATTTTTTTTTTCTGCATTTTGCTGAATTTTTCATGTTATATGTTGATTTCGTCACTCTAAATGTGAAAGCACTTTCAATCTATTGTTATTCAGCGTAAATTTTCACATATACTTGACATACTCAATTTCATTGGCATGTCTAGAGTGACCAAGGAAAATAGGGCTGCTGGTATTCTGGATAACCATGCTGAAGGCGAAAGGTACGCAGAGCATCCACTAAGGAAGTTTGTTCGCAACAAGAGTCCAGAGATTATGCCAAACATCAATTCCTTCTTTGCCGACCCGAAATAAACTTTTCTTTTGTGTAAAACAAAAAGCAGCTGGATTGAGATTGCCTTTGTATGATTAAAACCAGTGTGAGGCAAAATTCCTGAAACAATTATCGTGTTTGGAAAAGAACATCCTATCTTTGAAAATTCGAGTTTGATGTTTTTAACAGCAATAACATGTTTATCTGTTATATTGTGGCTTAGCCTATCTAAAATTAAAATAATATCCAGAACATGTTTAAGTACTTTCGTTTGGATCCAGATCAGCTTTTCTAAAAGCTTTGACTTTTAATTGGACTCTCTAGTTAATGCATTAAACAGTTGTATCATATTTATATCCTGCTTTAAGTATATGTACGGTGAGTGTGCAAATAAAAAAAAAAGAGTGCAAATCACATCCTTTCTAAAAAGCTACCATTTCAACTTTCTGTCTTAGGGTTAAAAGGTTGTTTGTTTAGAATTTCAGTTTTTATATGTTTTTATGAAAGAAACTCTTAAGGTACACCATGCCGTGGAGTTGCGCCGTCCTCAAAATGCCACCGGAAAATGCAAGACTTTTACTATTTGTGGTGTTTTCGTGTGTGGCGCCGTCCCCACCAGCCCAAATGATCTATTTTTTTTCCTTTTTAAACGTTATTGCGGGAAGAAAATAATGTTGGGGCTTATTTATATCCCTTTCTTTTGTCATAGAACTCCCACCTTTTTTCAAATGTTTACTCTTAGAGCTCTCAGTATGATAACGCGGCCACGACGTTATGGCCTACGTGGCTCGCGTTAACCCTGCGTTACCATACCCCATGTTCGTGCGTTGGGTCGGCGTTGTGGTTTACGTTAGTAGACAAACACAGGTTGAACGTATGTGAGGACAAAGAAAAATTTACACAACACCCCCTCGTTTGAATGTAACGGATAGAAAAAAAAAATACATACTCCTTTGAATGTAAAACGGCTAGAATTCAAAACAATAAAAAAAATATATATATATAAAAGAAATCGAAACCTTGTAAATACCCGCTACTCACAATCTCACTTCAACAACTCAAACTAAAACTCATACTTCCATTCTCAAAAAAAAAAAAAAATGTCGGGAGGTCGTGACGAGAGTTTTTTGAACTTACTCGGTTTTGGAATTCCAAACGCCGGATCTTCTTCAAACCCGAACCCCAACGCGTCTTCATTCGGAATCCCTAACCCACTTGGCTTCACATTCGAGCAACTTTATCAACAACAAATGTATATGATGTGGCAAAACGCAGGTTTCCCAAATTTTCAACAAAACCCACCACAATTCGAACAACAAATCCAACTGCAAACCCAATCATCACAATCTCACTTCAACAACTCAAACTAAAACTCATACTTCCATTCTCAAAAAAAAAAAAATGTCGGGAGGTCGTGACGAGAGTTTTTTGAACTTACTCGGTTTTGGAATTCCAAACGCCGGATCTTCTTCAAACCCGAACCCCAACGCGTCTTCATTCGGAATCCCTAACCCACTTGGCTTCACATTCGAGCAACTTTATCAACAACAAATGTATATGATGTGGCAAAACGCAGGTTTCCCAAATTTTCAACAAAACCCACCACAATTCGAACAACAAATCCAACTGCAAACCCAATCATCACAATCTCAAATCGACCCCGAAGCTACGTCTCCCTGAAAGCACAAAAGTCGAGGTAAATGTATGTAAAAAAATTCAAAGAAGCCGAGGCCTATGATGAAAGAAATCCCGACGTGAGCAAGACTACATTACGTTGGACACCGGAAGAGGAAATACTACTTGCCTCGTGTTACATGGCCAATTCTGAGTATCCAAATGTCGGAGTTTCACAAAAGTGCATCACGTTTTGGTATCGGGTTATGAACGAGTTCAATAAGAAAAATTTTCAACTTCGCAACAAGGATATGCTAACAAGCAAGTGGCATACGGTGAACGAAAATTGCCAAAAGTTCAACGCGGTTTAGAAACGTGCTAAACGTTTGGCAAAAAGTGGTGAAAATGAAGTGGATAACATGCGACGGGCTAGAAAAATGTATCGTGACGAACATAAAGGTGTTTCGTTTGCTCAAGAGGACGCGTAGGAAATTTTGAAGTCTCATTCAAAATGATACGCACCGGAACCAGTTGACCTAACCGGAGACGTCCCCGGAGAAAGCCACCAAGAGCTATTCGGCGATGATGCACGACCACATCCGGCCGGTAAACCACGCGCCGGAAAGAAACAAAAATCCGATACCACAACCGCACCAGGGGAAGTTCGTCAAGCCAATTGGAAGCTATGTCATCCGAGCTTCGACTTATACGGGAAGCGGCCCAAGAGGCGTACGAGGCGGCTAGAATTTAAATTGGCGGCTAGAAAAACTAGAGAGAGATTGGATGGTAATGCGTTTGGAAGAATTTAAAATTCTCAGTATTAACACGAAGGAGATGGATCCAACCGCTGCTTATTGGATCGAAATGGAAAAGAAAAAAATCGCAGAAAATATAATTTGCCAACCCCACCTGAGTAGTTTTATTTTATTTCCTTATTGTATTTTTATTTCGTAACTTTTTTAGGTGTATTTTTTTTTTAATTTGTAACGTTTTTATTTTGTATTGTATGTTTTAATTTATTAATGAAGTATTAGAATGTTTAATGAATGAAATTGTTGAGGGTATAATTTGTAAATTGTAATTTTTAAAATGTGGGTCCCAAAAATGTGATGTTATTTGGTGTTATGATAACGGGTGTTTTTTTGTTGTTAAATGTTTTGGTGTTGAAATAATGTGGCGCTGAGGTGGCACACCAAAACCGGTGTTAACATGTTATTGTACCGAACCCTCTTAAAAAATCTTATAAATATCACATTAATCTTCTAATTTTTACACACACCTTTCAACGATACTTTTCTTTTTACCTTCAAAAAACGCTCTGGATACCATCGACCTTGTTCTTTACGATCTTTACTCCCTAGATGATGCGGAACGGTATTCTTAATATTTTCAATATTATCAACAATTTTAAGCTTTAGGTAATCAAGAAGCCGAGAGTTTGGTTTCTCTTACTAGGGACTACATATTACGTGAACGAGAGGTTTCGGAACAACGGTTATTGGAAGATTATTTTGGAGATGAAAACAATCGACGTAAATACACTGAGAGAAATTTTAGGCGAATGTATCGTATGAGTTCAAAACTTTTTAGACAAATAGTTAATGATATTGCCAATTACACTGTTGACCTTCTTCCCGAATATTTTCATTTTTCTAAACAATGACCGGATAGGAAAGTTCACGACGACTTTCGACAAGATATCGTGGAGCATTTCTGGAACCTTAATCACTAGATTCTATTTTTTTTAATGTATCATTTATTATTTATTTATTTTTTAGTTTTTCTTATGTATTTTTTTGTTAATGTATTTTTATTTTTAGTTTAATGTGTTGTTTTATTTGAATGAATGAAAAGGAAAAGAAAAGAAAAAAAATTGTGGTGTCCAGGGATGCACCATGGCACATAGGGTTGTAAATGAACTAAACGTTCAACGAACATTTGATGAACCGTTCAGTAAAAAATTCATTTATGTTCATTATGAACATTATTTTACGTTCGTTTAGTTAAATGAACGAACATGAACAAAAGTCACGTCTGTTAATTTATGTTCGCGAACGTCCGATTATGCATTTATTAACGTTCATTTATGTTTATTTATTTGTTTATGTTCGTATATCATATCTTATACTTGTATATTTTTAAAATTGGTTTGTTCAAACAAAACAACACTTATAAAACAAATATTATGCAAAATTTAATTAAGTTTATGTTTCTTTTCTACGTTCATTTATGTTCGATTGTTTATTTCATTTATGGTTCATTTAAGGTTTGTTTACTGTCTTAATAAACGAATATAAACGAACATGAACAACTCATTTTCTTAATAAATGAACAAGAACAAGAAAATTCGTTCGTTTAAGCGTCAATGTCCGTTTATTTGTCCGGTTAAAATTAAACAAACGAACATAAACACGGCTTCGTTCATGTTCATCCCGTTCATTTACAGCCCTAATGGCACCAAATTATGGTGTGATAGAAGAGAGAAGTGTTTTGTGTGATGTGGTGAATTATGGTGTTATGGAAAAATGTGCTAATGTAGCATCACTTTATCAACGACATCACAAGACGCCACCATAAGGTACCCAGTGCTCTTAAAGATATTAGATTCATGATTATTGGATAACAAAATCTAGAAGTAGGAAAACATGATTGAGAATTGATTTGCATTTTTATTGAGACACTCTAATTATTGTATAAAATAGTTGTATTATATTTATATCTTTTAAATACTTGTACAATGAGTGTGTAAATAAAATTTGAGAATGTGCAAATAACCTCATGTACATAATGGTCAATCTATCAATGAGTGTCATTCGGTTACAGCCAAGATACGTATCATTTCTCTATAAGACATTCAAAAAACAACTTGGACATTTTACTATTTGATAGATGATCATGAAATTTTGATGAAATAGACATTGAAGTCCTAATCATATTATAGGTGGATGATTTAGAAAAAGTATTCAAAAAACACTGAACCAACCCTTTTTTGCTCGCCCACTTACCCTTTCTTCATGATCCGGCATAGGATAATAAATTATTTCCATGTATCTTTGAAGAGCTTTGAAGTGTAACTCAAGATTTAAAACCAGTTACTGTTGTAGCTCGAGTGTTCGTACATGTATTTACAGTATCTTGTCCAGTTTCCAGAATGGTTATTGTGTCATGCCGACTCACTCGACACAAGTCTACTAGTCGATTGTAAACTATCAATATGTTGATTCATAAGAACCAAAATATGGATGTTCTTGCACTGCTTACATTACAGTCTGATAGTGTTTTTGGTCTTTGGATATGAAAAAAGTCATGATTTAAAATGTAACAAGTTCTTTCAAGATTTTATATAGCCTTGTAATTTGGAAGTCTTGAAAAGTTACCTTACTCGAACCAAAACTCACTTAAAATATTAATAAATGCCGAAAACATTACAAACAGTGTATAGACAACAACATTTTACTCGTACCATATCATCCTCATTTTTTGACCGGAGGGAAGCGCGTGATTTAAAATCCTTTCCCAGGTTGATGCATAAAACAAGCATCTGATGTGCCAGTCACTGGTTTCACGCTTTAAAGTATGATTTCCTCCTGTACGCTTATATTGAGAGTTTTGTTTGGTAGCACAATGCTGTTAACCACAACAACTTCATCCTCAACCGTCACCGCTTCCCCTGCAACCAAAAAACACAATAGCATTTTTTAGCACGGTGTGCATATGTTGAAATTTGAACAAACTTCCTAAAGATACAGTGATTTGGCTATGTTCCATCTCTTACACCTCAAATGAATTAAACTAAAATGTTTAATTGAAAGGGAAACAAGTAAATCATCCGAAATATATTTAAATGCATGATATCTCTTAATCGTTATATTAGAGAAACCTATTGTGATTAGTAGTAGCATTTATGCTTTTATAAAAGAAACATTAACATTAGTATTATTAAATAATGTTATAATCATGTTTAACACATTAATTATTTATACAGGTGAAGAAACAGAAAAAAAGAAATTGAGGGTGTTCAGCTCAACTCAACCTGTTTCGACCCACGTTAACTTGATTATCATAAACATTATCACAATTTTTTATTTTATTTTATTATTATTAATTTTTTTAACATGCTAATTATTCATAAAACTAAAAAGAAGCAAAAAAAAGGGGCAACCTGTTTTTAAAGACATTAAAAATTACCCATATTGATTTATTACTCAACCCATTCAGTTTGCCACTCTTATTAACATGTAAAGAAAATGGGATGAAAGGTCAAACAAGGTGCTTACCAAGAATGGTGATTCCTAATTTAGTTTTGTAATCACCGTCACCCTGAAAAATAGATATTTTGGCAGTCAATACAAGTTACAAAACACAAGAAACATATAAAGGTAAGTAAAGTAAAATGTTTGAGCTTGCCTGAACACGAGACCATTTCCCTAAAGAGGATTTCCAACCAACAATAGCAAACATCACAAAGGCATTTTCCTTTTAAAAAGAAACACCAGATATAATTTATCAGTTTCAGATGAGAGGATCATAAGTTTATAGATCATTACTCATTCATGTATATACCTGTATTTCAGCATCATCTAAGATGATACAATCCATGAGCCTTACGCCTGCAGCAACTCTAACATTTGCAGAAATCGAAACATTTGGACCAATCTGTTTCAATGGTAACGACAAAGGGTAGACAAAATAGCATATTATATAAAATTAGGTTCAAAATTAACAAGATGTCAATTAAAAGTAATCATATGTGAATGGTTGTCGACCTTTGCAGTTGGATGTACTTTTGCTGATGGATGGATATAAACATCACCAACAACCGTCGAGTTTTTGGTTCCATTGCCAGAAGCCAAGAGACCAGGAGAAGTGTGTCGGAATTGAGCAAGATACAGAGCGGAGCATTTCAAAGACATCCTAAAGAGAAGAGTTTGAGGGTCAGACAGCAAGATGGAAAAAAGATTAAAATATTATAGCAACAATGCAGAATTTCATACGCTGGAGTTTTGATCTGTTCCCAGAAATCCATCGTCTCATAAGTGTATAATTGCTTCTTTCCAGCAAGAGGTGACAAAATATCTTGATCCAATCTAACAAAATCCTTGGGGGATGTCCTGTCACAAGATATTAAATTGGTATTATGGTATAGAATTTAAAAGGGAATGCATTACCTTAGATACAACTGAGCATCCATGTTTAAAATATGGAATATAAAAGTACTTGGAGAGTTGGAGGTAAAAAAAGATAAAAGCAAAAATGAGATCATACTTTGTTGTCAACCGAAGGGCCTCAAAATTGGATAAAGTGTGCAGGTTCGCTGCATTGAAAAAGAAGTTCATAAATATATAAAGCAAGCAACAATACGGGTGAGTTAGAAAGATTTATTAGCTCGAAGAAGTTCTCATTTATGTTCAAAATTATTCGGCTGTTTCCGGTTCAAAATTGTCTAAGATATTTCCTTCTAGAATTAGACACTACAACAAATTTATAGTATGTATTATGTAACCAAAAAAAGTAGTAACAGAATGACCTAACCGACCTCCGTGTAACAAATGGTGTTTGGACTTTTTTCCTTATTTCTGTATAGGAAGGCGAGTAGGGGATAAGTAGCTGAAAACGATTCCCAGTTTAAGCTAGCTCTTATCAGTATCTAGCGATGAGGCTACCTAATATAGAGGTGAATCTCTGTTATGTCACCTAACTTACTTTAAAGGCCCACCTTCCTTATGTGGGGGTTTCATACGACACTTAAGCAGGCTTTTGATGGACAGCTAGATGGCCTCTGCCATCTCGGATCTTTAGTTAAAGAACACGTCTGCTGCTACATTTTGAGGCGTCTATCTAATGTTTGTTAACATAAGTGGCCTTTCTATGAAAATTTGCGATGCACGTATTAACTGAAACGCTTATGTTTCCGACACTCAGATTCTATGTCCGTAGCAGTCACATTTTTTATGTGATCTAGCAACAAAATGTGATGTTATTCTAAGCCAAGTCATAGCTCACATATGGTACTTATTATTTTTCTCACAAAATTATGACCCTCAAATACTTGTTGAGCTATAATATTTATGACTTGTATGTCTTGCACTCATACTAAAAGAACAGTGAGTACGATAAGCTGACCTCTGTCTTCACGGTTTGTATGTATATCCTGAATAACGTCAAATATTTCTGGCGTGAATATGTAAACACCGCAGTTTATTAAATCACTTACCTGCAATCCCAAAGATGTATAACAGTATAAGATAATAAGAAAATGCAAAAGATACAGTGAACTGGACAAGCTACTAAGAACTGAGTAACTTCAATTGTAAAAAGATATTCTTACAAAAGTCTCAGGTTTCTCAGTGTAATGCAAAAGTTCCTTAGTAACTGGATCAGCAACTAATTCACCAAACTCGCAAGCAGACTCCGCAGAAACCTGCTCAAAAAGTATTAAAGCAGTTAATTCAATCATAAATTTGCTGTCTTTTTATATCCAGGAACATAGTAGAAGATTTAAAGCAAAATCTTACCTTTATAACTAACAGTGTCCCCATCCCGCCATAACTTCTATGGGCATCTACAAGAGAAAACACCAATTAAACGTTTTTGAACAAACCATGTAGCATAATATTATCCATAGAAAAAAATAGACCATAAGAGATGGTAGCTAACCAAGCATTTGAGGTAGAGGAAAGCTGCAACACACATCGCAGTTTAACAAAACAATATGCGACTGCAACAACGAAACATAGAATATAATATGAGTTAGTCACAAACATAATAAGCATCACAAATTAAAAAATTCTATTAGAAGTTACCAAAAAATGTTACCGGGTTATCCTCCATAATGAGATCTTTAAAGTAATAAAGACCACCAGCCGAACCATGAGGTTTGTCTTCTTTCAAATATCTAAAAAACAACAATGCACTAGTCAGTTATCAACAACCCATGGACCGACATATCTTAATCCGAACCAAAAATTTAATTAATCACCTGACAGGGATATTAAGTTCACTAGAAATCGACGAAACATATAACGCAAACTCCCTCTCCTCATGAAAGCCAACCAGAAATATTCTCGCTAAATTAGGGATCTACATTTCAAATTAATTACAGTCACACACTACACATTAATTTAGAACGTCACTCTTAACCTTAACAACCAAAATTCACA
The DNA here is from genome assembly GCA_019973895.1 of Chrysanthemum seticuspe. Classification (NCBI taxonomy): domain Eukaryota; kingdom Viridiplantae; phylum Streptophyta; class Magnoliopsida; order Asterales; family Asteraceae; genus Chrysanthemum; species Chrysanthemum seticuspe. The sequence goes on along the minus strand of BPTQ01000004.1, from coordinate 174,064,275 downwards.
ACATAAAGACTAGAACTATACAACAAAACAAAACAAACAAAAATACCGATTTACAGGCCGAAATTGGATGATGAACCATGGGCTGACCAGCTAAAGGAAAAAGAGGCTTTGGAGTATTAAACGAAAGTGGCCGAAATCTAGTACCTGTTACCACATTATAAATAAAAATTTATAAAATTGTAACAGACAATAACATAAGCTGATAAAAACCTTAAAATTTTGAACCTTTGGTCGGACCACCAACCATGATCACTGCCACCACCTTTTCATCTGTGTTTTTCATGTTTTGTTGTTTTTACACCAAAAAAAACCTGGATTAATTTTGGTGGAGTCAAAATGTTGAGATGGAAATCGAGATCCTCGGAGAATGAAATAATAAGGAATAAACACTGGAATCATTCCCTCCACTTTTCATCTTTAATTGGGCTATTTTACATTTTAAGGTTAGCCCAACATTGAATAAGCCCATACTTTATAGTTCAAATAATTCGAAAATATCTCTCTCTCTATTACTGATTTACTGTATACTAGAAGGGTACCCGCGCAATGCGGCGGCGGGTACCCGATGACAATTTTTATTGCGAACAAATGTTTTTCGTGTGAACTTTTAAGCACAGCAAGGCGACCGACATTTTTTTTCAACCATTACATAATAATTCAAATACATTTAAAAATATTACAAGTAAAACTTCAAATAAAATGACTAAACTACTAATCCATCAACACATTTACCATAACTTCGTGACAATAAATTTACAAATGATGATAGTTTTAAGTTGGAATAACTTTAAGCAATAACAAACTATTTCATATAAAAATAGTAGGGTACGAGAGTGATGCAAATACAAATGACTCGAGAGGAACTTAATAGACTTTTAATAGAAACATTTGAGATCGGGAATAGAGAAATCGGGGAAACTTTAGAAAAACTACGGATTGGTCATTGAGGTTTTACTTGGCCGCGCCCCACACTCTCACCATTTTTGAAATTATATCAATTTTAAAGAGTAAAAATACAAAAATCGTCCATGTGGTATATATCTCCACATCTCACACACAAAAACACATATTATCACCATCATCATCAAAAAATTTCTCTCTCTCTTTTACACCCTAGCCGCCGGCTACTTCAAGCCACCACCACCACCACACCGCCGCCACCCATACTACACCACCCACCTCAAAACACTCCCCACCCTCCTGTCTACCCGATCTCCTAGGTCACGCGCCTAAAAACCCTCCCCCACCTCTCGACCACCACTCACGCGCCACCTTAACAACACCACGAAGCCACCACCGGTCTTCTTGTTGTGTCAAAACAAAGGTAGGTCAAAAAACCCACGAGTTTTGACTCGGGTTTCTTGATAACTTGTGGTGAGGTGGTGATGGGTTTTAGTTGTAGATGTATGGTGATGTCGATTGTTATTGTTTATGTGATGAGGTGGTGATGGGTTTTAGGTTAGATGGATTTGTTGTTGGTGAGTGGCTACTGTTTCTCATTTTTGGTTTTCTTATCTTCTTTCTTATTGTTTTTGTTGACTGTTTGTGAGTTAGGGAATTGATGTGAGTTGTTGTAAGTTTGTGTCATTGTCGACTGCAGGACACCGAAAAGACACAAATACCAAACACAGTCTTGACAGCGGTAGAGATGTGTTCCGGTGGCATGTGGTTGTGTTTATGTGGTTGTGGGATTTGGTGTGTTTTATTTTTTAGTTTGGGTTATATATAGTTGGGAGGTTACGGGAGGGATTAAACATGGTGATGATGGTGTCGATGGGCAGTTACAACTTAACAATTCAATGGGCTGTTACAATTGTTATGTTACAAGTCTCGGTTGTTACTTATTTATTTATGAAAATTGTGATGGAAGCTATTAGTAAAAAGTCTTTGACTGATTTTTAGCCCTTTTGTGCAACAACAATTTTGGACGTGTAAGTTTAAGGCTATTAAAAGCAGTAAGCTTTTTATTTTGTAGAGAAATTTATAGCTCTATTATTATAGCTTTTATTACATGGCTTTAATGTAGCAAGCATAAGACTAAATGGATTGTTGTTTCTTTTGACTAAATGGATTGTTATTTCTTTATTAAGAAATGTTTTTGGTCTTACAAGTTTTAAGACTACTTTATTTAGCAAGTCCCAAACATTTTATAAAGTAGTATAGATATAAACTCAAAATTAAAAAAAATATAATTACTAATATACTATTGGTATCAATTAGTAGTATGTATTGACGTATTGATATGTATTGCACAATTTCTTTTACCTCATTTAATGGAGTTTTATTCGGCTTTTATTGATTGATATGCATATTCCGAAGTCAAAATTATTTTCAAAAATCTCATTTAATGGTATTATATTCAGCAGTCTAAAAATCATAAAATTTAAATATTGTTGCCTTTAACTATTTAACAATTTTTTGAATTGTAATGCATGATAACTTTTTATAAATGATCGTTTTTAAAAAAAGAGTAGACTTTATTTATGTTTAACGACAAGATTTAAGATCATTTGAGGACAACAACTTCTTTACATATTAAGGGATCAATCTCCACCATCTATTTTTATTAGATCTAATTGATGAGATTAATCCCAACAATTAAAAAACCCCACTTTCATCCTTTTTTCTCAAATATAAATATCTTTCAAACCGTTAATCGTAAAGCAAAAAAATTTATACCATTACGACGAGCATTTAATTATCTTTCTATAGATAGACACGTTAATATACTTTCGACAAAAAAAAAAAAAAAAAATCGTGTTTTTCACGTTTTTTCTTTTTCGTTTTTTTTTTTGTTACTGAAATTTGCATGAAAAAATCATATATGATTTAACGCTAATTTGAATACCACATGTGATATTAGTGTTAAATCATATATGATGTGTATCATATGTGATTTATCATATATGATTTAACACTAGTGGTTTGGGTTATTATGAAAAGTTTCTTAGAATGAAAAGAATGAGAAGGCATGTGGAGGTGACATGTGTCACCTTTGCCACATCATCATGCCACATCACCATACCCCCCCACCCACCCCCCCCCCCCGCCCCCACCCCCCCCCCCCCGAAATTTTTTTTTTGGGGCAAATTTTTTTTTTCCCGCCAAAAAATTTCCTGCCAAATTTTTTTACTGCATCACAGTTATAAAGTTACTGCATCACAAATCATAATTTTAGTGCATTAAGGTTATAAATTACTGCATCACAGTTATAAAGTTACTGCATCACAGTTATAAAGTTACTGCATCACAATCATGATTTTAGTGCATTAATGTTATAACATTGATTTTAGTGCATCATAGTTGATGCACTTAACTATTAACTATGATGCAGTAACTTATAATAAAGATGCACCAAGACTTATTAGTGCATTAAGGTTATATGTTACTGCGTCACAATTATGATTTTAGTGCATTAAGGTTATAACTTACTGCATTACAGTTATAAAGTTACTGCATCACAATCATGATTTTAGTGCATTTAAGGTTATAACCTTGATTTTAGTGCATCATAGTTGATGCACTGAACTATTAACTATGATGCAGTAACTTACCAATGGAGCATTAGTCCAATGGTTGGAGCACTTGTGCTTGAGTCAATTGACCCAAGATCAAGTCCCATCCTTGGCATTTGTTTCATATAGGTACCCACCTCCGCAAAACCTGTGGACACACTGGAGAGACTTTGTGGAATAAGAGCTTAGAGGTCCGAGTCTTGGCTCGTGCTCACTCCAGTTGGTGCCCCACTAGGCCAGGAGAGTTGCCGGAGCTATTCCTTGTGGGGTGGACAATGGCTGGTGCCAAAAGGCACCCGGGGTCAGGGTGTTCCCGCCAATCTACACCTTTTGTGGAATGATGCAGTAACTTATAATAAAGATGCACCAAAACTTATTAGTGCATTAAGGTTATAAGTTACTGCATCACGGTTATAAATTTACTGCATCATAATTATGATTTTAGTGCATTAAGGTTATAAATTACTGCATCACAATTATGATTGTGATGCAGTATTTTTATAACTGTGATGCAGTAATAAATTTTGGCGGGAATTTTTTTGGCGGGAATTTTTTTTTTTTTTTGGAGGGAAAATTTTTTTTTTGCGCGGGGGGTGGGTGGGGGGTGGGGTGACACATGGCATGGTGATGTGGCAAAGGTGACACATGTCACCTCCACATGTCTTCTCATTCTTTTCATTATAAGAAACTTTTCATTTTAACCCTACCCTAACACTAGTATCACATATGATATTACATATCATATGTGATTTAACACTAATATCATATGTGATCTTCAAATTAGTGTTAAATCATATATGATATTTCATGCAAATTTCAGTTTTGAAGAAAAACGAAAAAAAAGACGAAAAAAGTGAAAAAAACGATTTTTTTCCTTTTTCCGAAAGTATATCAAAGTGTCCGTCTATAGAAAGATAATTAAATGCTCGTCGCGATGGTGTAATTATTTTTGCTTAACGATTAACGGTTTAAGAGATATTTAAATTATAAAAAATAGGTGAAATAATAAAATATTTTTAATCTCAACCATTGATATTTTTTTCGATGGATGGTGGAGATGAGTCCCTTGATATGATGTAAAATAACTCTACTCTTAACGACAAAACAATCACTTTTTTATAAAATGCATCATACACTCTAATATATAACACACCATTTTATGCGAGTTGATGAGTTGATTGTGTTAGTTGATTGATAAAAACGAGTGATTCAAAAATGGTTGATGTTATTGTTGAACATGCTTCTAAGCAAAATAAGGTTAGTATAATTGTAGTAATGTTTCACTAAATGTTATTATACGAAATTTGATACATTTTAAAAATTGTTCGTTGAGTTGAATTATTACATGTTATAAACTTTTCAATTCTATTTTGATTATTTTACGTTGTATCTATACACGTTACATGAAATACTTAACAACAATATCGCAACTATAATTGTTTACCTTTATAAAGTCTCGGTGCTATACACGGACACTCGCATAATTTTCTATATATGTGTAGTATTTGACTAGTTAAAAATCTCCTCCACACACAAAATGAATAACCTCTTTTTTATATATCATGTATAGATGTGTTTGACAACAGGTTATAAGAGCTTGAATCTTTAAAAATAACCTAACTTACAAAATAATTTTTGTTTGTCACTGATGTGATCAAATAAGTACTATATTTATATATCATTTATGTCGTATATATTGCTCATATTCTATCATTTTATATAAGAATTTTTACTTAAACGTTTACTGTTGTGATTCTTAGTGTTTATGGAGCAATAATGAAAAAGGAGCATATTTCGACATCATTTGGATCATAAATGAAGAAGTTAAGGAAATGCATGCTGAGTTGACATTCTGTACGGCGTATCAGTATAAATTGCATACGCCGTATCTATTACACCCGAAACCCAATAAGTATTATTATTATATGTTATATAAGTGTTATGTTATAGTTATAGTGTATAAATGTAGAAGTTTAGTAAGTTTTGTGGTTTAACTATAAAGAATGAAACTTAGGGGACCAATTGTGTCAATAGGCTAAAATAATTTTAATAAATGGATGATTATCTATTTCACTAGACAGTTCTAGAAAACAAAAGAAAGGTGTAGGGTGTTGTTGATGCCGGTTTTGTTAGGAGAAAAGAGAGGGAAATACCAAGAGTTTGTTCAAGTGTTAAATTGATCAAGAAAGGGTGTGTATAATCAAGCTTATTAAGTTCCTAAGTTAATATCCCCATCACAAGTAAGTGTTGTATTTGTATTTTGAAATTAGGGTTCATAAGTAAGTTGGGTAAAAGATTAGCGGTTGATGATTTTGTATGTAATATGTGTAATAGGCACTAACTAGAGCTAAATTTCCTTATGGGAATCAAGAAAGAGCGAGCATCAAATTTTAGTAGAAAGCTAGTTGGTGATTTGAGGTAAGTATTATGGTATAAACTTGTTAATGTTGTCATAATGTCATTTTTATGAATTATGATGTGTAATGGTGAAATGTTTGTAAAGGAGCTTGTTATAGTAATATAGCTTGGATCTAATGCTAGTAATGTGTATGTTAGTGATAAGGATTTAAAACGTACGTTTTTAAGGGGTCATTTAAGCCCTTAATTTCCCACTTTTATATCTATTATTGCTTAATTTTGTTCCTTTTCACTTTTTAGGTCTTTTAGAAGCAAAATGCTGGAATGATGCATATTTGGACGAAAAGGAATGAATATATGAAGAAAATTCTAAGTCAAGATCGAAGACACTCAAGTTTCTGAAATTGAAGCTGACGGCGTCCCAATCAAAGGGCGACGCCGTCCCTCTATACGTAATAAAATCTGTGACGGCTCAGTAGACTTTTTGCTAAAATACACCTGACGGCGTCAGGCTTTGAAGAGGAAGGGCGTCACGAAGACTTTTCATCTCAGACGCCCTAGATCCAGAATCAGACGACTTTACTACTGAAGCCCGACGGCGTCACAACTACAACGTGACGCCATCCCAACTATTACTTGGCCAAGACGAAACCCTAATGACGGCGATCTGACGGCGTCCCACCTATAAGGCGACGCCGTCGCGAATGTAAAATTATATATAGAAATCGAATTTTCAGAATTTTACAGAGGTAGACTTGTGGAGTAAAAACCCTAAACGTTTGTAGTCCGACTTGGACAGTATCTTAGGGTTCTCAAACCCTATTTTACATCAAGATAAGTGTTTTACTTCATTGATTTTATTATGTCTTCGATTAAATGTGTGTATGCTTGCGTGTTTAACATGTCCGGCTAAATTTCTTGTGTGTTTGCTTAGATCTATGAAACCTAGTTATTAATTATTGATTGGTTGTCTCTTATCTTAATTGTAATTGGCTTAGGAGTGCTATTATGACATCGTTGTGTTTAAATGCTTGAGTAATCTTTGTGAACCTTAGTTTATAAATCACTTAGCGGATTTCATAGGCTAAACATCCAAAGATAACCCTTAAAGTTAGTTTATGAATCATAGAGAATTTCGTAGACGATAACCTTAAGGTAGTCTCAAAGAGTTAGAGAAAAAGGCACATCCTACGACCTTAGAAAACACAACGCGTTAAGAATAAGGATGTGACAATTCAACCACCAATAAAAGATAACTAGGGAGTAATAGTATCTAGGTAGACATATTTTTAATCATCATACGAGCACACATCAATAGACATAAGACTACCCATTGTTTAGATAATTAGATAGTAGAAGTAATCGGTAGAAGTACCACCCCCAAATCCAAACCCCGAGATTTTACCCTTAGCTTTCTAAAAAATATAAAAAGATAAAAAAATAATCTTCCTCAACCTCAACCTTATACCTCAACCTTAGCATAGTACACTTCTTACTAGCATTCCTATTCCCCTAGAGAACAATATCAATACCCGAGGCTTACCCAATACTACACTACAACGATTAGGTTCACTGCCTAGGGTGTTGAAAAACTTGCTCGACGAAAAGGAAGTTCCTTTGACCCCGAACGCGCCATGTACGCTGATGTGCTACGTGTGTACAAGTTTTAAATTTATAAAAGACGATTTACCAATTTTACCAATAACACATACGAGCAAGTGCACTCGTCTGTTATAGCAAGATTTTGAAGGTAAGTCGGGATCGTTCGCAGGGATTTGAGTGAATCTGATTAACAAGTCTAAATCAACTAAGGCAATCCAAAAGCAATCAACGAAAATAGATATAATGAAATTCAGATGATTAAAAACTACACTTGCTTAAACTAGTTTCTTATCCTTGATTAGTATGATTGTGTTAACCTCTTAACATGTTGGTTATGATAATTAGTTGGTGTACTAATCTATTGCTCTTACAAGTTAAACCTTCATCAAGATTTTAGTTTATAAAAACAAGCATTAAGTATAACCAATCAATTCAGGATCAATTCAAGTTTCATAAGTTTACTTTCACAAACTTAAATACAAAAACATCCATTTGCTTTATCAAATTTGCTTAAGAAATAGTCAATACAAAAGGTAACCGATTATAGACAAAAGGTTACAACTAATTGTAAACAACTAATCTTACGACCTTTTATATGTTTCCAATCAATCCAACTTGATAATCAAAAAGCATTCTTATTACAACCACACTTTAGTTTATTTGTTTAATCAAGAATAATGGGTAAAAACAATCATCCATAGACAAAATGATTATAACTAGTTGAATAACAATAAGTTCTTTCGACCTCAACGATTACTATCAACTAGTCAAACTTGATTAACAAATGTCACTATGAAACTCTAGCACAATTGGCTCTTAGAATCAACTTGAAATTGAATTAAAACATGTTAACACAATCACAAACTAATCACATGATAATCAACATCATTTAAGCAAGTGTATAAAGAAACTAGCCACTCATAGCAAACATAAACATAAACTTAGAACTTTGAACATTAGAAAACATGATTAAGAGTCTTACAATGCTTGGAATAATATTACAAATGGTGAAGTAATGATTCCCAAAGTATTGGGGTAGACTCCTTGGGGTTTTGACCTCCAAATGTGGTACTTCTGGAACTCCAAACTTTCCTGGACTTCTAAAAACGAATTTGAGAGCTAAGAGCTTTGTTTGATGAGTAGAGAGAGTTGTATTGAAGTGTGTGTCTCATATGCTCATAAGAGGTCTCTATTTATACTAGTTCCAAGGCCTAGGGTATTAATTGCTGAACCTGGCCTCCAAGGAGTTAGGAAGGGACTAGAATACACCAAGGGAAGGACCTAGAATCGTTTGGATACAATGGGGAAGCTTAATGATGAAGATTTGGCAGAAACAGGTCTCCCAACCGGATCGGTCGAAGGTCCAGCCGATCCGGTTGGTCTTCTAGCATTACTCAAACCGAATCGGTTGCGGGTGGCAACCGATCGGTTGGTCCGACTTCAAAGGTACTTTTTGACCATCATCCAGCTGATCCGGTTGCGGTTGTAACCGATTCGGTTGGTCTTCCTGAGTGACGGAAAATCGACCTTTAACTTTATTCTGACTTGTAGAGCTTGGTTCTTCAATCATCTTGGTCTTCTATGGTACTTGAAATATTGATTTGTGCTTGACATGCTTCACTGAAACGGGAATCTTCCTTTTATTGAACATTCTTTTCCTTTTCCTTCCGTTTCCCTGCACTTGGTTATAAATACTAGACAAACATCTTTTGATGCGATTAAGTACTAAAATCATACAAATATAACCAAATAACATATACAAAAGCACACATAAAGCTACTGAAAACATGTACAATCTGAGCGTTATCATACGCGCATCAAATTTTTGGCGCCGCTGCCGGGGAATAGAATAGCTAGTTAGATTTTTAACTCGTTTAGGTTCCCTTGCTTGATTCCTATCAAGTAAGATTTTTTCTCATTTTTAGCTTCCTCGTAGTCTATCCCCCTTCTTCGTGAAATTGTTAGTAATCCCATCACTTTTCATCATGGAAGGTGATAACCCGCCACCACTCATTGACCCGCCAAGAGGCCGTACTCTTGGTGAATACTCTAGACCAAGCCACCAAGGCTATAGGAACACCATTGAGCTCCCTGATCAAGCTCAAACTACGGCCCTGCGATCCGACACCATCCGGTTGGTGCAAAACGGATGTGCATTCCATGGACTTCGTTCCGAAGATCCTAATCAGCATCTCAAGGACTTCCTTAAAATCGTTGATTCCATCGACCTTGATGCTACCACACGGGAGACCACGCGCTTGCGTCTCTTCCAATTCTCTCTACGGGACCAAGCTAGTAATTGGCTTGAGCGACTTCCCGCCGGATCTATCTCAAGTTAGGATGATCTCACCACTCGTTTCCTTGCCTAATTTTTCCCACCGGGGAGAACTACCAAACATAGGAATGAAATCTTGATGTTCCAACAACATCAAGGTGAATCTCTCTACGAGGCATGGACTCGATTCAAGGACTTGCTCCATAAAGTCCCTCATCACGACATAGATCTTTGGCTTCAAGTCCAAATCTTATACGATCATGTCAACTTCTCAACTAAGCAATCCATCGACCAAGCGGCCGGTGGCAAACTTAGTGATCTCACCGCGGAAGAATCGTGGGGTAAAATAGAGGACCTTGCCCTCTATGACAACGAAAGTTGGAATGACCCCGGTGAGTTGCCCAAAACCGTAAAGGCAATCTCCTTGCCTCCCATTGACTCACAAACTTCCAATCGTAGGATGCTCGAGCTTGAAGATCAAGTCAAATTCCTAATGAGCTCCTACGAGAATCCTAAGTCTTCGCACCAAGTGAGCAAAATCACTCTACCTTGTGAGTTATGTAGTGGTCCCCACGACAATCGTGCTTGCACAAGACTCCCCGAACAAGCTTTTGCAGACTACGCCTCCACGCGTACCGACGGAGCGGGAGAGAAGTGGTACACTTTCAAGCCCGAGCAAAACAACTTAGGAAATTCCTACAACCCCTTATGGAGAAATCACCCTAACCTTAGGTGGAGCCAAAACCCAAACCCGCCCCAAAACTCATCTAGTCCACCCAATAGGTCCAACCCTCCAAATACCGAGAATTCCACTAGTATCGAGGCAATGGTGTCTAGGTTTATGTCATCCCAAGAGGCTCGATTGACTAAGCTTGAAGCCGATTTCAAGCAATGACAAGGCGAGATGACCACCAAGCTCGACGCCCTCTTAAAAGCCTTCAATGACAGGGAAATTAGAGCTCTCCCGAGTGACACTATAAAGAACCCAAAAGTAAATTCGATTTCATCGACTTCATGTTCTTGCGCACCTTGGGAGAGTGCATATCCATGCCCTTCACACCCGAAAGTTCACCTGGTCAACGCCATCAACACGGGTTCCAAGCGATCCCTTTTGAGGTACCAAGGACCCGAACCATTGGTCCAACCAACTCTTGAGAAACCCATCAACCAAGAACTCAAACCTAATCTAGAAGAGGAGTACAAGGAACTCCACCAAGAAAAACCGGTTCTTGAAGTCTTGACTCATGCGCCTTATTATAATGCATTAAAAGAAAAATATGAGCAAGAACTTAAATTAGGAGAACGTGGGTCCGCATTTGTGCAAAATAAGTTACCTAAGAAGATAGATGATCCCGGGCTATTTATTCTTCCGTGTAGGCTTGGAAATTCCAAACCTTTCGACACTTTAGCCGACTTAGGATCAAGCATCAATCTTCTTCCGTTGTCCCTCCATAGAAACCTTAACCTAGGTAAAATAGAACCAACGGAAACCATCTTAGGTATAGCGGACGGTAGTATGACATATCCGGTAGGGATAATAAAAGACATGGTAGTGCACGTAGGTCAATTGACTCTTTTGGCGGATTTCCATGTGCTAGACATGAATAAAGACCCGACATGCCCATTGTTAGTAGAAAGAGGATTCTTAGCTACCGCTAGTGCCATAATTAATTGTAAGATGTCTAAGATAGTGGTAGGAGAAGGGAGTGCTAGGTCAATTTATGATGTCAAGAAGCACATCTACTACAAAGAGGAAGAAATTCCCTATGAGATCATGTTAGATAGAATACCATCTAGATATGGACCTTGGACTAATAAAGATTTGGTAGGTCCTCAACGACCTTTCTATCTAGAAGAAGCCTTTGTAAGTGATTCAACTTTCCATGAGCAAGAATTGGCTAGGGACAGTGAACCCGTTCGAGGATGCCTTAGTGTTTAGGAAGATGACCGAGTTCCTAGGAACCTTGCCCATTAATCTTAACATGAATAAGTGGAAAGTTGAGAGTGAGAAGCCTAAGCATAATTGGAATTGGGATAGACCACCTAGTGATGGAAATGGAGAATGGCACATTAGGATGACAATCTATGACCCCGATGGAGAAGAGTTTGAAAAGGCATACCCGACTAAGTATACCACTAGGAATTTAAAAGATAAGTTTGATCCCTATGACATTCTTGAGGATAAACTTACTTACATAGGTACGTAGGAACACGACTTCGAGTCTAGCTACAAGACTCATAAATAAAGAAAAGCGCTTCGTGGGAGGCAACCCATGCTTAATTGTTTGCTTGTTTATGTGTCATATATCTTTTCATTATTGTATGTTCTCATGTTTGAATTTGTGAAAATGCTTTATTTTGTCTTTAACCTCGTCTTAATTACATATAAAGGTATTTTACAAAAAGGATAAGTGTAGGGAAGATTACACACGTTTTTAAAAGAACGTGAACATGAGAACTACGATTATTGAAATTGATATATATGTGTGTTTGTTACTTGTTAGAGTCAAATGCTTGTATCGAGTCATAATGGATGTTTTGCAGGAATTTTTCCAGATTCTAAAAGTGTAATTTTTCCAGAAAAACGCAGCAGACCAGTTTCTGTCAGAACAACATGACGGCGTCAGGATTAGAACCCGACGACGTCAGGAGGAGCAGAAACAGCTTATAAAATTCTTCTCGTTTTCTGTGCTATTTATAAATTTTTGGAAATTCTCAGGTCTTAATTTTCTAGAAAATCTGCAAACATCCATTTCACAAGCATTATATCCTAGTGTAGTTGAGTCATATATAGTTTTACCGCCAATTTTACGCGAAGGTTTCGTCTATTTTCTTAAAGTGTGCAGGTTTTATTTATCAAGAAGAAGAAACATAATATTGGATGAAGCTTATCACGCATACATTCTTCTTGGGAAAGAATTTAACCACTGCTTCACACGGATCCTACCGAGCTAATCAGGGGAGTACTAGTTTCTTTCTCTTTTAATTACCTTCCATTATCATAACTTTGATACTTTCTGTAACATATTGGATTTCATAAACACATCATAACATATAAATTAGGGGCGTATGGTTTGAAGGTTTAGAGAGAGAAAGTAGAAGATGGGAGCCTTTCTAGAGAGAGAAAGTAAACAAAAGAGAAAAGGTTAGATTAGAATGAAAGGTCCAACCCTCTACCTTGGGAGGTAGAGGGTATTTATAGTTACATACTACACGTCCTCCTTCGGACTGTGGATCAGGCATACAGTGGGTAAAGACCCGTCCTTCCTCCACGGTGTTACTCTAAACTATTCTACGCTACTGACTAACTAATTAACTACTAAATAACGTAAATAACTACAAGTCTACGAGCTAACTTATGCTAGATAATATTTGGGGTGACCGACTCTTCACTATGGAATTTCCAATTCCTAACAATCTCCCCCTAAGGGAGGTCACCCCATGTTTTACATTTTGAATCCTAGCATTCTATATAATCTTCAGTCTTGAGCTCGTAGACTTGAATTCTTCAACATCTGCATCTTTGTGCTTTTGTAGCGATTCTTCAAAGTCCGATTACTTTGTACTTTCAGTGGAGGCCTTTGAACTGATCCACATCTTTGATGATCTTCGAGCTTTCTTCGAGATCATCAGCCACAGTAAATCTCTGGATCACCCTTTATTGGGTTGCCATCATGTGAAGTTGTGACTTTCGGACCGACATGCTCACACTTTCTGGATCATGACATCTTTTCATCAGAGTAGCGGAAACTTTTACTGGTTCAAGATATTTGCAGCAGCGTAGCAGGAACATAGTATAAGAAATATCTGAGCCAGGTTCTGTAGATATGCACCAGTCATGATTTCTTCAATTAAGTGTGGATGCTGTGAGCATGCGGCTTTGGATTGACTCCTCAATTCTGATCAGCTGAAAACGTCGGGTGTACCTGCATACAACAGTTAGCTATAAAGAGCACGAAAGTGTCTTTGATCACTTTCGTTGAATTGAGGTACACGGCCCAAGGTTCCCCGTTGATCAGTACAAGTACTGCCTGTGATCAGGTATAATTCCGAAGAATCTCCTTGACAGGGTTTCGCAGCTGTTCTAGCTATTCTCAAATTGGAACGTCTCAAAGAAGACAACACGGAGTGAGTGAACCAGCAAATTGAGATTTACTGATTGATTAAAAATGATTTGAAAACAATTGCGTATTACTAGAAGAAAGAGTTTTGCAATACGACGAAGGTTTTATAAGAAAAATCAAATTTCAATCATAAATACCATTTTAATTTTGAAAACTTAATACACAGTCGATGTGCAATAGAAAAGAGTTTGAGCACACCAACCGGTTTTTCAAAGGTATCCATCAATCCATTTCCTGGACCAAGGTTGATTCAAGAGTGAATCGCCCCATCGTTTCTATCCAGTTGTCACAAGCTTGATCTTTAGAAAAGATCTCACATGTCACCCGCCAAGAGCTTGTTTGATGTTTGCTCTAGAAGGATTTCCATCTTCATCGTGAATACTTTTACATATCACTCGGATGTTCTGGCAATACCACAAGGATAATGCGTAGGACTCTCAATATATACTTACTTTCCACATTGTGTGAAACAATAAGTTTTCAATAATTTTGTGTCCTAATGAGATATTGTGGATGATCTCTTGGCTCTAGACTCGATTGTGCACATTTGGTTCCTATGCCGGAGACTAGGGAGAGGGTCTCCTTCTTCAATATCAACAATCTCTAAGAGAAAGTCGATAGATTATGTAGGTTCCCCATGAGAATGAAACAAGCCCTTTTAAGAGGAACTTGAGTAGCTTGGGAAATTGTAGTTCAGTGCGTCACTGGGTCCATGACGTCTTGTCTTCAATACCGGCATTACCTTAGTAACCGCCAGTAGCATATGTATTGAACCCGGTTACTGCCCTAAGGTTGAATTATTGGAGGGCTATTTCTTTTCACCCTTTTCACATTTAATTCTTTTTCATTCTTCAACCCCTTCAGTGCTTACCGAGACTTCATAACTAGAATCTTGTTGGGTTTATTCCAGTTCTAGCTCTATCTCAGTCCGCACTCTTCCCATATCTCATTTTTCTCATTTTTTCAATATACCTAAGGACTCTACACTATCTAGTGGATTGTCCCTGGGTAGATCCCTCTGGTTCTGGCGGATCGTGGGAACTAATACCTAACCTCACCATCCTTATAACTCCATACATAAAGTAAAATGGTCGGTCTTTTGGTACAGTTCATTCCTTTTCGAAACCAATAGAAAAATCATTTGGAAAATCAATCAAGGTACTTTTGATACGAGATCAAAGCATTTTGTACCTTAATAGTTTTGATCATTTAGAGAAACCTCCCCCTCAACATGTGCATATGATTTAGAAATTGTTTAGCACATGGAGGCAAGAAAACTTTGAAATATTTTCTTTGATCACAATTTTCATAGAAAAAGCCATTTGATTTTCTTGGTAAATTCTCCCCCTCAATATGTGCGTAGGATATTTGAAATCATTTTATCACATAGAGGAAAGAGTTCATTTGAAGTACATCCATGATCACAAAATCCATTAAGAAACCATTTAAAACACAATCAAGGTACTTTATGTTGAAACATATAAATCTTTGTACCTTGAAAGTTTGTTTTCTTTAGAATTGCTCCCCCTCAATATGTGCTTCGAGATTCAAAAGCGTTTAGCACATATGAGAGAGCAGCATGCACATCTGAATCAAAATGATCATCTTTAATCAAGCTTCATTATTAAATCTCAAATTCTCCCCCGATCAAAAGTATCAAACCCTTTGAGATTTTGGATCCCAAGTGATTTAATAAGGTTTAGAAAACATGGGATAAAATGTGGCCAGGTTTAAATACTCATCTTGTTTTTGGATAAATCCTCCTCCTCAACATGTGCATTGTGTATTTGAAATCGTTTGGCATATGGAGGCAGGAGTGCCTATGAAGGACTAAAAACGATTCCATTAAAACAGATTTGAGATTTAAATCACGATCTCGATCCCAAGTGATTTAATAAGGTTTAGAAAACATGGGATAAAATGTGGCCAGGTTTAAATACTCATCTTGTTTTTGGATAAATCCTCCTCCTCAACATGTGCATTGTGTATTTGAAATCGTTTGGCATATGGAGGCAGGAGTGCCTATGAAGGACTAAAACCTATTCCATTAAAGCAGATTTGAGATTTAAATCACGATCTCTCCCCCGATCAAAAATTTCAAACCTTTTGAGATTTGTGATCCCAATTGATTTAAATCATTTAAAAGATTTTGGGGAAAGACGTGGCAAGATTTAATTTTGAAAAATGATGGATAAGGAACAGTTTTTCGACATTAAAGATTGTTAGTGTCAAGTATGATAGTTTTTAAGAGATCTTTAAGTAAAATAAAATAATTTCACAATCAAACAAGAACAGAAAAAATTTCATTTTGTAAGATCTTTGAGTTTTAAAGAAAATCATACCATGACATAACATTAAATCTTTAGATCACCACATTTTAACGTACAAACGGACTTGATAGATAAAATATTGTTTGAAAATATTTAAATTGAAATCACTTAAGATTTGACAGAACAAAGTTCGGTGATTTTCAAAATTAAGTCCAATTAATTTTCAAAACAATATTTTACCATTTTCAAAACAATTTTTCAAAGTTTTAGAAAAATGGTATCATCACTATTTTCCTGCACAAAATACGTTAGGTGGTTGGGAAGCTTTTGTTGATGTTGTTGCTGTAGGGCTTGGAAGAAAAACCGTCTGCTAATGCAGTGAGACTTCTTACGTTGCACTTTAATGCCAACTGAGGTCAAATTAAGCTCCGTTTCTTCAGTCACTTAGAAGAAAACCATCTGCTGATGCAGTGAGACCTCTTATGTTGCATTTATGCCAACTTTCCATTGAAGTCTAATTAAGCTCAGTTTCTTCATTTTTCAACCCAAAATATAGTTACCCTTTCCTTTCGGCATCCAATCATTCAATTGTGGGATCCGGATCGGGAACATTCTTATATACCAATATACCTGCATTCTTTAGTGAACACATATACAGATATATGGTGGTCGACATCACCCAAACAACAATCGACTAATTCAAGTCAATTCAACATATCAATCAGTTCATATAAGGTATGGGAATAATGTGTTTATCAAACTATAATCATCTAATCCTAACAATCATATCCTGGGCACCTAGTCCTTCAACGTAGATTAACATGTTTAGCATTTAAGTATTTAGGATAATTAGATAATCTCGTTAGATGATACAGATTTGAAAACATTCTCCCCCTCAATCAATGACTTTATTTTTCTGAAAATTTTAAAAGCACTGAAGTCATTGATTGAGTTTTCAATTTTAACGAAAACTCTGAAACTGATTGATTTAATAAGCAACTCATTTACCACCATTTTGTTAAAACAAATATTTTTCTGAAGAATTTTTGAAGGAAAAATATTTGAGTAGGAATAGTAGTCCTTCGACATACTTTCCTCATTAAATTTTAGGAAAAGTGCACGGAATATTTTGAAAATTGGTTTAGCGCAGCACTTTCCTTTCTTGAAGAGCGGGTTGCTATCAGAAATAATAGCAAACCATGGTTTAAGCACGGGTTACAGTTTGAAGTAACTGCAAGCCATCATTTGAAGCCCGGATTACAGTCTGAAATAACTGTAAGCCATAGTTTGAGACATGTTTAGAAAGAAATATTTACACCTCCTGCTCGAACTTCATCTAAAGTCCCGTGCCATTATTGAATGACATTTCTAAGACCGTAGATGTTATCGATACCAGAAGACATGTCTTAGAAAAACAATATTTTTGGTCTTTTTCAAATTTTCTGATTTTTATGGGTTTTTGTAATTTTCAATTTTTCTATTTTCTTTTTGTTGGTTTTATATTTTTGTATTTTGTTTTTCTGATAAATATATACAAAGATAGAGAAATAGTTTAATAAGATGATGATACGAGTACCGAGATAAGGAAATCGTTCAGCACTTTGTAGAAGATAGAAGTCATCATCTCTTAAACTTTCACCACCAAATCATTCGAGGCTCTTGAATCGTCGTAAGAACTTGAGCCTTCAAAAAATGAATCTTTGGTAGCTTCCCCTCAAACCGACAAACTAAGAAAAAAGACCATTTCCCCAAGAAGTAGAAATGAATGAAAACAGTCTCATTGAATGAAGCTCTGCACCCCGAAGAACACGAGAACACCAAAGTAACAAGTTGAAACATTGATCGTCTCAGTGGTTCTCAAATCCGGAATAACTGATGAAATCCGATCACATGAACCTGTTGTGCGTCCCCGATGTACACATTACTCTTCGAGATTGACCAGTTGTCTATTCAGGGGAACAATACATCAACATCTTCATTTTACCTAGTGCATTCCAGATATCTTCCATATAACCAATCAGCCCATAATGTACACAAGTACCCAACCAGAGTAGAGACAACAACATCACAGTAACTGGTTGAATCACTGATCTTCTCTGCATATGTCAACTCCGGAATAACTGATTAAGCTCGATCATGTGAATATGTTTTGCGACCCTGATGTACACATATCTCTCCCCTGATGGTTGCGATTTCATTGGAATCATCATTAAATTGTGTACATGAAGCACTAACCGGAAGCACTTTATCATAAATCATATAGAAGATGTCGATAAGCAATATCATCTCACGTACCGAATATTCTTCTCACATTTCTTCCAACTAAACGCTGAAGTAACACATACCAAAAGTCTCCAGAGACCATTTCCCCCAAATAGTTGGAATAATACATCCTTCCCCCAAATAGTTGGAATAATACATCCTTCCCCCAAATAGTTGGAATAATACACCAAAGGCTACGAGTTAAACACTGAGTTTCTCTACGGTTATGACCATTGTCTTTCCAGGATAACTTCAATCAGGTAGAAGTGTTAAGTTCATCATGTGTACTCGTTGTGCTTTTAGATATATGTCTCCTTCCCCCTTGCTGGTTTTGATACCTCAGAATAAGCAAAACATAATATACCCACAAACATGAAATCTTGTGAGAAGAACTCAAATAGCCCAAATGAATCCTGTGAGAATCAACTGCTACAGAAACTCTCCCTGACTATCTTTATCAACCCATATGTAGACAATTTGAAGTGACCACTGTTGAAGAAAACGCGATATACCAAACTTGAAACTGAAGTCGAATTCCCCGCATTTGTATCTTAAGCTTGCACTTAATGATGGAAGAACGGTGTCGAGAATCTATCAAGCAAATCTCTAAGTACTCACTACTCAAACAAAGTATGAGACATTAACACCTCTTGTGATTATCCACAACGACATTTGCGTGTGTCACTGAGTAAAACTACGTAACTCCTTAAAGTGATAGTAAACCAGGTCTTCAACCATCCACTCCGACTGCTGGTAACTAGATAAAACAAGTCTTCAACTCAAGTTCTTAAGCCCGATCAAGTTATCAAATAAGAACACACCTTTGTGAAAGTCAACTTCAATCTCAAATAAGTGATAAATGATTAACTCCGAAGTAATCAACTTATGTCAAATGTCATTCCCACTGAATGAACCGGAACAAATGATTCCTCAACATCAATGCATTCTTCCTAAAAGTATACATGTAGAGACTGATCTGGAAGATTCACCAATAACTTTGAGCGGATGAGGTAGTCATTTTTCTTGAAGTTCATGTGGTTGATTTATAGCGTGCACGTTGAGAGGAACAATAATCCGTAAAGATTTGGCAAAGGAATCCCAAAGAGCGGATCATTATTCATGAGTGCAACTACAATATTATGATAGTCATTATCAACGCCTTGATGAATAACTAGAGATTGGGCTTCTTGAGTAGTCTGAGTTGTACTTCTTAGATGATCAGCATTCGCTAGCGGTTGGAAATACTCATCAAACATATCTTGAAACAATGAATCCCAAACAATGAATTCCAGTTATCCTTAGAAGTGAAGCATTAGGCGTAGAGAGTCATATGACCATAATTCAAGCATCCATCAACATGTAGTATATGCACTCTTCTCCCCCTCAAAAATTGCATCCGAAGTTGCCATTTTTGATTTGAACAAGTGAATAAGAATATACACCAATGAATGTAGATCCACTTGAGAGTTGAAAGAGTGTGGAAAAACATGAAGCTTGTTGATGAATAATGTCGATGAGAATGGTCATACACATGAAGATTTCTCTTCTTTTGAAAATAAAGCGCACATAAGCATACACCTTTCTTTTCTTTGAGGAACGGGGCCTGAAGTGTTATCTGCAGACGCCATAATGATGAAGTACGAGGCCTGAACTGATGTGAACAGACGTCATAGCCGAAAGAATATCAAGATTGAGTTACTTGAGCCCGTGAGTTATGAGATATCAATCCATTTGTAATCCATACTTTAAGCCAGTCCATGTAGTGAAGGATCGAAGTATCTGCAACTGAGTAAGGACTACCTGCACTAATATTACAAACTTGATTGCATATATTTTGGTTAGTGACATTAGTATCCAAACCCTTTGGGGTTTCACAGGAAACCTTGATTTTGTCATCGGTAAACAGCTTTCCGGTAGGTATCCACCTAAGTCCAGCATCCTTAAACATTCTACCCGACGGTATCCAATTATAGCTGGGTCTAGGATTGTTAGGCTTCTTATGCATAGTGGAAGACTTATCCTTATTCCTAGTTTCTAAAGATTTAGTAGTTGGTATCCATCTAGACGAAGTTTTTGGATTGTTTTGCTTCATATACACAGTAGATGACCTAGTGAAAATCCTAGACTTAACAGGAGCATTTACTTTCATTAGGGATTTAGAAAAACAGTTATCATGATGTGCCTTAAAGATGCATTTCAGACAATTTGAGCAAACAACTTGTCTGGATTCAGAAATTGATCTAGAGTTCTTAGACTAATTTGCTATGGGAATAACTTTATTCAAAATGCAACCACTCTTAGATCCAAGCCAATCCCTAGTGTTTAGTTGAGTGTTTCTAGGAGATGGTTTAAAACTACTAGCAGTGCCTTGAAATCTCGTAGAATTCATCACCCTAGGTCTAGCACCTAAAATTCCATCTGTTTTAATCTGTGCCTTTTTCCTAGCTTTTTCTAGATGATAGTTCTTGAACAAATCATTCATATCATGAGAATTCTTAGGAAAATAAAGTGAAGTGACTGGTTTTGATAAAACTTGTTTCGCATCAACTTGGGAGGCAAACCGTGCTTTCGAAAAATTTGTTAGTTCAGACTTAAATGCAGTCGGTTGTCTAACAACTGGTTTTCCCAAGATTGATGGTTTTGCAAACTTAGTGTTCACACTATTCCCTGTTGTTTTTCTGAGCTCATTCTTTAAGGCAACTATTGTGAAGCTCTTATCCTGAAGTTGAGCTTTGAGTTCATCAATTTTTGCTATCAAAGAGTTTGATTGTTCCATTGACTTAGTTCTAGCTTCTTTGACAGAGTCACTTAGTTCTATGTGATGCTTTCTCAAAGACTCATTTTCCTTTAGTAATTTGGCTACACAAATCGCTAATTCATCATTTCTAATTTGAATATCATCAATAACATTAACATCAGAATTACTTGTAACCAAACTACTTTTCACATGCATATCAGAAATATGTTTTTTCAAATTGTTGATAGTCGAGTTGTTGGCTTGAAGATGAGCTTTTAAATCGTTTATTTCAAAAAATTCACGAAATTCAGGATTCCGGATTTTACATGGTTTCTTAGTTTGAAAACTTTCCCCCTTTCTTTGTATTGCAATTTCAAGAGAAATGCAATGTTTGTCAAGTTTTGAGAATTTGTTTGAAAGTTCATCAAAAACCTTTTTATCAACCATATCATTTTTTTTGAATTTATTAGACTCAGCCTCAACCAAGGAACATTTATCAGAATCATGTTCAGTATTAAGATCAGTTTGTTTAGGTACATTAGCAGATGCACTATGTTGAACAGTTAATGGTACCTCATCACATGACACCTGCTCATTTGTTGGTCTGATATTTGCATCCACATCATGTGTAACAAGAGTCACTGAACAACTGGTTGTTTCAAACTTAATCACCTCTGAGCCTCTGTATTCAGTGTCAACTGATCCATCATCCGATGCCTTACCGATCTCAACACTACAATCTATTGATTGTACCCGACATTCATTCACCTTTCTGATCACCGCATCCACTTCTTGTGTGAGCGGAATTACTGAGTAGTTGGTTACATCATTCTTAGCTGTCTCTGATATTCTGCATTCAGCAACACCCGACCTTTCAACTGATACATTACCCAACTCATCACAACTATCTCTCAACTGCACCTGACACTCATCCACTTTTTCATCTTTATGTGTAACTTCCTCAATGTACTTCTCCACATTATCCATGAGTTGGATGAATGTCTCAATGAACATGCTAATTTCCATTCCAGTGTGTCTCTTGAAAGACATTTCAGTCAGGTCTTGATCATAATCTGATGTAAATTCCCCACTTATGAATGACTGAAATTGGTTGTGGATCACTTGAAGTGCAGCACTGGAACTATCCTTTTGAACCTTTTCTTTATCAAGTTGTTGTTCTAATTGTTCTAAGTTCAATAGTAATGTTCCCGTTAATGTGGATAAGTCTTGACGGAAAATGGCAATGCATGTTCGTTCCATTCTTATCGGTGTGAGTAACATGAGGTGTGAGTGAAGTTGTTGATAAGGTTCAATGCTACTTTCCTTTTTCATGGCATTCTGTAGCCTGAACAGGTGCAAATCTTTCTCATTGGACTCAGAGCATGAAGAACTCACATCATCATTGATTGATTCAATCATCTTTAATCGTTCAGTGTAGCATACATTATCATTGTTGTCCACAGCATCATACAATTTAAGTACTTCTGAAATTACTGGGTCAGTAGTGTAAGACATGATGTTGTAGTATACACGGGATTTTACAAGTCTATGATTTAAACCGAGAAATAGATTCTTTCGCGGGATTTTACAAAATCAAGAAGAAACTGTGATATAGAGACCAATAGAACGTGTTAAGATAACTGATGGATCGACACAATGATAGAAAATTGTGTGTTAGGTCTTATGGTTATTTGTAGGATTAGCAGAGATGTTGTTTGGTTGAGATTTGGATTGGTTTATGCACGATTTTTCGGAGAAATTTAGGTCAAAAAGCATAAAAACCTCAATAACTTCTGTTCGGAGCGGATTTAGGCCTCAAAGGTTGCCCGGCGTGCCATTCTCCTCATTCTCACGGTCGTTTTGATGGGTAGAACGCTGAAAACGGAGTTACGGATCAAAAGTTATAGCCGTTTGAAGTTTTGTCGGGAAAAGTCAACAAGTCGCTAGAGACAAGTCACTATAAACCTTGAGAACAAGTCGCTAAGTCACCAAGTCGCTAAGAATCCTTGAACCAAGTTGCTAAGCACCAAGTCGCTAAGTATTATGACAACAAGTCGCTAAGCACCAAGTCGCTAGACACAGTTAAGTTGCTAAAGAACAACTCGCTAAGATCCAAGTCGCTAGTATCAAGTCGCTAACAATTTACACTACAACTCGCTAACAATTTCTGAAGCAAGTCGCTAACCTCACCAAGTCGCTAGCCGTAGTGGAGAATCCAATAACTTGTACTATTTGTCGGCTTGTCTCAATAGACAAGTCGCTAGGCTCAAGTCGCTAACAACAAACACTGTAAATCGCTAACTTTTACTGAAGCAAGTCGCTACGATGAAAAACACTACGAGAACCAAGTCTCTAGCAAGAAAAACTTCAAAAACACACTTTTCAATCCAAAACAAGCTCAACCACAGTGATTCAAGCTTTCCAAATCAAAACCCAAGCACTTACAATGATTCTAAACACAAAAGTACAATCAAAATCCAAACTTTAACACAAGAAATGATCCAAATGATGCAAAAACCACTAAACTTTTTCAAACCCAGAAACCATATAACACCACTAGAAATCCAAGGATATGTAAGAGAGATGATCAAACCATGGCTCTTGATACCATTTGTAATTTATTGGATTTCATAAACACATCATAACATATAAATTAGGGGCGTATGGTTTGAAGGTTTAGAGAGAGAAAGTAGAAGATGGGAGCCTTTCTAGAGAGAGAAAGTAAACAAAAGAGAAAAGGTTAGATTAGAATGAAAGGTCCAACCCTCTACCTTGGGAGGTAGAGGGTATTTATAGTTACATACTACACGTCCTCCTTCGGACTGTGGATCAGGCATACAGTGGGTAAAGACCCGTCCTTCCTCCACGGTGTTACTCTAAACTATTCTACGCTACTGACTAACTAATTAACTACTAAATAACGTAAATAACTACAAGTCTACGAGCTAACTTATGCTAGATAATATTTGGGGTGACCGACTCTTCACTATGGAATTTCCAATTCCTAACAATCTCCCCCTAAGGGAGGTCACCCCTTGTTTTACATTTTGAATCCTAGCATTCTATATAATCTTCAGTCTTGAGCTCGTAGACTTGAATTCTTCAACATCTGCATCTTTGTGCTTTTGTAGCGATTCTTCAAAGTCCGATTACTTTGTACTTTCAGTGGAGGCCTTTGAACTGATCCACATCTTTGATGATCTTCGAGCTTTCTTCGAGATCATCAGCCACAGTAAATCTCTGGATCACCCTTTATTGGGTTGCCATCATGTGAAGTTGTGACTTTCGGACTGACATGCTCACACTTTCTGGATCATGACATCTTTTCATCAGAGTAGCGGAAACTTTTACTGGTTCAAGATATTTGCAGCAGCGTAGCAGGAACATAGTATAAGAAATATCTGAGCCAGGTTCTGTAGATATGCACCAGTCATGATTTCTTCAATTAAGTGTGGATGCTGTGAGCATGCGGCTTTGGATTGACTCCTCAATTCTGATCAGCTGAAAATGTCGGGTGTACCTGCATACAACAGTTAGCTATAAAGAGCACGAAAGTATCTTTGATCACTTTCGTTGAATTGAGGTACACGGCCCAAGGTTCCCCGTTGATCAGTACAAGTACACGACCCAAGGTTCCCCGTTGATCAGTACAAGTACTACAATCTAAATCTTTCACTAATGCCTTTGACACAACACTTCTAATGAGGAATAAAGAACTATCAACAAGAGAACCTCAATAGTCTTGATGATGACGAAGCATGGCAACTCATGGACTTGAGCTTGCTCGACTTCAAGATGTGGTGATCTCGCCTTTAAGAGGAACCTAGAGAATCACACAAAAACAAACACAAACTACATAGAAAGATCCTTTGGATCTGAGGTTAGAAAGTTTACAATACTAGGAGAAAGTATGTCTAGGAGTGGCAACCTAAAGTGAAGAAATGGCTCACTATTTATAGAATAAATATTGCTACTGTTCCACGGATCCCATGGATCCCTTACTTGAGGGATCCGTCCAGTGTAAACTGGGGGAACCGTGAGACGCTCCTCTTTGCCCATGGGTTTTAGGTCATGGGTCATGGGTTATGGGTCATGGGTCCTAGACTTTGGACCATGGGTAACCAAGTAGATACAATGTATCTAGTAGATGCAATGCATCTAGTCCATGGGTCATGGGTTGGCTCCATGGGTAATGGATAATACCCATTTATGACTTATGCATGATGTCATGCAATGGGTTATGGGTTAAGCTCCATGGGTATGGGTCATGGACTTTGGGTTATACCCAACTACATTCAATGTATTTGGTCAATGGGTCAAATACTTAAACTTCTACCCATTTATATTACCCATTATAATACATACTAATTATGTATATATGTACCCAATATGTAAACACTAGTTGTTGTACATATGTATTACTAAATCATGAAAACACTATTACATGTTTAGTATTTTATGTGAAAGCGTAAGTGTGTTAGTAAACTATTGGCTCAAACCATTTATGTATTTTATTTGTTTCGTTAAAATGATTTTACGTTTGTTATCGACAAAACATTAGAAGATCGTAAATATATATAAACGTTTTTACGGCTTATTTGTATTAACAAAAGCGTCTCATGGATAGGAGTTATATGACTAGCACAAAAACCATATACCACTCAAATTCCACCCAAAAATGTGAGGTTCGCCCATAGATCTATAGGAATTAAAGCATTCACCTTTAATTCTTCGAGAGTGTACCGGTAGTATAATAGATTCTAGAACTTGTTTTGGGATGCATCCCGAGATTACTAGTGAGACTACACCTGTGTAGTTATGAATAACTAAATGATAAGAGGCATTAGGGTAACCCTTGTTGGATACCCGTATTATAATTACTTCTTCCACATCGGTTGAGTAATTACCCCACACCCTTGCGATGTACTCATATTTAGTACATGATACCCCTAGTTAACCCCTCAGAGCCTATCCTTTTCGCGGTTCTCGTGATGTTTCGGTTTTCCGGAATATCAATTAAGAGCATTGTTTACAATCCACCCTCAAATGTACACCCAAATAGCCTTAGCCTACCTTGTATGCACTCATCTTTAGTGCATTATTGTTATCATACTAAACCTTTAGTTCAATTATCTAGTTACTTGCATGGTTGCTAAGTCGAGTCATATCTTTTGTACACATATTTGGGATGATTGGGACTCATGGGTAAAGTAATATTTTATAGAGTGACGGGAAAGAACGTTAAATTCAAATTCCCTTTATTTACGTAATTAAATACTCCAAGTGTTTTGATCTTTTCAAATCGGGTCAAATTAGTGTTAGAGTAATAAAAACTCAAGTGTAGGGATGCTCCTATAAATCCCTTATATTTTGATGTTATCTTAGAGGATGGTAGAGTAAAAGTGTATGCAAAAAAAAAAAAAAAAAAAAAAAAAAAAAAAAAAAAAAAAAGGGCTACCATCCTACATCTATATTTATATTTAGATTTGTTTGTTTCAAAGTTATTTAGAGTTTAGTGAGTCGAATCTTGGCTTAGCAACACCATTCTTTTCATGCTTGTAACATAAGATTATTGACTTGCCACCACTAAATCGCCTATCCAACCAAACCCTTTGTTTCCCTACCGTAAGCCTAACGTTACAACCCTTTAAAGACCTCTTAGATAGTTGTTCCTAGGTGCTTACGCCAAAGCGGTGGAGGTTTGATCTAGTCTCAAGCCTATGATAATCTATGTACTATGACCGGTTAATGAATGTTTATCTTCCATTTCCATTTACTATATTTCATATACACCCGAGAGATGAGAGAATCCAAACACCCCTTGTGAGGTTCTAGTATATAATTTCCGTGCTTGTTATGACTATTGCGGTGCTTTTACTTGTTGTGAATTATGTTAAACCAATGCTTCATGCCCCCTAACTTATAAATTGATTGGCCAAAATCACATTTGCCTGAGGAAAAGCAAATACCAAGTGTAAGGATATTTGATAAGGATTTAAAACGTATGTTTTTAAGGGGTCATTTAAGCCCTTAATTTCCCACTTTTATATCCGTTACTGCTTAATTTCGTTCCTTTTCACTTTTTAGGTCTCTTGGAAGCAAAATGCTGGAATTATGCATATTTGGACGAAAAGGAGTGAATATATGAAGAAAATTGCTAAGTCAAAATCGAAGACATTCAAGCTGCTGGAATTATCCCAACTATTACTTCGCCAAGGCGAAACCCTAATGACGGCGATCTGACGACGTCCCACCTATAAGGCGACGCCGTCGCGAATGTAAAATTATATATAGAAATCGAATTTTCAGAATTTTTACAGAGGTAGACTTGTGGAGTAAAAACCCTAAACGTTTGTAGTCTGACTTGGACAATATCTTAGGGTTCTCAAACTCTATTTTACATCAAGATAAGTGTTTTACTTCATTGATTTCATTATGTCTTCGATTGAATGTGTGTATGCTTGTGTGTTTAACATGTCCGGCTAAATTTCTTATGTGTTTGCTTAGATCTATAAAACCTAGTTATTAATTATTGATTGGTTGTCTCTTATCTTAATTGTAATTGGCTTAGGAGTGCGATTATGCCATCGTTGTGTTTAAATGCTTGAGTAATCTTTGTAAACCTTAGTTTATAAATCACTTAGCTGATTTCGTAGGCTAAACATCAAAAGATAACCCTTAAAGTTAGTTTATGAATCATAAGGAATTTCGTAGACGATAACCTTAAGGTAGTCTCAAAGAGTTAGGGGAAAAGGCACACCCTACGACCTTAGAAAACACAACGCGTTAAGAATAAGGATGTGACAATTCAACCACCAATAAAAGATAACTAGGGAATAATAGTATCTAGGTAGACACATTTTTAATCATCATACGAGCACACATCAATAGACATAAGACTACCCATAGTTTAGATAATTAGATAGTAGAAGTAATCGGTAGAAGTACCACCCCCAAATCCAAACCCCGAGATTTTACCCTTAGCTTTCTAAAAAATATAAAAAGATAAAAAAATAATCTTCCTCAACCTCAACCTTAGTGTAGTACACTTCCTACTAGCATTACTTTCCCCTAGAGAATGATATCAATACCCGAGGCTTACCCAATACTACACTACAACGATTAGGTTCACTGCCTAGGGTGTTGAAAAACTTGCTCGACGAAAAGGAAGTTCCTTAGACCCCGAACGCGCCTTATACGCACATCAGTTAGCATATTTATATGGTTGATAAAGGTAAGTTTAATGTTGTTATTGTGCTCCTAATGATGTTATGACTAGTGATAATCACTAGTTATAGTTATGTTAATGTATGTTTATGCCATGTACTTACTAAGCGTTTCGCTTATGGTTGTAGTTATGATGTTTTGTAGGTTCGAGCGTTGAAGATAAACGTAAGAATAAGGTTTAGAATGGACTACATTTAGACGTATAGTTTTGGACGTGTAAATTAGACGACCGTAATCTTTTTGACCAAACGTGCTTGAAGTTGGAAGCCCCGAAGTGTTTTTCTTATTTTGGTATATCTTCGACTTAATTGGTCATTTTGTTTAACTCGGTCTATTGTTCATGTTTATGTTAAGTTAAGTGTTTATGTTAGTACAAAAAGTGTGACGGGTTATAATGAGTGTTTATGATGCTTGCTGGATTGGGCCAACAAGCTGTTGATGGGCTAATCTTGTACTAATCCAAGTGATTGATTGAATCCCTACACAAGTGAGAGTAAACCGTTAGCCTTACCGTGCTGATGGACCCCACGATTAAGCTGCGGCGTGAGAGTAAGTACGCATTCTTGTCAGAGATAATAAGAGTGTGTGTTTTATTATGAGAGAGAAAATTATACCTTGTGAGGGGGTTAGAACCCATTTTACAGGTGAGGCTCACTGTTAGGGTTTCCTAACAACTCGCATATAAAAGTTAGTGGCCGGAGTGGGACCTTTGTCGGGCAAAGGTTCCGTAATAATCGCGGATGCAGACACATAATACTTTCCGCGGCCAGAGGTTTGGTCCGCTGGGCATTCTGCGTGCGTCTTTGAGTCTGGACCGTAGCCAATTTTGTTATTGCGCTTATTGTTGATCTAGTACTCGTGGTTGTTTCATTGTTGGGTCTGGGCCCAGTATGTGTTTAGCACAAGCTAAGCCCAGTAGGCCTGCTGTACGTGCTATACGTCATCAAGCCCCCCCAGTCTAGTGTATTCATTACGTGCAGTTGCTTATTGCATGCGGTGAATGTTACTAGACTTAAGGTGACTAATCAGCTTTTCTTCCGCACCTTTGAAGCGTCTCTCTGATGCTTCTTTTCTTGGAAGGTGTTTCATGCGATGTGGACGCGTTTGGACTTTTCATCTTCTGGTTGATTTGACTGAGTGGGCCACGCGTCGCTGTTATCCTTATCTTTTACTTTTCATCCTGATCGTTCAACCGGATTTTCACCGACACGTGTAATCATCTTGTATTATCTTAATTTGGATATGCCCCTAGTATAAATACTACCCCTGTTTTTACTATTTCACTTTTCTTCCTTTTCTGTATTTCGCCATCGCCACTTTGATTTTTCCCTTTTCTTGAAAAAGATATTCGTCCGCTTACCAGGTTAGATCTTGAGTTTATACATCCGCCATGAGTACTATCACAGATATCAAATGCCACACTACCCTAGAGATGTTTGGGACTTTCCTTCGTAAGTTCTACATTCCTCCTGAGGTCCATCCAGAGCTTCCTTCCCCTAATTACACTACGCACGAGCGTCCCCGAAATAAATTGGTTTGTACACTAGGTTCTTTCATTATGCGAACTTTCTTCTTCCACTGTCGGTTTTCCTTGTTTATATTATTAGGTATTATCGTATTAAAATTACCCAGCTTTCGGTCATAGGCGCGGCCAAGGTTTCTCATTTTGAGATTTTGTGTCGTGCCCATGGTATTTCTCCAACTATTGGTTTAATTCGTTGCTCTAATGTGGACTCAAAGAACAAAGGGTGGATTTCTTTTAGTAAGCGCGATGGCGCTCCTGTAGTTTATTCTAAACCCCTTGACTCTCTGAAGAGCTGGAATGATCACTTCTTCTGGGTTGATGCTTTTGCCTGTCCTGCTTTGTTTCCCTGGAATGCCAACAAAAATCTACTGAAGAACCCTATGCCTCAGGTTGACGAATATAATGTTAACGATTATACAACCCTTGTTGCCCATCCTGCTCCTTTCAGGAAGTTTCCTGAAGTGTTTCTTTGTTGGGTTGGCTTGAGTCGTTATTAACCTTTGGGCGAGGATATGTATCCTGAGCTTTTTTAATGATGACGAAACGGGTAGGTTTCTGCCTTGGTTTTGTTTTCTATGGTTCGTTTCCCTGCTTAATTTTTTAAATTTGTTAATACAAATAAGCCGTAAAAACATTTATTTATATTTTACGATCTTCTAATGTTTTGTCGATAACAAACGTAAAATCATTTTAACGAAACAAATAAAATACGTAAATTGTTTGAACTAATAGTTTCTAACATATTCACATTTTCACATAAAACACTAAAACAAGTATAAGTGATTTTATGATTTAGTAATACACATGTATAACAACTAGTGTTTACATATTTGGATAAAATATACACATAACTAGTATGGAGTATATTGGGTAATATAAATGGGTAGAAACTTAAGCATCACAACCCATTGGGCAAATACATTGAATGTAGTTGGGTACAACCCAAAGCCCATAACCCATGGATCTTGACCCATAACCCATTGCATGACATCATGCTTATATCATACATGGATAATATCCATAACCCATGGATCAACCCATACCCAAGTGACCAAGTGCATTGCACTCAAAGATACATTGTATCTAGCCAAAGATCCATGGTTCAACCCATGACCCATGACCCATAACCAAAATACCCATGGGTAAAAGGGAACGTCCCACGGATCCCTAGCTTAACGCTAGATGGATCCCTTGTGGAAGGGATCCGTGGGATCCGGGGAACAATAGGATTTTCCTCTATAAATAGTGAGCCATTTCTTCATTATTTCTTACCCCTTTCTAACACACTTTCTCCCTGAGTTAAAAACTCACTAACCTCAGATCCAAGAGATCTATGTTTGTAGTTTTGTTTTTGTGTGATCTTTTAGGTTCCTCTTAAAGGCAAGATCACCACCTTTGAAGTCGAGCAAGCTCAAGTCCATGAGTTGCCATGCTTCCTCATCATCAAGGCTACTGAAGTCTTCTTGTTGATGATTCCTTTCTTTCTTCAAAGAAGTGTAGTGTTGAAGACATTAGTGAAAGATGTCTCAAGTGTCAAGATGAAGATATTAGTGAAGGGTATCTATCGTCTATAGCATAAGCACTTGTGGTAGGTGCTTAGAACTCAAGACTAGAAGCATTAGTGAAAGGTGCTTAGAAGTGAAGACACAAGACATTAGTGAAAGGTGTCTTGTAGATCTAGTCAAAGGCATTAGTGAAAGGTGCCTTAGATGTACATTCGATATGGTGTGTTTCGATGTACAAGATAGACTAGTATTAGATTCAAGGATATTGATATCCTTGATGATGTTGTAAAGGAGTAAGATCTCCTTTGGGATTAGTCGTTGGTGTAGTGTGGTAGTAGTTCCTCCATTGCAATGGAACTAGGTGCTTAGCCTAGTACCTAATAAAGGGTAGGCGACGTTGTGAAGGTGTAGTTCACCTTGGAGTGAAAGAACTAGGTACTTAGCCTAGTACCTTATAAAGGGTAGGCGACGTTGTGTAGGTTTGGTTCACCTTGGAGTGAAAGAACCCGGTGGTTAGCCTAGCACCGGAAAAAGGGTAGGCGACGTTGTGAAGGCTTCTCCGCCATAAGGAGATTGGTGTAGTGTTTACGAACTATCAAGTAGGTGACTCGAGGAGTGGAGTAGGGCAAGGAAGGTGTCCTTGTAGCCGAACCACTATAAATACTCGCGTTGTGGTTTTGTGCTTATTACTCTTATCTTTTCATTACATATCTTTATATGCTTGTTTATCAACATCCAACATACACAACCAAATAGATTGACATAAGTCGATCTAAATAGTTTAAAAGGAAGTTTTAATTGGTAAAACTATTCAACCCCCCTTCTAGTTTTCCACAATTGGCATCAGAGCTTCGTTACCAAGTTTCTTGAAGTATATTGTACTTTAAAAACTTGATACGATCCATGGTTAATTGAAAACTACAAAGAAGGTTTTTCATAAAAACAAATACCATGTCTTTTAAAACTATATGTTTGGATGTTGATTTGATAACAACATTTTTTTTATTTTTTCATTTAATTGCACTAATCTTCTTTGTCATGTTGATTAGTCAAAGCTCATACCCACCAAGCTTTAGGAGTCGCTTGGTAACAAGAATACCTTCCTTAAGAAGGTATCTTAAACGCAAAGGAGCGGGAATAGTCTAAGTGACATTTGCTGTGTCATTTGTAAAGACATTCCTAAGTGCGCTAGAGGTATGATTTTCTTTTTACTTTGCTTGATAATTAAGTATACCTATTTAGGTATTTATATGATTATCTTTTGTGCAATTACATGTTTTACATGAAACTTCATTAGGAAGCCTTTTTCTCACATACGTGTTTTATTTCTCGTCTAAAGTCGTGGTATATAAAACTTATGTTGTGTTTCTTTTAATCCAATAATAAAACAAAACACGAATTTCAAAAATTCCTCCTTCCCTATAAATAACCCCACCGTCGACCACTCTACCAAACCCTCACTTTTTCAAATCTTCCAATTTCAAAAATTTCCTCTCATTCAAAAATTTCATCTTCCTCCTCATTCCATCTCAACCGAAACCAAAAAGATTCGTCATCAACATGGTTTACATCGCACTCGTGCTCATCGCCTTAACACTCATCGCACTTGTGTTCCCTATGATGAAGTTCACATATGGAGACATTTACTTTGTGTTGTTAATCTACATTGGGATCATATACCCAATCCTTTGTATCATCTTTAGCATTGAAATGCAATATTACTAATAATCTTATTGTCTTTGTTATTTTTTTTTGTGATTTATATGTTTCATATTCCTTCGTGATACATTAGAAGTCATGTATGCATGCTAAAAGAAAATGTAGGATAAAACACTTCTCGTGGTATAAAGATGTAAAACCTATGTTTTTATCAAATCTGTTTCTGTTACTACAGATCCACGGATCCCGAAAGTTATACTAGCTGGATCCCTTTTGAAAAGGAACCGTGGGATCCGTCCTACTGGAGAACAGTTTTTCATGCAAATTAAAACCATTTTTCTTCTAAAAGTAATACTCCACTAGAATGTCAAAACCATAAGTGAGTCAAGTGTCTTTCTTGTTTAAAAACCATTGTTAATAAAAATCTAATAAAAACGTTAGATAATCATAAGTTGACCATAAACATCACCTCCTATTAACCCATCACTTCTATAGGTTCAACTATGATGCATGAATACGAGTTTGATTTTTCACTCACTAGCGTCTACACTCCTAACATCTCTCTTGAGCCCAACACACCTGGCAATCATGTCCGTGGGTTCAACAATCTCGAAACTCGTCACTTCCATGAAGGACGTATTGTAGACACCTCTCTACAATTCGAAGAAGGTATCAATACCTCCTTCCGAGCCATAGGACTAGAATGTCTTCTTGAAATCAACGAGAAGATATGTCCAAGGTTCATAATGGAATTCTTCCGTCAAGTCAAACTTGTTCGTAACGAGGATCGCTCTCTATCTCTTTGGTTTTATATCAAAAACCAAAAGTTCACTCTAACCCTTGGGCATTTTGCTCACATCCTCCGGATTCCAAATCATGGACAATGTGCCTTCACCGAAGATTGGTTTCTTGATTCTCTCTTCAACTTTCGTGAAGAAAATAGCCCATATTGTTCACACATACCCTCTCCGGAAGATTTAAATCGCATAATATGCAAACCTCGACCATAATACTCCAATCCAAACATTATCTTTACAAGGGATATCCGAGAAGAGTACAAGCCTCTTGCACTCATCCTACGTGAAAATGTTTGGAGCCTTAGGAGAAATCGAGAAATTCTTCCCGCTTGTTGTGCTCACATGTTGTACTGTTTGCTAACACAACAACCATACAATCTCGCCTACTTCTTCGCAAGGCGAATTGCAAATCTTCAAGGCTCCAAGAATAAACTCATCCCTTATGGAATGTTCTTGACACGCCTCTATCATAATGTTATGCACTTCCATCCTCAATTTCAAAGTCCGTTGTACGTACTTGTGAACAATATGATGGAACCGCTAAACATATCTCTCATGAAGACTTTCTTCATTCTTGATTCAACCAACACTCATCAATCACATAATGATTCTCCTAGCGAAAACACTCAAGGAACCTAGTAGTATTCCAAAATAGGATCAATTCTATTGTACTCGTGCTTTATCAATGTAATCCAATTTCCTTCATGAAATAAAACATCTTACATTTGATATCTTAGTATTAGAACTCTTTTTAGACTATCCTTGAGATATAATGCATTGTCAAGATCATTGCATACCTTTAGTAAAGGTCCTGCTGAGCAGATGGGCGGATCCCAAAGATTGTGCT
Source organism: Chrysanthemum seticuspe (assembly GCA_019973895.1). Lineage (NCBI taxonomy): Eukaryota > Viridiplantae > Streptophyta > Magnoliopsida > Asterales > Asteraceae > Chrysanthemum > Chrysanthemum seticuspe. Next base: position 174,029,572 of record BPTQ01000004.1, on the reverse strand, counting down.
AGACGGATCCCTACACTTAGGGAACCGTGGGATCCGGCAAACAGAAAATGCAATTGCAAGCATTATATTTCAAACATATCCTTAGAACATCTCACACTAAGCTAAACATAGTGTCTTAAGGCAAATTAAGTCCTTATCAAGATAGGTTGATCCTTCCTACTCACACACCTAGATCACACTCTAAAACGCTTGTAGATCTACCGTTTCATTTTAATCCATTATTCTTCCGCTCTCAAACTCACACTTCATTTTCTACTTAGTCTTTAAAATCTTTCGATTATGGCAAAATTGATCATAAATCATCCTCACCTCAAAATTGATAAAGTTGATCAAATTCTAATTTTCTCATCTCAAAGCCTCTAGGATATTTTTCAAAATACTATCCTAAGTCACAACCTGATCTCTAGGATCATTTAGCTTAAATTTACACTCTCATCTTTAGTGTCATCCTTGCTCATCCATTGGTACTCTTTGGAAGTTCCAAATCCTTCCATAAAAGACAATCATTAGCTACATCACTCATTACCCTCAAGTATTTAAGCACCCCTTCATTTAAGACATTTAGGAAGACTGAAACACTCAAGATGTTATAGGTCTTAGATCTTAGAAACATCATTTCCACTCTTTCATAACTGCTAAATTGCCGGATCCCTAGGATTAGCCTAGACGGATCCCTCTGAGGAGGGAACCGTGGGAACCGGATGACAGTTTATGTCAAATCTTGCTAAAACAATCATTTCAACTCATCTTCCTAACTCAAACACTCCATCTCATCTTAAATGAGTTCCTAGATCAAGTGCAACCTCTGAAGTTGACTCTTGTGCATGTTAATCATCACATTCCAATGAATCCTAGTGGCTTAAGGCTTAAATGCACTTGCCAAATCTCTTAGTTTATAAACCACTTTGTTAGGACCTCCCTAATCATCACTCTCATCCTAACTTTCAGCACTTTAGAAATATTTGCAAACCTCTTGAAATCATCTCATCATGAGGAAAACCCCAAGTAGTAACTTATCCACCAAAGAACCACCCATGAAAAAGGCGCGTGTTATACACGAAATCTCTTCAACCGAATCATCTCCGGTCAAGCCAACAAATGATAGGATCCTTCATCATCCAATCAAACCAATTCCTAAAAGGATAGTACCCACAAAACTACCAATGCCAAACACCACCATACCTCCTAGGCCAAACAATATCATCTCCACTAAACCATCACCATTAGTTCTTAGAGCTATTTCGTTTACATCCCCACTATCATCACCACACCTCTACAATTTAGAGGACTTGCCTCCTAGGCCGTCTCATCCGCTTCTGCCGACAACATTTTCCTCATTAGGAGGAATAATGGTACAAAATCAAGGTGCTGAGTCAACACTTGCTCCGGCTTCCTTTTCGCCGTTTCCATCATATAATCCCATTTGGATTATGAGAAATCATCAAAGTCAACCACCCGACCATATGGAAGTTGACACTTCTCTACCACCACCATCATTCTTGGTCGAGCCATTCTCAAATGTGCCTCCACCAATCCCTCCATCGTTTGAAGCTCCACAAGCCGCTTCACTTGATCCTTCGCATCAAGCCATCTCATTTCTTCCACCACCACTACCTAGCCATGACAAAGATTGCTATCATTGTCAACATGTTAAAGGTTTGATACATGAAGTACGAGAAGAACAACGTTTCATGTTCTATCATCTCCTCGAACGTTTCGACGAGATCAAACCTAAACAAAAGTTAAGCTAGAAGATTTTAGTGGTGTCCTAGCATCAAGCGATAATTGGTTTTGAAATTCCTAGCCATGTATTTTCTTATTTTCTTAGTTTTTAGAGTCATGTATATCATAACTCTAGTTTTATTAAATGGAATTACATGCTACTTGTTATGTTTCTGAGCATATGATTACCTTGTATTCATATCTTCTATTTTTTTGTGATAACATTACTTGTTATATCACCTGTGCTGAAATTAATCAGCTACCACGGATCCCTCAGAATTGCCTAGACGGATCCCTACTAGGAGGGAACCATGGGATCCGTGAGACAGAAAGCTTTCTTTCTACTAACTTGAACCACATTTGCAGGAAATTGTGAATTATACTTGCTTTCTAACCTTGGTTTTGTAGTTATTCGATTTACACATGAAGACTTTGACATCCTAAAGCTAGGGGGAGCTTTATGTCAAAGCAATACATTGCAAATCACTTGCAATGCTAGGTTTACATTTCATGACATCCCCTTGCAATATTGCAATCATCAAGGGGGAGTACATTCGTCACTTAGACGAAATCTTTTGCAAACTTATTTACAAACAAACTAGATTAGTATCACTTTCTTGACGCCCTTACATAGGGATGGACTCGTCAAGGGGGAGTAAAGACGAGATCCGTTCCCGTTACTTGCTCTCTATTTTTTATTTTTATTTCTTTCACATGTTTTTCTTAAAAACGATGTGTTGCTTTCCTTCAAATACTTTTTGTTTCGACAAAAAGGGGGAGAAGAAAGTAAAAACTACAAATTCAAACTTTTAGGAATTTTAGCTTTTCCTTAAAATAATTTTATGTTATGTCATCAACAAAAAAGGGGAGATTGTTAATACAAATAAGCCGTAAAAACGTTTATTTATATTTTACGATCTTCTAATGTTTTGTCGATAACAAACGTAAAATCATTTTAACGAAACAAATAAAATACGTAAATTGTTTGAACTAATAGTTTCTAACATATTCACATTTTCACATAAAACACTAAAACAAGTATAAGTGATTTATGATTTAGTAATACATATGTACAACAACTAGTGTTTACATATTTGGATAAAATATACACATAACTAGTATGGAGTATATTGGGTAATATAAATGGGTAGAAACTTAAGTATCACAACCCATTGGGCAAATACATTGAATGTAGTTGGGTACAACCCAAAGCCCATAACCCATGGATCTTGACCCATAACCCATTGCATGACATCATGCTTATATCATACATGGATAATATCCATAACCCATGGATCAACCCATACCCAAGTGACCAAGTGCATTGCACTCAAAGATACATTGTATCTAGCCAAAGATCCATGGTTCAACCCATGACCCATGACCCATAACCAAAATACCCATGGGTAAAAGGGAGCGTCCCACGGATCCCTAGCTTAACGCTAGACGGATCCCTTGTGGAAGGGATCCGTGGGATCCGGGGAGCAGTAGGATTTTTCCTCTATAAATAGTGAGCCATTTCTTCATTATTTCTTACCCCTTTCTAACACACTTTCTCCCTGAGTTAAAAACTCACTAACCTCATATCCAAGAGATCTATGTTTGTAGTTTTGTTTTTGTGTGATCTTTTAGGTTCCTCTTAAAGGCAAGATCACCACCTTTGAAGTCGAGCAAGCTCAAGTCCATGAGTTGCCATGCTTCCTCATCATCAAGGCTACTGAAGTCTTCTTGTTGATGATTCCTTTCTTTCTTCAAAGAAGTGTAGTATTGAAGACATTAGTGAAAGATGTCTCAAGTGTCAAGATGAAGATATTAGTGAAGGGTATCTATCGTCTATAGCATAAGCACTTGTGGTAGGTGCTTAGAAGTCAAGACTAGAAGCATTAATGAAAGGTGCTTAGAAGTGAAGACACAAGACATTAGTGAAAGGTGTCTTGTAGATCTAGTCAAAGGCATTAGTGAAAGGTGCCTTAGATGTACATTCTATATGGTGTATTTCGATGTACAAGATAGACTAGTATTAGATCCAAGGATATTGATATCCTTGATGATGTTGTAAAGGAGTAAGATCTCCTTTGGGATTAGTCGTTGGTGTAGTGTGGTAGTAGTTCCTCCATTGCAATGGAACTAGGTCCTTAGCCTAGTACCTAATAAAGGGTAGGCGATGTTGTGAAGGTGTAGTTCACCTTGGAGTGAAAGAACTAGGTACTTAGCCTAGTACCTTATAAAGGGTAAGCGACGTTGTGTAGGTTTGGTTCACCTTGGAGTGAAAGAACCTGGTGGTTAGCCTAGCACCGGAAAAAGGGTAGGCGACGTTGTGAAGGCTTCTCCGCCATAAGGAGATTGGTGTAGTGTTTACGAACTCTCGAGTAGGTGACTCGGGGAGTGGAGTAGGGCAAGGAAGGTGTCCTTGTAGCCGAACCACTATAAATACTCGCGTTGTGGTTTTGTGCTTATTACTCTTATCTTTTCATTACATATCTTTATGTGCTTGTTTATCAACATCCAACACACACAACCAAATAGATTGACATAAGTCGATCTAAATAGTTTAAAAGGAAGTTTTAATTGGTAAAACTATTCAACCCCCCTTCTAGTTTTCCTCCAACTCCCTATTGCTCCTCCTCTTACTGAAGGTGAGTTGGAAACTGGTATTAATGAACTTTTCGGGTCTGAAGGTGCCGGTGCTAATGATAGAAGTGGATCAACCTTTGGAATTACTGATGTTGTTATTAAAGACATTACTTCTGGTCCTTCACTGAAGAGGAAGGAGAACCCTTCCTTGGCTGCTGGGACATCTTCCAGTCTTGTGAAGAGATTATGCCCTGATTTTTTCCAAGGGTTTTCAATTGGTAGTACCCCTGTCATTGGTTTTCAAGCTTTATTAGATAGTATCATTCTGGATGCTGAGTTGGTTTCACAGCTGCCCAGACGTTGCCCTTTATTACCTCTTCTATATCGACGACACCTGAGCGTGAGGTTGAATTTTCTGCTGGCTCTTCTATCAGGCATGAGCCCTTTATTGGTCTTGTTCAAAGGTTTGTCATTTCTTCAGACTCTTCTTCTGATTGTAGTACCTCTGCTGCCGGAGCTGAGGTTTCCTCTTTTACTAGGTCTGAGACTGCCTTAGGGATTCTTGCCACCACTATTGTGACAACGGTGTCCGTTCCTGTTTCGATCGTAAGGGATACCTTTCCTAATCCATCCCCCTTCTTGGGTGGTTCATCCTCAGGTGGTGGTGCTGATTAGGATGCTGGAGGTTTTCCTGGTTGCTCTGTTGGTCAACATTTGGCTGAAGACATTCGAGCTGCTGTTGACCTGGACCCTTTGCAGTTACAGGAATGTTATCTTCTGAGTTGGAAAGTGCTTAATGGGTCTCTTCTTGATAGCCCCTCGGACTGTCGTGAGGTTGTTGACGGGGTCACTCCTCCTAAACTCTTTGCTTCCCTTCGCAAAACGGATTATGACCGGCTGCTTTAAGAGTTTAATGTCTTGTCAGCTCGCCAACTGTGTTTTAGTTCTGAAGTTCGGATTTGTGCGGAGCATGATCTTAGGGAGAGGAAAAAGTTGGCTGATAGGTGTGATCGTCAGGCTAGTGAGATTGTTAGACTGGAGTCAAGGTTGTCATTGACGGAAGCTGAAGCTTCAGAAATACTCCCCCTCCGTAACCGTGTGTCCCTTCTTGAAGCCATTGGGAAAGAGAATGAGGTCTTGCTTGCGAGGACTAAGGAACTTGAGTCTTGCATTGCTAATAAAGACAGTGAGCTTGGGCAAGTGCGATATGCACACTCATCTCTGGAGTCCCGCAATGATGAACTTGCTAGACATGTTTGTCTTTTTTGATGTCTATTTTTTCTTGTTTTTTCTTGCTTACTAAAAATTTTTACTTTCAGGTACAAGCTTTGGAGGGTAAATGTTCCGATCTTCGTCCTCGGATATCAGAGTTTGACCGCTTGAAAGAGCTTTTCGTTAAGGTTGCTCTTTATCTGGAGGAGAAACTCCATCCTTGTTTGCTTGCTGTCGTGTCAGTCCGCAAATGGCTTTTATCCGAGGGCTTTACATTTGCAGTATCCAAGTGCTGGGATTCGCCTGACTATCTGGGACTTTGAGTGTGGCTTTCAGCCGTGCTACCGAGAAGGGAATACAAGATGGGCTTGTTGCCGGTCATCACCACGGCACGGATGGCACTCAACTTTCTGATGTAAAGGCTTATAATTCTTCTGTCGAGGCTGATTACAAGAATGATGTTCAGAAGCTTCGTGATGTTCGATTTCCCTTATTGTCCTCTTTGGAGACCCTTAAGGATTCGAGCATTGAAGATATTATGGGTTTGCTTCACCCTGAAGCCTCTGTCTCTGGCCCTTCTTCTGCTGTTGATTATCAGTTTTGTTTGGAGCAGCAACCGTTCCTGTTCACCATCTCGGGAGTCCTGCCCTAGTAGGTGAGTCTTCCTTGCCAGCTTCCGTCAATGCTTGTTTTGAAAGAGCTGGGAAGGTAAGGGAAGGTGCCCTTCATGACTGGTTAGCTCTTGCGGATACATGGGATTCCTTGATTGATCCTTTATCTGTGAGGACTTTTACAGGCACAACTTGTATGTCAAGTTCCATTCAAGGTTCTACTGTAGCCACTGTTGCTTTGCCTGTTCCTTCTTGTTCTGCCCCTCTTTCCGTGTCCGATTATGAGGTGTCAAATGTGCTTGAACAAGGTGATAATGTTGGTGACACTAGTACGGGTGTTCTTGAGCAATCTGGGGCGGGCCCTGTTTCAGATCCTCCTGACCAAGCTTGATGTGGTTTTTATTGTATTTTGCACAACATTTTTGCTTTAACGGTTTTATGGCCGTGTGTGCACGACACTTTTGTTTGTACACTGTGTCTATCATATGTACATTTTGTTTTTATAACTTTTTAGTTGTTGCTATTTTAATCTTCACACTGGTGTGCTTATTATAATAGTTTTAGTTGAATACTTGTGGGTTATTTGCCCAATACTGGACTTGCAACATCTCTTACGTATCTTGAGTAAACTTTGAGGTTACTCAACCTATTGTTATTCAGAATAACATTTCATGGGTCGTGCCCAAATGTATGCGCGTCTTACTTACATGTATTATAACTTCTTTAAAGTAAAAAAGGAACGATTAGAAAAAAATTAAAGTAAAAGTTGGTGAAGGTAGCTAAGCTTCACCTTTTTTATTCATAATTATAAAAACATTATAATATAAAAGGACAAATTAAGGTATCAACCCCCTCTGTGGTGTCCGTGGAAGGCGGGCTGCTTACATTTGATGTATATAACATCTCTTAATATTGCAGACATTCTATGTCTGTGGAATTGGGTTTCCTGCACGGTCCTTTAGCTTGTACGCGCCTTTCCTAATGCCTCCGTGACCTCGTAGGGTTCTTCCTATTTAGGTCCCAACTTCCATCCTTCTTCCGCATGGCTTGCATCATTGTTGCGGTATACCAAGTCTCCTGGCTTGAAGCTTGTGTTGCGAACTCTTGAGTTGTAATATTTTTCCATTTTTGCTTTGCTTTTTGCCTTGCATATTGCCGCTTGCTCCCTTCTTTCTTCCTGAAGGTCTAAATTCATCTCCAAGGCCTCGTCGTTATCTTCTACGTTTACTTCCGTTGTCCTTCATGTGGGCATTCCTATTTCAGCAGGGATGACAGCTTCCGTTCCGTATGTCAACGAGAATAGAGTGTCTTCGTTACTTGATTTAATCATTGTGCGATGTGCCCACAGGATATGGGACAATTCATCCATCTAGTTTTTGCTCCTTTCTTCCAATCGAGCTTTGTAATATATTGGTTTTCACAAACACATCATAACATAATCCAATTGGGGCGTATAGTATAGAGTTCTAGAGTGAGAAAGTGAGATGTTCTAGAGAGATAAAACAAAAGAAAGTTTAGATTACCAAATGAACATCCAACCCTCTCCCTTGTGGGGAAAGGGCTATTAATACAAATGACTCCGCCCTCCTTCGAGCTGTGGATCAGGCATACAGTGGGTAAAGACTCGTCTTTCTTCCACGGTGTTACTTACACTACTAATAATCTAACTAATATATTGTTACATCTACGAGCTATAATATGCTAAACATACGTTGGGGTGACCGACACTTCAGCCTGGATTTTCTAAATCCTAACAATCTCCCCCTAAGGGAGGTCACCCCAATAATTACATTGAAAATGTCCTAGCAATTAATCTATAATCTTTGATGCTCGAGCTCGCATACCTTGTAGCTTCAACAACTTAAACATCATGTAATAGTAGTGATTCCTTGACTTTGAGTGATTCTTTGATTATGTGATCCGGAGCTTTCATTGAGATCATCAACGATACATAATCTCTAATTCATCCTTTATAGTGTTGCCATCATGTGACATTGTGACTTTTGGACTGACATGCTCACATTCTGGATCATGATTTCTTCTCATCAGAGTTGCGGAAGCTTTTATTGATTCATGATATTTGCAGCAGCGTAGCAGAAGCATGGAGTGAAAATATCAGAGTCACTTGATGAAGATATGCTCTTATCATGATTTCTTTGAAATGAACGTGATGTGTGAGCATGCCGATATGGATTGGCGCCTCAATTCTGATCAGCTGCAACCGTCGGGTGTTCCTGCAGACAACAATTAGTAATAAAAGTGCACGAAAGTGTCTTTGATCACTTTCGTTGAATTGAGGTACAATGCTCATAGTTCCCCGTTGATCAGTACAAGTACTACCTGTGATCAGGTAGAATTCCAAAGAATCTCCTTGACAGGGTTTTGCAGCTGCTCTAGCTGTTCTCAAACCAGAACGTCTCAAAGAAGACAACACATAGTGAATGAACCAACAAATTGAGATTCACTGATTGATGAAAAATGATTTGAAAAACAATCATGTATTGCTTATCAGAAAGAATTTTTTCAATACAACGAAGGTTTTATAATGGAAATCAATTTTGAATCATAAATACCTTTTGATTTTGAAAACATACTACACAGTCGACGTGCTAAAGAAAAGAATTTTTGTGCACATCGACCAGTTTTTCAAAGGTATCCGTCAATCCATTTCCTGGACCAAGGTTGATTCAAGGTATGAATTTCCCTATCGTTTCTGTCCAGTTGTCACATGTTTGATCTATTGGATAGATTTCACATGCCACCTACCAAGAGCTTGTTTGATGTTGGCTCTAGAAGGTTTTCCATCTTCATTGTGAATATGTGAACATATCACTCAGATGTTCTGGCAATACCACAAGGATAATGCGTAGGACTCTTAAGATATATTCTCACTTTCCACATTGTGTGAAACAGTGAGTCTTCATTGATTGTGTCTTAGTGAGATTTATTGATGATCTCTTGGCTCTAGACTCAATAGTGCATTTTGGTTTCCTATGCCGGAGACTAGGGAGAGGGTCTCCTTCTTCAATATCAACAATCTCTAAGAGAAAGTCGATAGATTATGTAGGTTCCCCGTGAGAATGAAACAAGTCCTTTTAAGAGGAACTTGAGTAGCTTGGGAAGTTAGGTGCAGTGCGTCACTGGGTCCATGACGTCTTGTCTTCAATACCGGCGTTACCTTAGTAACCACCAGTAACATATGTATTGAACCCAGTTTCTGCCCTAAGGTTGAAATAATGGAGGGTTATTTCTTTTCACCTTTTTCTCATTCATTTCTTTTTCATTCTTCAACCCCTTCAGTGCTTACCGAGATTTCATAAATAGAACCTTGTTGGGTTTGTTCAAGTTCTAGCTCTATCTCAGTCCGCACTCTTCCCATTTCTCACTTTTCTCCTTTTTCCATCATTCCTAAGGACCGCTACACTATCTAGTGGATTGTCCCTAGGTAGATCCCTCTGGCTTTGCGGGATCGTGGGAACGAATACCTAACCTAACCATCCTTATATCTCCATGCATAAAGTAAATTTGGTCGGTCCTTTTGGTATTGTTCTTCTCCCAATGAAACCAATTGAAAACCATTTGAAATCAGTCCAGGTACTTGTGATACAAGATCAAAGCATTTTGTGCCTGAATTGTTTTGATATTTTAGAAAGGCTCCCCCTCAACATGTGCATCATATGTTTGAAATTGTTTTAGCACATGGAGGCCAGAGGATATAGAAATCTTAGATTAAGAATGAAGAATTCAATTCTTTGATCACCATTTTCTAAAGAATATCAACATCACTTTCCCGAATAAAATTAGTATTTTAAATCCTTTGTCAGAAGATATTCTAAGAAAGGATGTGGTTTTCAAAAGATTGCTCCCCCTTGATATGAAGAATTTTCGATACATTTTAGAGCTTGAAGGGGGAATATGATGCAAAATTCACGATCGATGTTGCCAATGAAATCTTTTAAAGTTACTATCAAGGTACTCTTATGAAAAGAACTTTTAATTTTAGTACCCTGATAGTCTTGTCAACTCTTTGAAATTCTCCCCCTCAATGTGTGCTTCGATACATGAAAAGGTTTAGCACATATGAGGAAAGATGCCGATATATTGAGTCTTGAAGATCACGTTTTATCAGATTGCATATTTATATCACATTTTCTCCCCCGATCAAAAATTTCAAATCCTTTGAGATTTTGGATCTCAAGTGATTTAAATATGTAAGAAAAATCTTGTTGGAGAAAAATGTGTTCGGTTTTATTTGATCTGAAATGAAACACTTCTAAATTCCCTCTTCAGAACAAGAGGGAAACTACAAGCCATAACCTAACACTACTATATACATTATAGTTATTGTTGTTCATAGTACAGTCACCACATTACACATTATATTAACACAACATAGCTACTAAAGGAAGATTTCTTCATTCTGTTCTTTGAAGTAGCTTGTAGTGTCCTTCCCGTATTCTCCCACCCACAAAACTTTCAAGGCTGCGATAGATCTTTCTTGTCTTAAGCCTTCGTCCGATAGCAGCAATGAAATCTTCACACCTCTTCACATCCTGTTCAGTCCAGAACCTCGTGTTGTTTCCCGGCTTTAAGTTAAGCTTGAACTCCTTTACCCTTGAATTCAATTCTTCTTCAACTATCTTGAGCGTACCATCACTGAACTTGTATAGCTCACACAGCCTCAGTAGCATTCTTGAGCCGTATTTGTCGGTAAAGATAACCGCTCTAGGAGAGTCAATCACTGTGTAGTCCCGTCTGAATTCATGCCTTGTGGCTTCCCATAGAGGTCTAGTGAGATTGACCTGAGTCTGGTAGCTTTCCATGCCAAGTTGAAAGTCACCAACTCTTTGTCGAATTACTAACCCCCTTATCCAAAGATTGACTGCAGCAGAGAGGGACTTCTTTTCTCGAACGGGTAGATGGTCAAGATGCCCTTGGAGGTTCAGAAGGTACAGATCTTCAAAGTCACTTGGGAGCAAGTGCTTGAAGTCATTTTCTTCAATAACATGGTCTTTCAAGTCAGCACTTCTCAAGACGATCTTCTTCAGATAATCATAGCCATAAATTGGGAAGATTTCCACACCGACTACACTTAGAATTCGCAGCTTGGATCGAACTGTTTTGCGCTTCTTTTCTGCACCATGTCTTTCAATGTAGAATTTCTTCTTTTTGAACCACCAATGAGAAATGCCGTATGAGGCAGCAATGTCATATACTTGTTCCTTGTCTATCCAGAAATGATCAGGTACCATCTGCTCAAGACCTGGATCTAAGTAGGTTGTAGCTTTCATCTTGAAAATAGATAAAGCTGGTCTTCTTCTTTCAGTTCCAGCACGTAGGTAATCCAGGTCTCGGTTGAAGAAGAACTATGATTGTATAGTCTTCTGTCCGGGTTCACCGCCAAGAGGAAGAGGATTGTTGACATTAAAATGACTGATATTCTCATCAACTTGATCAGTCAACATCTTGTGGCATTCTTCCATCTGGTATTGAAGATGACCGACATCAGAATGAAAGACTTTGACGATTTCAAAGGCTGGGCCTTCAAGATCTTTAGGAGTGATTAACGAGATTCCCTTCTTTTCACAAAACCATTTCATGAAGCTTCCCATGTCCCCAGTGATATGTAAGAGTGAATCTTCTGAGGGGGCTTTATAGTTGGCCGTAATGGTGGTTGCCCAGTTATTGTCAGGGATTGTCAAGTCAGACTCAGGAATGGCCCATAAAGGTTCAGGAGTTTGAGGTCTTTCCTTGGTTAGCCAGCTTTGAGTCATATCCTTGGATGGTGCAGCTCTAGATGTTTTAATGCTTTTACCCTCAATGTATGCATCAAACCAATCTTCATCTTTAGAAAGTTTAGGGATATGCTTGGTGGAAGCATCATCGTCTTCTGATTCTGACTCCTGCACAATGTAAGATTCTTCATTAAGCATCTGCTCTTCTGGGACTGTTGAGAAGGTGGGTGTAAACTGAGAATCAGCAGTGGTCCAAGCTGTAGAAGTCTTCTGAGATCCTTGACCACCGGATGAACCAGTTTGGTTGGAAGGTTTTGGTGGAGGTGTTGGTGGATTTGTCTTTTGAGTTGCTGCTGTACTAGAAGATCCACCAGTTCCAGATGACCAGTTGGAGGAGGAGGAGGTGGTGGAGATTTTGAAACTCCAGACTTAGACTCCATCATCACCACTCTTCTCTTTTTCTTTCCCTCCCTTTCATGAATATCTTCCAGAAACTGCAGGTGATTATCATACTTGATCGATTCTTCGAGGGCTTCATATAACTTCTTATGAACTTCGTCCAAATGCTCATCCGTGTCATACATTCTATCGGAGAGAACAACTCTCATGTCTGAAGTGGGAAAATCCTTAAATCTTTGAAGCAGTGGAGCTTTCATCGCCCATTCCACTGCATCCTTAACTTCCGCTTCAATGGCATTTGCAACTTCGGTGTCAAAGTTGAGGTTCTCCAGCTTGGATACACGACGATCTAGATGCTTGACGGATTCGGGAAAGTGGTGCTTCTCGAGGACATCTATTATCTTAAGTGCTTCCTCAAGGAGTTGCTCTGTAGTCTTGGTGGGAGGTGGTGAAGCCGGTGGTGTGACAGAATAGTGACAACAGGTGGAGGAATGGTAGCAGACTCGGGTGGTGGAAGTGTGGTTGCTTGAGCAGGAGCGGGTGGTGGAAGTGCGATTGATGGAGTTGTTGATGATGAGGTGACAATGGGTGCTGACATTGGAGGAATAGTTGATGTGTCTTGCTGGATAGTGACCGAGAACATAGACTCAACTTCTTCTTTTTCATCGTTTTGCTTGTCATACTCGACGTCTGAGGGTCTGTCCTGTAGGAATTGATCACCATAAGTAATGTCAGGCTCAAGATTCTTTAGGGATGACAGAGATCCCGTTGATACGTTTGCTTCTTCCAGACGCCCGTGTTCCTCATATCTTGACTTAAGAATTTCCTGTGAACCTTCCAGCAGATTATTTCCCCCAGCCTCTGTGTCTTGTCTGTCAGTGTCCATTTGTTCATTCTCTGTTTCCAGCACTGGAACCGTGTCTGTAGAAGGTTCTGATTCCTGACTTTCTGACTGGGTGTCACTAGAGGCAAGAGTTTCCTCCTGTGTATCACACATATCTTCTTCCACTCCAGTTTGTTCTTGAGCCGAGGATGATTCAATGCTTCTTTTCTTGAGCTCAAATTGCGTTGTCGTTTTTGGAGTTGGAGTAGAAATGGTCAACAGCATCTGGGCCGCCTGCTCAACTTCTTCTCCAGCAATTCCTTTACCTTTGTGATAACATCAAATAGTCCTGAGTTTCTAAGCGTTAATTTCCCCCTTTATCATCACATTTTGAGTAAATTATTTGTGAAAACATCCTTATTCCTTATTATTTTATTTCAGGACGCATTCGAAGTAAGGAAGCTGTAATTGGACATTTTCAAGACCTATTGATTCAACTGTCTCTTAATTACGACGTAACCAAGTGATGAAGTTACTGCACAACTAAAGATTACGAAGGCTACGGCGTAACCCTCAGCTCAGGTTACGCCGTAACTACTGATATCAAAGACTACGGCGTAGCTCTCAGCTTAGGCTACGCCGTAACTAAGATTTACACTGGATTATAGCAGCTACGGCGTAACACCAAACAAAGTTACGCCGTAGCCAATGGATAAGCACTGAAGATTGAAGGAAGTTACGGCGTAACTCCCTAATAAGGTTACGCCGTAACTATTTTGAAGCCTATAAATAGTCGATGGTTTCATCAGTATTTGATATCTCTCTTTTCCCAAACCTTCTAGGGTTTGGGGAGATCAAAACACAGAAGAAGAAGCATGGTTTAGGAGCATGAATAACAAAGTCCTCGTCTACGATTTCCTTTGTATTCGAGTTTAGATTCTTTTTATATTTTTCTATATCTTATATTATGAATTCATATCATTAATTAAAGTTTGCATTCATGTTATTGTTATTCTCTATAATTCTTTATAGACATCTGCTAGTTTTTTTCATAGATCGCTAGCCTTGGTAGTATTATAAGCTTGGTAGTATCTAAAGGGCTGGGAGATATGACCAACTGACCCCAGTCTGATAGATAGCGAAGTATGGGAGGAATTGGCCATAGTACGACCACTCTTCGTGTGCGAATTGACCAAATGATCACTTATCAAGTGGAGGTATTTAAGAGGTTAGGGGGAATCTAAGTTCCTAACGGCCGGGTTTCCACCGTCTAGATCTAGTAGATTTGGTGCTTAATGACTGCTATTAGGTTGCCGAATGATCCCGGGTGACCTGCTCATCTTGGTGAGGAATCTAAGAACCATAGGCCATGACGAATCGACCAAAGGAGTCTGGTGATAATTAACCACTATATTGAATCTTGGTATCGGGAATCAATTCATATTTGTAGTCTTTATTAAGCTTCGTTTATTTATCTCTCTTACCTAAATTATCTGGTGTCTGTGTAAGTAGAATATTAGCATATCTACGGATTACATCAACCTTGTCTACCCATATATTATCATATCTAATCATCTTAGTTCTTTCAAGGTCACAACTCTCTTGGGATGATACTCGGATTTACCTAAGGCTTTACTACATCTGATCGGGTACTCTGCCCGTTAGTATGTGTCTATCCTAAGTTATTCAAGTTTTATAAATATTAAAAGCAGGATGAAATAGCACATCACTTTGCCCTGTGCAACAGGAGTGGTATGGCGTGGTACTGACTCAGGTTCTTGTATCATGACCCCCTACTGGCTGTCTCTGAGTCATGCCAAGACTTTCCAGGCTCTGTTGGATGCCTTGTTGAAGTGCAGCTTCATCTTCATCCACTAAATTCGTCACTTTCTCAGGTACTTCGGACCCCATATATTTTCCCTTACCAGTGTCTCTCTTTCTCTTTTTATGCCTTTGTGATGAAGTATCAGTAGATTCTAATCTATCAAGTCTCTTCTTGGGAAGGTTAGCGTATGAAGACTTGGAGGATGATTTGGCACGAGAAGCAGACTTTGTAGATTTGGGTTGAGAGGGATCGGGTGTGTCATCAACATTTGAGCTGGATGCCTTTTTCATGTATTTCCTGAAGTAATCAGCCTTCTTAATTCTATCGGTGATAAGTGCATCAGGTATTGGCATTCCAAAGACCTCTTTATTCACTCCTTTGGCAACATATTTTAGGTTACCAAGTACAAATTCATCACTAGCTTCATGGAGGACTGACTCACTCCTTGGATTAAACTGATATGTCTGCTGCATGTGCTTAATGATGAGTTTCGAGAACCTTATGCTAGGAATTACTAATTTGTTTTTGGACTTCCGTCCTTTGGCTTGATTCAGAACATTTTGTCTGTCAGTGATAAATGTGTCCATAGACAAAGAGAATTCTTCCCAAATGCGTTCCGCGAAACCAATATTCATCCCTTTAATAATCCCCCACATGATTTGCAGAATAGGAGCCCTCACTCTATCGAACCCCGAAGTTTTACCAGTTAAACACAGATTGAGAATGGTGGCAATGGCTCTCCATGGTTGATACATATTGTTGGTGATGATAGCAGAAGCCTTTGTTACTTTTACAGGATAACCCAATTCTTCGACTAAGTCCATTAGCTCATCAGCATTAGGTGGAGTAACAAATGGATTTGCAGGGTCTCTTGGAGTGATTCCTAGGGCCTCCCTGAGAGTCTCAGTGGTGATTTCATACTCCTTATCATCAAGCCTACAAGAGTAAGTGGTTGTGATCTTGTCCCATGTGAGAGTGTTCCAGAATTGTTGTAGGTAAATAGAGGGAATCGTGCATCGCTTGGTTAAAGCACCAAAAAAGTTAGACTTCTTCAAAATATCAATAGCAATCCGGTAGATTGGATTAGGTTGGATCCTATCCACATCCACAAAGCAGTTGCTTTTGGCTATCTCAACCCATTTCTCATCAGGAAGAATTTCCTCATCTGTGAGTACAGTGGGTGGTGTAGCAGTAGCAAGGTTCTCGGAAGAGGTTGTGCCTGCCATTGAAATTCTGTGGAACACACATACAACAACAACATTCGGGAATTTGTTAGGTTAGACATGGTTAGCAGATCAACCTTAATGCAACACCATAACTAAGACACTGAATCAATGACTTAAGCACAAAAAGTAGCAAATAGACATTAGAGAATATGATATGAATGAGGCATAGATAATGATAATAGGGTAAATACACACAGACATAGCAGGTATAAGATCAATCACACAATGACCAAATAAAAATAATGAGAAAAACAGCAGGATGGTCAAAAAACATAGAGACAATCATTACATAGACAACTTGCAACAAACGTATCGCATATTAGTAATGACAAATTGCTATGTGAACAAATCGCATAATGCCTAGGACAAGTCGCTAACAGAGAATAAGAAGACAAATTGCTTTACTCACTTGATACGACAAATCGCATTAGTAATTCTAATGTGACAAATCGCTTTATCAAGATTATCTGAAGACAAATCGCTTTCATCAATTGGGTTATGACACGTCGCATACAGAGAATAAAGAGACAAATCGCTTTACTCAATTGATACGACAAATCGCATCAATAATTTAAAAGAGACAAGTCGCTTGATCAAGATTATCAGAGACAAATCGCATGCTCTAACTAACAAAGACAAATTGCTTTAAACAGTTGATATGGCAAATCACTTTAAACAGTTGATAGGACAAATCGCTTTAAATAGTAAATACGACAAATCGCATCAAGAGATTTAAGGATGACAAGTCGCTTAATCATGATTAGTGGGACAAATCGCATACCACAGACAAAATGCCTTCAAGCATACCAAGAGACAAGTCGCTTCCAAGAAGCTCACACAAATCGCAACCAAGAATACCACGAGAGACAATAGTCACAATAACAATAACAATTCTAAATTAGATAGGCACACTAATTCCCCATAACTGATGAAAACACAATCTGAATGCTCGATAACGCATCTACTTAACCACAATCAAAGCAACAATTTACACACAAAAATCCCTTCACATGGCTACGCACGCACATACACCTATACACCTACAAACCCACTCAGCAAAACACAATCTAGGACTATATGTAATCATGAACGTACTACAAATATTCATACATAACAAGATTACACACAAAGTAGAGACACAAACCTAGATGTTATGCTAGTCGAATGAAGAAAAAGAGTGAAGATCTGCATATGAATTAATAGTTAGATGAGATCGTGATGTAACCATAGATGTACTTAGATGAATTAACGCAACATATAATATACCTATGAGATAGACAAATTGCTATGTGGAAAAGGGAGGAGATGGATATGCGTTTGACCAAGTAATAAGTGTTTTTACCAAATGAAGACAAATCGCATCCTATTAGTAGTAGAGACAAGTTTTCCATATTGACACATTCAGTCCCTAACTTTTAGCAAATCACATACCACAAATCGCTTCCATATTGACACATTTAGTCCCTATAAGATATGACAGAACACACCAACCTCTAACTTTAGCAAATTACATACCACAAAAGATATGTTAGATAAAATCACTCTAAGAAACATGTAATGGCACACCACATTACTGAGATCATAATAACCAAGCAAGATAAATGACACATTCAAATGGTAAGCATGCAGAGATAAATTGACATTTAGGAATGGCAAGGTGATTGATTCTCCCCCTCAGTCAATGACACGAATAAGAGTGAGTGATCATTGATTGAATTGTACCTTGGAAATAAATCTTAAACGTATAGGGTGTGTGATTGTTACAAGACAGGTTATTAAAAGATAAGAGGAATATCTACTCGAACTTCATCTAAAGACCCGTGCCATTATTGAATGACATTTCTAGGACCGTAGATGTTATCGATAACAGATAACATATTTAAGAATCTGTTATTGTAATTTTCTGATTTTTCAAAGTTTTTTTTTGAATTATTATTTATATGTGTATCTAAAAGAATGCAAATCAATTATCCGAGAACCGATGAGATACGAGTCCTGAGCAGAGGCGATTAGGAGTCATAGTACCATGCAAATCAGTTCTGACAAGCTAAGATTCCCGAATGAGTAGTCTTCAGTTCAGTTGGAAACCATGTCATGATGTTCATGATTGAATTGAGCATTGTACCTGAAAAAGACTGAGGAATATCTGCACTAATAGTACATGTAGAATAACATTTGGGCGGGTTAGTAGCAGTTATCTACTGTTCATTGGATGTTTTACATTCAGGTCTCGGGATGTCATTAGTGGCCAGTGTTCTGATTGGAATCCAATTGAAACCAACTTTCTTAAAGATTTTTCCCGTAGGCATCCACTTAAGACAGGAGATTGAAGTGTGATTCCATTTGGATTCAACGTTCTTAAACAATCTACCAGTAGGCATCCATTTAAGACCAGAGCAAGTAGAGTTAGATCTCTTAGTCATAGTAGAAGAAGTAACCATTTCCCTATTCTGGATTTTAGAAATTTGCTGTTAACTAGTGTCTTAGGGGAGTGGTCAGACATTTGATACTTCTTAGGTGCACTAGATGATCTTCTTACATTCCTGATCTTAGAGCTTCAAGCATTAGGCTGAGAATTGTCATTCATTTTATCGGAATGAATTAGTGAAGTGACTGGTTTTGACAAAACAGTATTCTCATCAACTTGGGAGGCAAGCTTTGATTTTGAGGGTTTAAATCTTTCTGTCTTAAAAGCATTTGGCTGCCTAACTACAGATCGTTCTGTGTTAATATGTAAAATTGGCTTCCCCAAGGTTGATGGTTTTGCAAACTTAGTGTTTACTCCATTTCCAATAGTTTTCCAAAGCTCATTTTTTAAAGCAACTATGGTGAAGCTCTTATCCTGAAGTTGAGCTTTGAGGGCTTCAATGTCTGCTAACAAGGAGCTTGTTTAATCTAAAGACTTGGTCCAACCCTCTTCATTAGGAACACATTGTACTAATTTATTCTTCCTCAGAGACTCATTTTCTCTTAATAAGTTGGCCACACATAATGCTAATTCCTCATTCCTAGCTTTAACAATATCATTAACCTCTAAATTGAGATTGTTCACACCCACATTAAGTTTCTTATGCAGGTCTGAGAGTTGTTTTTTCAGATCACATATGGTTGAGTCTTTGACTTGAAGCTGAGTTTTTAACTAGTTAATTTCAAAAAATTCTCGAAATTCTGGGAATTCCGGATTTATGCAAGCTTTTGTAGCAAAAAAACTTTCTTCCTTTTTTTGTATTGTAATTTCTAGAGAAATGCAATGTTTTTCAAGAATTGAGTATTTGTTTGAAAGTTCGTCGAAAATTTTCTTATCAACCACGTTGTGAGTCACGAAATTTTTAATTATTGACTCAGTATCAGTTGCATGACAAGTATGCGCCACATGTTCTGTAACATCATTATTTTGCACAGAATTAAGCACATATGGATTATTAGTAAGAGTTACTGAAGATTCTGCACTCAATGAAGACTCTGCACCCAATGTTTGTTCGTTCAACATTTTCCACTCAACATCCTTCACTTGTGGGCCAAGTGTTTCTGAATAGTTTGTTGCGTCAATCTTTGATGTGTCAGTAACACCCAATAGGTTACCCAACTCCTCACACCTCTTAGTTGATTGCTTCTTATATCCATTTATGCAATCACTGTTCTGGGTAGCTTCCTCAATGTACATCTTCACATTGTCCATAAGACGGATAAGTGTATCAATGAACTCCTGAATTTCCATTCCAGTATGTTTTTTTGAAAGAAATTCCAGTCAAGTGTTGATCGTAATCTGCTAAATATTCCCCACTGATGAATGGCTGAAATTGTTTATAGATTACTTGAAGAGTTGCACTGGAACCATCCTTTTGAACCTTTTCATTAGTAAGTTGTAGCTTCAATTGTTCTAAGTTCAACAGCAAGGTTCTAGTTAATGTAGATAAGTCTTGACAGAAGAGGGCACTACATGTTCGATCCATAGTCATGGATAAAAGCTGTATGAGGTGAGAGTGAAGTAGCTGATAGGGCTCCATGCTGCATTCCATTTGCGTGGCATTTTGTAGCATTAACCGGTGTAATTCCTTAACATTGGACTCAGAGTATGAAGTGTTTTGATCATCATTGGCTGAATCAATCATGGTTAAACTTTCTGAGTAGTAAATACTTTCTTTGTTTTGCACAGTATCATATAGTTTGAGCAAATTGGAGATTAAGGGATCAGTGGTGTAAGACATTGCGTTAATATCAGATGACAAGTCTTAATTTTCAACAAGAAGTCAGATAGTTAAACACAAATCGCTTGAAACAATCCACCTTATGACAAATCTCTTCAGACAAAACGTACTCAGGACAACTCGCTTCTCAGAAAAATCGCTGCATAGACAAATCGCTCTGACAACTCGCTTTGACAAATCGCTTCTTAGACAAATTGCTTCTTAGACAAATCACTTCTTAGACAAATCGCTTAGAAGACAAATCGCATAAACTGACAAATTGCATAGTACACAAGTACACCCACTACTTTGTCCTTTTTGTCGTTTTGTCTCAATAGACAAATCGCTTCTCCAAACAAATGACAAATCGCTACCAAACAAAGACAAGTCACTTCAACAAGCAACAACAGAAGGGAAAAATCGCTTCAAGAACAGGACAAATCGCTTCAACAAACAATCCAAACCAGGACAAATCGCTTAGATGAAGCTTTTACCGTGGCACAAATCGCTTCCTAGAAAACTTCAAAAAACACAACTTTTCAATCCAAAAACAGCCCAACCACGATGATTCAAGCCTTCCAAATCAATACCTAAACACTTATAATGATTCTAAACACAAAAGTACTATCAAAATCCAAACTTTAACACTAGAAATGATCCAAATGATGCTAACTACTCTAAACTCATACAAACCCAAAAACCATATGAAAACCACTAAAAATCCAAGAACATGAGAGATGAGTGATCAAACCATGGCTCTTGATACCAATTGTAATATATTGGTTTTCATAAACACATCATAACATAATCCAATTGGGCCGTATAATATAAAGTTCTAGAGTGAGAAAGTGAGATGTTATAGAGAGATAGAACAAAAGAAAGGTTAGATTACCAAATGAACATCCAACCCTCTCCCTTGTGGGGAGAGGGCTATTAATACAAATGACTCTGCCCTCCTTCGGGCTGTAGATCAGGCATACAGTGGGTAAAGACCCGTCCTTCTTCCACGGTGTTACTTACACTACTAATAATCTAACTAATATATTGTTATGTCTACGAGCTATAATATGCTAAACATATGTTGGGGTGACCGACACTTCAGCCTGGATTTTCTAAATCCTAACAAGCTTTTATCCCTTCCCCTAGACTCCTGCTTGCTCTTTCAACCTACCCATTTGCTTGTGGATGCTTAACGGAAGCGAAGTGTTGTTGTATATTCAGTTTCTCCCACCAATCTTTGAATGGGTTATCTCGGAATTGCTTTCCATTATCGGATATTATTTCTCCAGGGAGTCCGAATCTGCACACGATATTTTCCCACATAAATTTTTTGATTTGGTTTCCTGTGATCGTGGCATTTGGCTTTGCTTCTATCCACTTAGTGAAGTATATTGCCACTATGAGGAATTTGATTTTTCCGGAGCCCTCCGGGAAGGGTCCCGCAATGTTAATTCCTCATTTTTAGAATGGCCATGGGGAAGTGATTGGGGTTAATTTCTCTTGCGGATGCCTTGGGACTGGCTTGTGTAGTTGGCATTCTTTGCATGCTAGTAGCCTCCGTGCATCCTTGTATATGGTAGGCCAATAGTATCCAGTTCGTAAGTCTCTAGCCACTACAAACCTTGTTCCGGCATGCATACTACAGGATCCTTCGTGGATATCTCTTAATACATAATTTTCCTGGAGGGGTCCTACACAGCGCAACCATGGTCCGAAAAAAGACTTCTTGTTTAGTGTCCCGTTAATCACTGCAAATCGTTGTGATTTTCTCTTGACTGCTCTTGCTTTCGTTGGTTCCGCTGGAAGTATCTCTTATGTCAGGTATTCATATATTGGGGTCATCCAGGTGCGTCCCTTTTCTTCCACTATTGCGAGTACTGCTACTTCCTCTATCGAATTTTGACTGAGTTCTTCTACCAGCACTTGTTTTTTCAGATGTACGAACATGGTAGATGCCATCTTGCTTAGGGCGTCTGCCTTCTTGTTTTCATTTATGAGAACTTGCTTGATTGAGAACTTCTGGAAATTACTTAAGAGCGCCCTTACCTTCTCCAGGTATTGAATCATTCCTGATTCCTTAGCTATGTATGTTCCGTTAACTTGATTAGCCACAAGTTTTGAATCTACATTTGCTTGTAAATTTTTAATTCCCGTTTGTTCTGCTATTCTTAGCCCAGCTATCAGAGCTTCATACTCAGCTTCGTTGTTTGTTGCTCCAAAGCGAAATCTTAAGGCATAAGTAAACTCCGTCCCTTCCGGGTCTGTTAGTATTAGTCCTACTCCACAACCATCTATGCAGGATGAACCGTCTATGAATATGATCCATGGTTGCGGGAGTTCTTCTTCGACTTCCATTGAGTCATCCTCCTCATCATCTTTTGGACGTTCTACTATGAAATCCGCTAAGATTTGTCCTTTTATTGATATTCTTAGCCTGCATTGTATGTCGTATTCTCCTAACTCGATACTCCATTTTTGCAGTCTCCCTGCGATTTCTGGTTTTTGACAATATTTGTTTTATCGGCTGGTTCGTGATAACTACGAATGTATGTGCTTGGAAGTATCTCTTCAGTCGTTTTGTAGCATGCACCAAGGATAATACTAACTTTTTCATGGGTGTGTAGTTGATTTCCGGCCCTCATAGGGCGCGGCTTACAAAGTATATCGGTGTCTGCTTGCCTTCCCTTTCCGTCATTAAAACTGCACTGACCGCTTCCTTAGCTGCTGCACGGTATATGATGAGTTCTTCTTTTTCCTTGCGTGCCGTCAGTGTCGGAAGATCCGCTATTAGCTTTTTCATTTGTTTAAAAGCTTCTTCCGCTTCCGGTGTCCATTGAAAATCGCTCTTTTTTGTACACTTTTTAAGTGTTTTAAAGAAAGGAAATGATTTTTCAGTGGATTTAGCCAGAAATCTATTTAGACTTGCTAATTTTCCATTTAGTTTTTGAACGTCTTTAAGGTATTTTGTGGATGGGAGGTTGGTATGTGTGAAAACACATACCTTTTCGTTATCAAAATCGGACCAAATAGACCAAAAAATAACCTCTAAAGCCATATATGTTTGTGTTTTTGTGTTTATGAATGTGGAGGCACGGATATCAACAAAATGGGCAAGAAAAGACAAAACAACGGAAAAACGAGCACGAGTTATGAAAACGTGCAAAAAGCCGAGGTCAGGGATGAATTTGCAAGTTTGGATCACCATTTTCCTCAAAATGTCAAAAGAAGTCCTTGGAGTTCATACATATGTCAAGATTTACCCTTGGGAGTACTTGTCCTTAATTCCATCATTGGTCCCTACATTTTACAACTTCTACAATATTTACACTAAAACCCCTAAATCCCCATTATCACTACACCCGGATCCTAAAAACAATAAAACCCAAAGCCCATCCACCAAATACCCGTTTATAGGGATGAGCATTTGGACCCGAATCCCGGTACCGAAACGGAACCGTACCGGTACCGTACCGAAACGGTACCGACTCCCAATACACGGTACGGTACCGGTACCATGAATTGAGCCCAAAAACATTCAGTACCACTAATACGGAAGTACCGAAAAAAATCCCAAAAATTTAGTCATATTTTTGGATTAAATAACTTATCCAAACACCCATTTGGCCCATTCCATGTCAAACAATAGTCATGTAAAACATATGAAAAGAAACCAAACGTTCGACAAACTTATTGTGGCAACTATAGATCCTTCATAACCGCTCACAAACATTAAACCCCGAACCTATTTTATAAGTTTTGGAACATTTTTATGTTACAAATATCTTGGTGATGTATTTATTTAAGTGTTGGTTGCGTTTTGTGAGATATCGTGGTTTGAAATCAATTGAAAATGCATGTTTTTTCATATTTTTCATTGCATTTTCTTGAAATCCTTTTTTGTTTAACAAAAAGCAGCGAGAACTGTATCGGTACCGATTTCCCGGTACCGAGTCCAGTACCGGATCCGATACCCGAATCCCGTTCGGTACAGTACCGGTACCCACTTTCATGCTCGGAAAAAAATCGGTACCACCAATTCGGTACGGGTTTGGTACCATTTTGGTACCGTGCTCATCCCTACCCGTTTAAATAAAACCAACCCAAGTTAAAATAATAACCCATCCAGTCAAACTATTTTACCCGCCAAGTAAAATCAGATAATGTATATCTTCCCCATCACTTTTACCCTGCACCCCAAAATTAACTCACCAAGATAACCTCGTACTAGGATCTTTTGAAGCCTTCTAGAAGCCCTCTGACATGGCAGAGAAGTGACAACATTGGGAATGACAGATGGCAAGATAAAGGTTTCTGATTGGTCTCAACACTTCATCAAGATTGATCAAAGGCTGTGATGTGATTACAATTGATGGGAAATGATCCAAGGGTGGAAATGAGAGGTTCTGGGTCCTTCAAAAAAATAAGCGAGTAGTTGTAGTTTTTAATTAATCTTATTGTCAGTTTTAATTGTATTTTTGTTTAACTTCTGTCACAATTTGATTGTAATCTCAGTTTTATATTAATAAAAATTTGGTTCTCTTTACATTTTTGTCATCAATTTTAAGCTTATACTTATGTTACAAATGGTTGATTAATTCTTGTTTAGCTCTTTCATTATTCCATAAGCTCATATAAGCTAAGTCATAGCTTATCGTGAGTCTTAGTTGCTTAAAATCTGTTTTCATTAAAAGGTTCTTTTAAAAATAAGAAAAACCAAAAAATAAAAATAAATAAAAAGCTTTCATAAGCTTATCATTTGTTCCAATAAGCTCATTCAAGCTTATATAGCTTATAGTGAAGCTTATTTATGTCATTTACTGTTTTAAATTCAAAAATCTCAAAAAAATTAGAAAAGTCAACAAAAAGTCAAATAAGCTATTATGAGAAGTAAGCCAAAAATGGAAGGGCTTAGTGTTGTCACTAGCTTGTCTTTGACAAGCTAGAGCTTGTTGAGTAGCTCCTCGAGCATAATTTGCCCTGTTTGTGTAAGGGCTTTTGTAAGTTTCTTTTAAAAAGTTTATTTTTAGCTTATTATTGCTTATTGCTTTGTATTAAGTGCTTATTTGCTTATTATTAGCCTTTATTGCTTAAAATGGCTTAGTAATTACAATTTGAGTGCTTGGTTATAGTTTGACACCATTTAGTTCAAGTTTTCACAAAATCACTAAAAATAAAAAAAAATAAAAAAATAATAATAAGTATAGTCTGTATTAGCTTATTATAGTGGTAAAACTCAGTTTACTTTAGTTTTTGTTATAGCTTATTAGATAGTCATAGTTCAAAATCTGTGCTTAAAAAGGTTTCTTGCTTTGTAAAAGTCATAACAGCCCTCATAAAGGGGTGTTTGGGATAGTAGGTCTTTTGATTCTTAATTTGGTGATTTGGTCATTTTTAGTTTTGAAGTCAATTTGTTTAAGCTTGACTTAAGTCATTTAGGTAATATTTGAGTCAGATTTAGTGCCTACATCAAGTTTCTTATCTTTTGTTTTGATGTCCTAAATTTCATTGTCTTAAACTGGTATAAACAGCTTATGTTGCATTTTATAGCTTAAAGTGTTTTTAGTTGTCAAAAATAGGTTCAATATAGTACATTTAGTGTGTTTTGAGTGTTTGAGTAATTGTCTAAAGTTTTTAAAGTCATATGAGTCATTTGCATGTCTGTGTCAAGTAAAAAATAATAATAATAAAAATAAAAAATGTTCAGAGGACCCTTCTTATCAGATCTTTCAAAGTGCTTAATTCTTGTTCAAAATACCTAAAATCAGATTTTATAAGTTCTCTAGTTGGTTAACTTCATCTGTTTATAGCTTTTAAGGTCTATCTCAGTGAGCTAGTAGCTTAAATATTAGCTTGTAATCACCTTCTTAGGCTGTTTTAAGGACTGCTTAATGCAACTGTTTCATGTAGCCTTCTTGCAAGCTGTCTAACAAGCTCAGTATAAGCCCTCTTAGTCTGAAACTTGGTATAATTATGTATTGGATGCTGGTCCCTGCAGGTTCATGATTTTATCTTTTAGCTTTTAGTATAGCAGCTTGTGCATCAGTTTGAATTAGCCTCCTTGGGTTGTTTGGTTTAAATATTTTGCCTAGCTAAAATTTGGTGTGTTAGCTTATTTTCCTGTAGATTTGCTTAAATTAGGTCTTTTCTACTTATATAGGCTGTGTTAGAACCCTCTTAGCTTATTTAGTCTTCAGCTTGTTGGCCCTAGCTTTTAAACTAGCTTATTAGGAGCTTGAGCAAGTTGTTTAAGGTATGTTTGGTTTTGTGGCTTAAAAAAGTACCTGCTGTCTCTTTAGCTATTTCATCTGCTTATTCCAAAGTCCAAAAATATTTTTTCTTTTCAAAAGTTGTTATTTTAAGCTTGTTAACAAGCTGGTTCAAAAAATAAAAAAATAAATATAAAAATAAAAATAAAAATAAAAATTGCAAAAGTCTCTGCACCCAACACACTAACACCACTCCACTTACCATCTGCGCCCTAGGGACTTACAGTTCCTAGGGCATTTATTAAATTTATAAAGGCAAAATCAGTTTTTCCCCATCAACTTTTTATAAGCTTATTTTAGCTTATCTGAATAAGCTAGTGCACGTTTCTCATTTTTCTCTTATTAAGATTTTAAAAACATACTTTCCCTGAATTTCTGATATTTTTCTAATTTCATTTACTATTTTTAATAATTAATTTTCTAAATTTTAGTTTTTAATTCATAATAAATAAACGAAAAGTCAGAAAAATATCCGGCTTTTTCCTAAAATTATCTTTTGTCATTTAGCACGTAGAAAAAATAGTTTTGCGTTCATAGTGTTTATATTTCATAAATTTGACGTTTTAGGTGCGGGATTAGCCCGTAAGTGCCCGTTTTTAGGTTTAACTTGCGTTTTTGCTTATTTTAGCTTAATATTATTGTTTTAGATGCTTATCATGTTTTTTTAGCTTATTATTGTTAATTTTAGTGTAAAAATCCAAAATATCACCTTTTTCACTATTCAAACTCACGTAAACGCGACTCGATTCACGAATTTCATTCAACCTTCGTTGGGAAACGATCCGGGTATACAAACTTAACCATTTGTATTCTTTTGGAACAAATCAATTTTTGGCGCCGCTGCCGGGAAAGTGTTGAAGTGAGTTTTGATTCCCGTTACAATCGCCTGTTTTTGAAGAACCTTCCTAGTGAAGTTATCGTTTGTTTTTATGAATATCTCTTTTAGAAAAACTCAAACAAATTAAAAAACCACAAACATTCTTCCTAGAGTGTTTAAAATACCAAAAAAAATAAAAACGAACAAAAAAAATCGTGAAACCGACTGTTACGTCGGCTCACCTTTAGCGTTACAAACTATAAGAGGGGTCTAAGGACGGTTTCGCATTAAATTGTGAACATAAAGAGATGGGTTTTTAATAAGCTTCATGCTGACCTTTGTTTTTCCGCTCCTTTGTGCGTAATTCTAGAGAGCTACCGAGCACCGGTTGGTGAATCGATTTAAAAAATATTGTGTTTTCAAAGTTTTCTAAATATAAAAACTCAAAAATATTTTCTTTTTCAAATTTATTTTTCTTTTTCTTTTTAATTTCTTTTTAGTGCATGCACACTCGGTCTCAATCGAGACGTAATCACAATCGAAGAATAGACGTACTCGAGTTATGTGCTATTATTGAAGAACCCGTCATGGCGGATACTCGAACAATGTCCGAGTTACTCCAAGCACCCACCGAGGGTTACGGGGACGCCATCGTTGTACCACCAATTGAGTCCGAAAATTATGAGCTTAAAACGCATTTGATTCAATTAGTTTCATCGAATCAATTTCATGGTTTTGAAAGGGATAACCCCCATGCACACATTCGATGGTTCAATAAGTTGACCTCAACTATTAAATTTCAGGGGTCCCTCATGATACAATTAAGTGATGTTATTTCTGTTCTCACTTGATGGGGAAGCCGTAAACGTGGCCCGACGATTCCTAGGCCGACGTAGACCGACGAGGCCTGATCCGAAGCGACTAAGGTTCCCCGACGTCGTAGACCGAGTTTCCTAGGCCGACGTAAACGTGGCCCGACGATTCCTAGGCCGACGTAGACCGACGAGGCCTGATCCGTAGCGACTAAGGTTCCCCGACGTCGTAGACCGAGTTTCCTAGGCCGACGTAAACGTGGCCCGACGATTCCTAGGCCGACGAGGCCTGATACGAAGCGACTAAGGTTCCCCGACGTCGTAGACCGAGTTTCCTAGGCCGACGTAAACGTGGCCCGACGATTCCTAGGCCGACGTAGACCGACGAGGCCTGATCCGAAGCGACTAAGGTTCCCCGACGTCGTAGACCGAGTTTCCTAGGCCGACGTAAACGTGGCCCGACGATTCCTAGGCCGACGTAGACCGACGAGGCCTGATCCGTAGCGACTAAGGTTCCCCGACGTCGTAGACCGAGTTTCCTAGGCCGACGTAAACGTGGCCCGACGATTCCTAGGCCGACGAGGCCTGATACGAAGCGACTAAGGTTCCCCGACGTCGTAGACCGAGTTTCCTAGGCCGACGTAAACGTGGCCCGACGATTCCTAGGCCGACGTAGACCGACGAGGCCTGATCCGAAGCGACTAAGGTTCCCCGACGTCGTAGACCGAGTTTCCTAGGCCGACGTAAACGTGGCCCGACGATTCCTAGGCCGACGTAGACCGACGAGGCCTGATCCGTAGCGACTAAGGTTCCCCGACGTCGTAGACCGAGTTTCCTAGGCCGACGTAAACGTGGCCCGACAAAGAACCCCCTCGTTCCATCACGAAATGGGACGAATTAGTTTCAAATTTTTTAACCAATTCTTTCCTCCGTCAAAAACTACAAACTTAAGAAATGATATAACGAATTTTCAACAAAGATTTGACGAAAGTTTCGGTGAGGCTTGGGAGAGATTCAAAGATCTCCTACGAAAATGCCCGCACCACGGTTTCTCGGAATTACACCAAATTGATACGTTCTACAATGCCTTAACTCAATCCGACCAAGATTCGCTTAATGCGGCCGCCGGTGGCAATATCTTGAGTCGTACACCGAGAGATATATTGCAAATCATCGAGAACAAATTGAAAGTTCCGATGTTAAGAAACAAACCGGTTGTTTCTAAAGTTAATGACAAAACCCCTTCTTCCGAGATGTTTGAGCTTACCGATGCTATTCGATGCATGATGAGAGAATTCAAGAATCAAAATCAGAAACCCGAGCCTGTTAAAGCTATTACAGAGACTTGTGTTATTTGTGGTGGTCCTCATCCGTACTATAATTTTCAAGCCACCGATGGCAACGTCGGCTATGCTACCGTAGCTGCCGCTAATTATAATCAAAATCAAGGATTTCGAGCCAACCATATGGGACCACCCGATTTTGCACCCGTTCAAAATAATAACCAAAACCATTTTCAAAACCAAGCTTTTAATGCTAATTAAGGGTACAATCAAAACCGTGGTGTAAATTTCAATAATCAAGCACCACCACCGTAAACTTTTCAAGTTCAACCCCCTCAACAAGTTTATCAACAACCGCCTCATCAAGTTGGAGCTTCCAACGATTGACAAATTACATGAAAACGAATGATGCCAACATAAGGGCAATGCATAATCAAATAACAACGTTGAAGAATAAGTTCCAAACTCAGGGTCATGAAATTAAGAATGAACTTCGGACTACAAATAACAAAATTGATCAATCACAGAGTAAAATTGAGAATATGTTTGCGAGTCTTATGTGTCAAATCAGTCAACCCTGGGACCGGGATCTCTCCCGAGTAACAAAATTCCTAACCTGAGAGGTGATATGAAAGTGATCACCACCCGAAGTGGTGTAGCTTATGATGGACCCACGGATCCTACTACTTCTTCTTCTCCTCAAGTGGTAGACCATGAGACCGGGGTGACAAAGGACCCAGTGCTTCCTACTAGTAAGGGGAGTACCGAGAATGTCCAACCCGCGGATGTCCCAACGTTTGAGCCAAAAGATGCTCCGGTTAGTGATCCAAAGCCTAACCCGAAAACAACCATTCCGTATCCATCACGAATGAATGATCAAAAGCTCCGTGAGAGGACTAGTCATCAAATGGAAAAGTTCTTTCAGATTTTACAAGATTTGCATTTTGAAATCAGTTTCGCCGATGCTCTTCTTTTAATACCGAAATTTGTCTCAATGGTTAAGAGCTTATTAAGTAATAAGGAAAAACTTTCAGAATTGGCTAAAACATCTTTGAACGAACATTGCCCGGCGATCATCCTAAAAAAGTTACCCGAAAAACTGGGAGACCCAGGAAAATTTCTTTTCCCATGTGATTTTCAAGGAATAGCTCAATGCTCCGCCTTGGCCGATCTTGGCGCGAGTATCAACCTAATGTCGTATTCTATGTGGAAAAAGCTTTAATTGCCTAAACTTACCCCTACGTGCATGACCCTCGAGCTTGCCGACCGCTCTACGTCTCTACTGATCGCTATAGCCGAGGATGTCTTCGTCAAAGTGGGGAAGTTCCATTTCCCCGCCGATTTCGTTGTAGTAGATTTTGATGCCGATCCTCGAGTACCACTCATTCTTGGGAGGTGTTTCTTGAGGACGGGTCGTGCCCTAATTGATTTTTATGAAGGAGAGATTACGTTAAGATTGAATAAAGAAGCCGCCATGTTTACCATTAATCAAACGTCGAGATACTCCTCCAACTACGATGATATTTCCATCAATCGAATCAATGTTATTGATATTGCTGCGGAGGAGTATGCTCAAGATATTCTTGGTTTTTCAAACAATTCTAAGAGTGGCAATCCTACTCCCTCTTTTGAAATTATGAAACCGTCTTCTGAACCAATTATTTCTGACTCTTCCCCTTCCCCCACTCCGTTTGAGGGGAGTGATTTCGTCTTGGAAGAGATCGAGGCTTGTTTAAAAAATGACTTAATTTCACCGGAAATTGATAATGCCTATTGTTATCCGGGGGATATATTCGTTTGATTGAAGAAATGCTTAATATAGACCCGTCACCGTCACTCCCTCTGGCAAAACTTAATATTGAAGAGATTAAAGAAATTGAGCCATCTACTAATCCTCCGGAGCCCGAGATTAAGGATTTACCTCCTCATCTTGAATATGCTTTCTTGGAAAAACCCGATAAATTTCCCGTTACCTTAAAGATGAGGAGAAGACCCAACTTTGGGCCGTCCTTAGAAAACACAAAAGTGCCATCGCTTGGCAAATCTCCGATATTAAGGGCATAGGCCCTCGTTTTTGTACACACAAGATTTTGATGGAAGAAGATTGTAAACCCGTAGTTCAACAACAAAGAAGAGTTAACCAGAAAATCCATGAAGTTATCAAAAAGGAAGTTCTTAAACTCCTCGATGCTGGAGTGATTTATCCAATCTCCGATAGCTCATGGGTTAGCCCTATACATTGTGTTCTGAAGAAGGGTGGAATGACCATCATTGCTAACGAAGAAAATGAATTAATTACCACACGCCTCGTCACCGGATGGAGGGTGTGCATTGATTATCGGAAGTTAAGTGATGCAACTTGGAAAGACCATTTCCCGCTTCCATTTATAGATCAAATGCTCGAGCGATTAGCGGGAAATGAGTACTATTGTTTTCTTGATGGATTTTCCGGCTATTCTCAAATCCCAATTGATCCTCTAGACCAAGAGAAAATGATGTTCACTTGCCCTTATGGAACGTTTGCCTACCGACGTATGCCCTTTGGCTTATGCAATGCTCCCGACACGTTCCAAAGGTGCATGTGGATATTTTTCATGATATGATAGAGAAGAAAATGGAGGTGTTCATGGATGATTTTTCCGTCTACGGAGACTCTTTTACGACTTGCCTTTCCCATTTAGACCTCATGCTTAAACGGTGTGAAAACATCAACTTGGTCTTAAATTGGGAGAAGTGCCATTTCGTGGTCAAAGAGGGCATTGTTCTCGGCCACAAAATATCCAAGTCCGGGATTGAGGTCGATCGAGCTAAAGTCGATGTAATCGCTAAGCTACCTCATCCCACAACTGTCAAAGGAATACGGAGTTTTTTGGGTCATGTTGGCTTTTACCGACGTTTTATACAAGATTTTTCTAAGATAGCCCGACCGATGACCCATCTCCTCGAGAAGGTTACTCCGTTCGTATTTTCAAATGAATGTATTGAAGCTTTTAACATACTTAAAAAGAAGGTAACCGAAGCACCGATTTTAGTTGCCCCCGATTGGGATTTGCCCTTTGAGCTCATGTGCGATGCAAGCGATTATGCCATCGGGGCGGTCTTGGGGCAACGAAAGACTAAGTACTTCCAACCCATACACTATGCGAGTAAGACATTGACCGATGCCTAAAGTCATTATACGACTACATAAAAAGAATTATTAGCCGTCGTTTATGCCTTCGAAAAATTTCGACCATACCTTGTCTTATCTAGGACCATAGTGTATACCGACCATTCGGCACTCAAGTATCTCTTATCCAAGCAAGATGCTAAGCCGATATTACTTCGGTGGGCTCTCCTCCTTCAGGAATTTGATGTCACCATTCGTTATAAAAAAAGGAGCGGAGAACCTAGCCGCCGATCATTTATCTAGACTTGAGAATCCCCATCAAAGTGTTCTCAAGAAAAAAGGAGATTACAGAAACATTTTCTCTCGAGACACTTGGGATGATTTCGACCAAAAAGGATGCAAGTACCCCATGGTTTTCCTATTTTGCAAATTACCATGCGGGGAATTTTATCGTGAAAGGGATGTCGTCCCAGCAAAAGGAAAAGTTTTTTTATGTTAGGCACTATTTTTGGGACGACCCTTACTTGTTTAAAATATGTGCGGATCAAGTTATTCGGCGATTTGTTCATGGCCAAAAAGCCATTGACATTCTTACGGCTTGCCACAATGGACCCACCGGAGACCATCATGGGGCTAGTTACACCACCAAAAAGGTTTTTGATTCCGGGTTCTATTGGCCAACCATATATCGAGACGCCCATGACTTGGTGAAGTCATGTGAATCTTGCCAACGTAAAAGGAAAATATCGCAAAAAGACGAAATGCCATAAAATGCTATTTAAGTCTGCGAGATTTTTGACGTTTGGGGCATCGATCTTATGGGGCCATTTCCGTCATCAAGAGGAAATAAGTTTATACTCGTGGCCGTCGACTACTTGTCAAAATGGGTTGAAGCGAAGGCGTTCCCCACAAACGACGCCCGAGTCATTGTTAAGTTCTTGATAAATTTATTTTCCCGATTCGGAGCACCTCGTGCTATAATCAGTGATTGTGGTACCCATTTTTGTAATGAACAATTTGCAAAAGTTATGTCAAAATATGGAGTTACCCATCGTATTTCTACCGCGTATCACCCGAAAATGAGCGGTCAAGTCGAGGTGTCCAATCGTGGTTTAAAAAGGATTCTAGAAAGGACCGTAGGAGAGCATCAAGCGTCATTGGCCGATAAGTTAGATGATGCACTTTAGGCCTTCTGTACCACCTTCAAGACACCCATTGGGTGCACCCCATATAAATTAGTGTACGGAAAGGCGTGCCATTTACCAATTGAGCTTGAACACAAAGCATATTGGGCTCTAAAACACTGTAATTATGACCTAAAGACCGCGGGTGATCACCGTAAAGTTCAATTAAATGAATTGAATGAACTTCGGGATCAAGCCTACGAGAAATCTTTAATCTACAAAGAGAAAACCAAGAGGATTCACGACTCTAAAATCAAAAACCGCTTTTTTAACGTTGGTGATCAAGTCCTCCTCTTCAACTCTCGATTGAAGATCTTCTCGGGCAAACTCAAAAACCGTTGGTCTGGGCCGTTCACCGTTACCCAAGTATTTCCTTATGGGACGATCGAGTTATCCCAACCCAACGGACCCAACTTCAAAGTGAACGGCCATCCGCCATCGCCTTAAACATTATTTTGGATGGGACATCCCATCTATGGTTGTCACGGATCTCCAAACTTTCCCCATGGACAAATGAATTCGGGGACGAGTCAAGCTAGCGACTCGGTGAACAAAAACATAAGCACTTCATGGGTGGTAACCCATGCTTATCCTTCTATCTTATTTCTATTTTCTAATAAGTGG
The DNA here is from genome assembly GCA_019973895.1 of Chrysanthemum seticuspe. Lineage (NCBI taxonomy): Eukaryota > Viridiplantae > Streptophyta > Magnoliopsida > Asterales > Asteraceae > Chrysanthemum > Chrysanthemum seticuspe. The sequence continues at coordinate 173,995,163 of BPTQ01000004.1, read as the reverse complement.
CTTGAGGAGGTTCGCCTCTTCCATTTCTCGTGTTTCGTTTTGTTGATGTTTATGTCCAGGATTTCCCCGATTTATGCAGACTCTCGTGCTCGATGTTTTGTATTTTCTCCATTCGAGTTTCATGTTTTGATGCTTTTATGGAAATCCGATATCCAAAATCTTTATCGATTATCGTTTATCTTTTAGCATACTTAATAAATGGCTTTAGATTTACGTTGAGAACCCTTACCTTTAAACATTAAGGACAATGTTTCATTTTAGTCTGGGTGGGTAATCTTTTGATTAGATTTTTTGCCTAGCACTTTGCTGTGTACTCTAGCAACTCCGTTTTTCCTCAAAAATGTCAAAAAATAAAAAACAATGATGAAAAATATGTAAAATTCAAAAATTTTGAAGCTTTTGTTAAGTCTTTTGATTGAAAAGTTTGCTAGTCTCTTAGACAAGAAACTATAAAATGCAAATTCTAGCTCACAAGGCCAAGAATTTGCAAGTTTCCCTAATTGGATTTAAATATGCAAAACTTGATTTCATTTGATGAAGCATTTGCAAAAATAATGTATATGTTTTGACACCTTGTTGACTTTCCGCTAGTTAGAGTAGGAATAGAATTTTGACTTGACCGGGCGTGTTGAGCCCTAGCTTGTTCCCTTAACCATTGATAATTAAAAGCTTTCGCTAGTTTTTCATACAAGGAGCTTTAAAACGTGAAATTCTAGCTCACAAGGCCAAGAGTTCGCAAGTTCCCATGATTGACTTTAATTTGCAAGAGCTAAATATCGGCTAAGCATTCACGGATCTTATTATTTAAGATTTTAAATTTGCAGAGATTGAGAAATGATAGAGTTATATAGAAGTTAGATGCTAAGCGTGGATTAGTTGGATCTCTTTAGAGCTCGTAGAGGTTACTTGTGGCTTTTTGCTCCCAACAGCTTCTAAACCCCAAAAACAAAAATTTCAAAATAATTAAAGGTGTTTGGTTTTGGCGATAATTAGTTTTCAAGCATTCTTGAGAAAATCCTTGCTTATGAGAGTTGGGTACACATCAAGGTACTATCAGTGATGCGGTATAATAGGCAACTGATTCATGATAGTACGTGCTATTGTTTCTATTGTTATAAAGGCCGTGGGACTCGGAGTTTGGCAAATAATTAATGTGAAATAAAGCTCAAATGTATAAATGTGAAAAATCCAAAGCCATAAAAGATTTCTATGTTTGACGGTACCCCCATTGCCATGGACTTCAAAAAGGTTGAGGAAAAATTCCAAAGTCATAATAAGACTTCTTATAAAACGGTAATCCTGTTGAATTAGTGGTTGAAAAGACCGAGGGCTAAAATTGCTAATGTGCTGAAATAATGTTAAGCCAAGCTTCGAATCCAGGGATATCCTAATAAAAAGTTTCCGTTTCGAGTCTAAAGCATGGGATGTCTCGGTTATAAATAAAAAGGATATCTCCTAAATTGTGTGAAATTAGGACCTTGATGTGGACCTCATTCTCGTGGGCAACGGTTTTCAAAGGAAGGTTTGGAAACTACTTAGTGTCTAAACTCGATGCTTTTATCGGAATAAAAATTTATCACAACAAAAAAAAGAAAAACAAAAATTCTCGATTTTCAAAATAAAATCCTTAGAAGAATTAGGATTATGGGATCGAAAGGTAGCCTTGTGTAGGACCTTGTTTTTCTCAACCTTATCACACGAATACCAAGCTTACCACAAGTATGCACGTAAACTACACACACACGTTATGCTTAAGAAAAGAAGAAAGATTAAGAAAGATGGTGACTTGATGTTATATGTCGTGTAGGTGTAGAGAGAAAAGATGAAAACAAGAGATGTTTTATTTCAAAGAAAAACACACACTTACACATTCAAGCACACCCCTCAAATGACCATTTGAGGGGTATTTTGTAACATATAGGATTTCACAAACACATCACACCATAATCATATGGGGCGTATACAAGGTTTAGAGAGAGAAAATTCTAGAGAGAGAAAGGGAAGAGAGTTGGGAACTATGTGAAACAAAAGAAAAATGGTATTGAAGCTCCAACCCTCTACCTTGGGAGGTAGAGGGTATTTATAGTTTTCTTACAAGACTCGCCTCCTACGGGCTGTGGATTAGGCATACAGTGGGTAAAGACCCGTCCGTCCTCCACGGTGTTACTTAACTAAATACTAACTAATATTAAATGACTACGACTGCGAGCTTTCTAATGATTACATATACTTGAGGTGACCGACACTTTAATGACTGGATTTTCTAAATCCTAACAATCTCCCCCTAAGGGAGGTCACCTCAAATTACACAGAATACAAACAGATATTACATTAAGATTGTTCTAGGATTCTTGTTTAAGTTCATTGCTCTGTAGCCCCGTAGTCTTTGATTCTTCATGTTTTGCATGTTTGGATAATTCAAGTGGAGGTCTTTAACTGATCCACTTGATGATGAGTTTTGAGCCAGCTTTGAGATCATCAAATTGCATAAATCTCTGACTCTTCCTTTGTAGTGTTGACATTATGTGATGTTGTGACAGTGGACCGACATGCTCACATTCTGGATCATGATTTCTTTTCATCAGAGTAGCGGAAGCTTTAGTTGATTCATGATATTTGCAGCAGCGTAGCAGAAGCATGGAGTGTAAATATCAGAGTTGTTGATGCACTTATCATGATTTTGAAGTGAATGTGTTGTGTGAGCATGCGGCAATGGATTGACCTCTCAATTCTGATCAGCTGCAAACGTCGGGTGTACCTGCATACAACAGTTAGCAATAAAGCGCACGAAAGTGTCTTTGATCACTTTCATTGAATTGAGGTACACGGCCCACGGTTCCCCATTGATTAGTACAAGTACTGCTTGTGATCCAGTATAATTCCAAAGAATTTCCTTGACAGGGTTTCGCAGCTGCTCTAGCCGTTCTCAAACCGGAACATCTCAAAGAAGACAACACGGAGTGAGTGAACCAGCGAATTGAGATTCACTGATTGATGAAAACAGATTTGAAAAAAAATCGTGTACTGCTCAATATAAATTGTTTTTGCAATACAACGAAGGTTTTAAGGAAAATCAATTATCAATCATAAACACCTTTTATTTTATAATATTAATACACAGTCGATGTGCTAGAGAAAAGAATTTTAAGCATAATGACCGGTTTTTCAAAGGTATCCGTCAATCCATAACCTGAACCAGGATTGATTCATAAATTTGAATCGCTCAATTATTTCTGTTCAGTTGTCACATGGTTGATCCATTGGATAGATCTCACATGCCACCTACTAAGAGCTTGTTTGATGTTGGCTCTAGAAGGCTTTCCATCTTCATTTTGAATATGTTATAATATCACTCAGATGTTCTGGCAATACCACAAGGATAATGCGTAGGACTCTTAAAATATGTTCTCTCTTTCCACATTGTGTGAAACAGAGAGTCTTCATTGACAGTGTCCTAATAAGATTTATAGATGATCTCGTGGCTCTAGACACAATAGTGCATATTTGGTTCCTATGCCGGAGACTAGGGATAAGGTCTCCTTCTTCAATATCAACAATCTCTAAGAGAAAGTCGATAGATGATGTCGGTTTCCCGTGAGAATAAAACAAGTCCTTTTAAGAGAACTTGAGTAGTTTAGGAAGTTTTAGTGCAGTGCGTCACTGGGTCCATGACGTCTTGTCTTCAATACCGGTGTTACCTTGGTAACCACCAGTAGCATATGAATTGAACCCGGTTTCTGCCCTAAGGTTGAATAAATGGAGGGCTATTTCTTTTCACCCTTTTCTCATTTCATTTCTTTTTCATTCTTCAACCCCTTTAGTGCTTACCGAGACGTCATGACTAGAACCTTGTTGGGTTTATTCCAATTCTAGCTCTATCTCAGTCGGCACTCTTCCCTTATCCTCACTTTTCTCCTTTTTACATCATACCTAAGGACTTCTACACTAAGTGGATTGTCCTTGGGTAGATCCCTCCGGTTCTGGCGGGATCGTGGGAACGAATACCTAACCTAACCATCCTTATATCTTCATGCATAAAAATAAATTTTGGTCGGTCTTTTTGGTATTGTTCTTTTGCCATTGAACCCAATTGAAAACCATTTGAAAATCAATCCAGGTACTTGTGATATATTATCAAAGCATTTTGTACCTGAATCGTTTTTGATATTTTAGAAAATAGATCCCCCTCAACATGTGCAGCGTATGTTTGAAATTAGTTTGACACATGGAGGCAAGAGGAAGAATTCACTTCTTTGATCAATTATTTTCTAAAAATATCGACATTACTTTCCCGATCAAAATCAGTGTTTCACATACAGTTAAAGTTATTTTTGGGAAAGAAGGTGGTTTTCAAAAATTTGCACCCCCTCAATATGTGCATCTGATTTTGAAACTGTTTAGCACATATTAGGGAAAACCTGCACTTAGACATAAATCAATCACTATTCAATCCATATTGGTTTGATGTAGATGCTCCTCCTTAACATGTGCATGGAAAATTTGAAATCGTTTGGCACATGTAGGGAGGAGAGCATATTAATCACGTATAAAACCATTTATCGAATTATCAGTTTAAATCCAATTTAAATTACAAATTCTCCTCCGATCACAATTTTCAAATCCTTTGAGATTTGTGATCTCTATTGATTTAAATTAAATTTTGAGAACTTTTGAGGAGAATAGTGACTTGCTTTTGAAAAAACATTTTAACTGATAAGGATCGGATTTTGAGACTTTAAACTCTATTGATCAATCATGCATAAATATCTTTTGAAAACATAACATTCGCCAAGGTCTTGAATCAATTGTATAAAACATTGTTCTTTTTGATTTTCCAAAAGTAGACCTTGCTCTTTTACGTGCCAATTGTTTGAAAAATAACCTTTTTGGTTGAATTGAAATCATTCTCCCCCTCAATCAATGACATGAGTTGTTGATTGAGTGTTAGAGATTTTGACAAAGAATAAGCCCAGATGATTTTCAGAAATATAGTCCAAGTTATTTTCAAAGCAATTTGTTTTCAAAAGATGATAAATATTTTTCAGAAGAATATTTAGAAGGAAAAATATTTTTAGAAAGAAACATTTGTCTTTTTTGACGACAAACATTTGGTTTTTAGAATCAGAGCATAGGATTTTAAAACCAGATAAAGCGCGGCTCTGTTCTTTCTTTTGAAATACGGGTTACTGCCTGAAATGACAATAAACCACCATTTTTCTCCGTCTCATTTTTTTTAAAGCAATTTATGTACATTCGAAGAACATCTAAAGACCCGTGACACTCTTTGAATGTCAACACAAGGTCCGTAGATGTTATCGAATTAAGAAAAACATGACAAAATGACAATATTTTTTGGAATTTTTTGAGTTTTTCAAATTTTTATGGATTTTTGAAATTTTATATTTTTCTATTTTCTTTTGTGGGTTTTATAATTTTGTATTTTGCTTTTTGAAAAAAAATATTTACAAGAGATAGGTGAAGAAAAACATTTACTCCTTGTCTTCCTCTTGAAGACGTTTGAGTGTTTCCGGTTGTAGACTCTTTAGACCAAGTCATGGAAGGATAAACTCAAAACGTTCTCTAGGAAGAGCTTTGGTGAAGATGTCTGCTAACTGGTATTCAGTCCTCACAAAATAGAGTTCTACCACACCTTTTTCCACTTGTTCCCGAATGAAATGATGTCGAATGTCAATGTGCTTTGCTCTTGAATGTTGAACGTTGTTGAAGGAGAGAGCAATGGCACTTTTGTTATCACAATACATAGGGATTTTGTTGAATTCAAAGCCATAGTCAGATAATTGGGATCTCATCCATAGGATTTGAGCACAACAAGATGACATGGCTATGTATTCAGCCTCTGTAGAGGATATAGAAGTACTCATTTGTTTCTTTGAAGACCAGCTCACAAGCTTATCACCCAAAAATTGAGCACCTCCAGACGTGCTTCGACGTGTATCTTGACATCCTGCATGGTCAGCATAGGCTGTTAGTGACATACCGGTGTCCTTCGGGTACCAAAGTCCCATGTTGATGGTTCCTTGGAGATACCGAAAGACCCGTTTAACTGCTTCAATGTGCTTTTTGGTAGGCTTAGCCTGGTATCTAGCACACATGCATACAGCGAATAGAATGTCTGGTCTACTGGCATTAAGGTACATCAAGGATCCAATCATGCTACGATATTTAGTTTGATCTACCATGATCCCTGAGTGATCCTCATCCAGTTTGGTACGCTCCACCATGGGAGCGTCAATGGTGTCACAAGTGTCAAATCCAAATTTCTTTAAAATTTCATTAGCATATTTAGATTGATTGATAAAAATGCCTCCGGGACTTTGTGAAATTTGTAATCCCAAGAAAAATGACATTTGTCCCATCATTGACATTTGAAATTTGGAGCCCATCTCCTTAGAAAAACGGTCACATTCATTGGGGTCAGTCGAGGCAAAAATAATATCATCAACATAGATTTGAACTTGAATTAAGTGTTTGCCTGACTTTCTGGTGAACAATGTCGGATCAACTGCTCCTTTGCTGAATCCAGTAGATAGAAGAAACTTTGATAGCGTATCGTACCATGCCCTTGGAGCTTGCTTCAAACCGTAAAGAGCCTTTTTCAAGCGATAGACATGAGTAGGATGCTCTGGATTCACAAAACCTTCAGGTTGGCTGACGTATACGACTTCTTTAAGATCTCCGTTAAGAAAAGCCGTCTTTACATCCATCTCATAGACTACCATGTTCTTACTAGCAGCGTTGGCCAAGAAGATTCTGATTGCCTCGATACGTGCAACTGGAGCAAATGATTCTTCAAAGTCAATACCCTCCTCTTGACGGTATCCTTTTGCAACTAATCGAGCCTTATTCTTTAACACATCACCATGCTCATCAAGTTTTACTTTGAATATCCACTTTAGAGCAATGATCATAGCACAATCAGGAGCATGTACTAATTCCCATACATCTAGTCGATCGAACTCATGAATTTATTCTTGCATGGCATTGAACCAGCTGTCTTCATTCATGGCAGTTTTAACGGCTTTTGGTTCGACCTTGGATAGTACGGAGTTGAAGAAGCACCATAAGGCATCAGTTGCAAGTTGTTTACGAGTGGATACTGGACGAGAGGGATTTCCAATGATGTTGTCCAATGGATGGTCATGTGTCCATTTTCTAAGGTGTTCGTGTGGTTGTTGTTGAGGAACTGAAGTAGCAGAGTCGTTTTCCCCTGATGAAGATGGTGTTAATACAAATAAGCCGTAAAAACGTTTATTTATATTTTACAATCTTCTAATATTTTTTCGATAACAAATGTAAAATCATTTTAACGAAACAAGTAAAATACGTAAATGGTTTGAACTAATAGTTTCTAACATATTCACATTTTCACATAAAACACTAAAACAAGTATAAGTGATTTTATGATTTAATATTACATATGTACAACAACTAGTGTTTACATATTTGGGTCAAATATACACATAACTAGTATGTAGTATATTGGTTAATATAAATGGGTAGAAACTTAAGTATCACAACCCATTGGGCAAATACATTAAATGTAGTTGGGTACAACCCAAAGCCCATGACCCATGGATCTTGACCCATAACCCATTGCATGACATCATGCTTATATCATACATGGATAATATCCATAACCCATGGATCAACCCATACCCAAGTGACCAAGTGCATTGCACTCAAAAGATACATTGTATCTAGCTAAAAGATCCATGGTTCAATCCATGACCCATGACCCATAACCAAAATACCCATGGGTAAAAGGGAGCGTCCCACGGATCCCTAGCTTAACGCTAAACGGATCCCTTGTGGAAGGGATCCGTGGGATCCGGGGAACAGTAGATTTTTTTTTCTATAAATAGTGAGCCATTTCTTCATTATTTCTCACCCCTTTCTAACACACTTTCTCCCTGAGTTAAAAACTCACTAACCTCAGATCTAAGAGATCTATGTTTGTAGTTTTGTTTTTGTGTGATCTTTTAGGTTCCTCTTAAAGGCAAGATCACCACCTTTGAAGTCGAGCAAGCTCAAGTCCATGAGTTGCCATGCTTCCTCATCATCAAGGCTACTGAAGTCTTCTTGTTGATGATTCCTTTCTTTCTTCTAAGAAGTGTAGTGTTGAAGACATTAGTGAAAGATGTCTCAAGTGTCAAGACGAAGATATTAGTGAAGGGTATCTATCGTCCATATCATAAGCACTTGTGGTAGGTGCTTAGAAGTCAAGACTAGAAGCATTAGTGAAAGGTGCTTAGAAGTCAAGACACAAGACATTAGTGAAGGGTGTCTTGTCGATCTAGTCAAAGGCATTAGTGAAAGGTGCCTTAGATGTACATTCGATATGGTGTGTTTCGATGTACAAGATAGACTAGTATTAGATCCAAGGATATTGATATCCTTGATGATGTTGTAAAGGAGTAGATCTCCTTTGGGATTAGTCTTTGGTGTAGTGTGGTAGTAGTTCCTCCATTGCAATGGAACTAGGTGCTTAGCCTAGTACCTAATAAAGGGTAGGCGACGTTGTGAAGGTGTAGTTCACCTTGGAGTGAAAGAACTAGGTACTTAGCCTAGTACCTTATAAAGGGTAGGCGACATTGTGAAGGTGTAGTTCACCTTGGAGTGAAAGAACTAGGTACTTAGCCTAGTACCTTATAAAGGGTAGGAGACGTTGTGTAGGTGTGGTTCACCTTTGAGTGAAAGAACCCGGTGGTTAGCCTAGCACCGGAAAAAGGGTAGGCAACGTTGTGAAGGCTTCTCCGCCATAAGGAGATTGGTGTAGTGTTTACGAACTCTCGAGTAGGTGACTCGGGGAGTGGAGTAGGGCAAGGAAGGTGTCCTTGTAGCCGAACCACTATAAATACTCGCGTTGTAGTTTTGTGCTTCTTACTCTTATCTTTTCATTACTTGCCTTTACATGCTTGTTTATCAACATCCAAACACACACATCCAAATAGATTGACATAAGTCGATCTAAATAGATTAAAAGGAAGTTTTAATTGGCAAAACTATTCAACCCCCCCCCTTCTAGTTTTCCACAATTGGTATTAGAGCTTCGTTACCAAGTTTCTTGAAGTATATTGTACTTTAAAAACTTGATACGATCCATGGTTAATTGGAAACTACAAAGAAGGTTTTTCATAAAAACAAACACCATGTTATTTAAAACTATATGTTTGGATGTTGATTTGATAACAACATTTTTTTTTCTTTTTCATTTAATTGCACTAATCTTCCTTGTCATGTTGATTAGTCAAAGTGCATACCCATCAAGCTATAGGAATCGCTTGGTAATAAGAATACCTTCCTTAAGAAGGTATCTTAAACGTAAAGGAGCGGGAATCGTCTAAGCGACATTTGCTGTGTCATTTGTAAAGACATTCCTAAGTGCGCTAGAGGTATGCTTTTCTTTTTTTTGTGTGCATATACATGTTTTACATGAAGCTTCATTAGGAAGCCTTTTTCTCACACACGTGTTATTTTTCTCGTCTAAAGTAGTGGTATATAAAACTTATGTTTTATTTCTTTTAATCCAATAATAAAAAAACAAAACACGAATCTCAAAAATTCCTCCTTTCCCATAAATACTCCCACCGTCAATCACTCTATCCTCACTTTTTCAAATCTTCCAATTTCAAAAATTTCCTGTCACTCAAAACTTCATCATCCTCTCCATCTTATCCCAACCGAAACCAAGAAGGATCGTCTTCAACATGGTTTACATCGCCTTCGTACTCATCGTCTTAACACTCATCGCACTTGTGTTCCCTATGATGAAGTTCACATACGGAGACATTTACTTTGTGTTGTTAATCTATATTGGGATTATATACCCAATCCTTTGTATCATTCTTAGTATTGAAATGAAATATTACTAATAGTCTAGTTATCTAGGTTATTATGTGTTTATCATTTTTCTTTTCTTTATGTCTTTCTTTCGTGATACATTAGAAGTCATGTATACATGTTAAAAGAAAATATAGGTTAAAACACATATCTTGGTATAAAACTATGAGATCTAAAAACCTATGCTTTTCATAAAATATGTTTCTGTAATTACAGATCTACGGATCCCGGAAGTTATACTAGCCGGATCCCTTTTGAAAAGGAACCGTGGGATCCGTCCTACTGGAGAACAGTTTTTTATGCAAATTAAAAACCATTTTTTTAAAGTAATTCTCCACTAGTATGACAAAACCTTAAGTGAGTTAAGTGTCTTTTTGTTTAAAAAAACCATTGTTAATAAAAATCTAATAAAAACGTTAGATAAATCATAGGTTGACCACAAACATCACCTTTTATTAACTCATCATTTCTATAGGTTCAACTATGACGCATGAATATGAGTTTGATTTTTCACTCACTAGCGTCTAAACTCCGAACATCTCCCTTGAACCCAACACACCTGGCATTCATGTCTGTGGGTTCAACAACCTCGAAAACCGTCACTTCCACGAAGGACGTATTGTAGACACCTCTCTACAATTCGAAGAAGGTATCAATACCTCCTTCCAAGCCATAGGACTAGAATGTCTTTTTGAAATCAACGAGAAGATATGTCCAAGGTTCATAATGGAATTCTTCCGTCAAGTTGAACTCGTTCGTAACGAGGATCGCTCTCTTTCTCTTTGGTTTTATATCAAAAACCAAAAGTTTACTTTAACCCTTGGGCATTTTGCTCACATCCTCCGAATTCCAAATCATGGACAATGTGCCTTCATCGAAGATTGGTCTCTTGATTCTCTCTTCAACTTTCGTGAAGAAAATAGTCTATATTGTTCACACATACCCTCCCCGGAAGATTTACATCGCATGATATGCAAACCTCGACCATATTACTCCGATCCAAACATTATCTTCACACGGGACATCCAAGAAGAATACAAGCCCCTTGCACTCATCCTACGTGAAAATGTTTGGAGTCTTATGGGAAATCGAGAAATCCTTCCCGCTTGTTGTGCTCACATGTTGTACTGTTTGCTAACACAACAACCATACAATCTCGCCTACTTCTTCGCAAGGCGAATTGTAAATCTTCAAGGCTCTAAGAATAAACTCATCCCTTATGGAATGTTCTTGACGCGCCTCTATCACAACGTTATGCACTTTCATCCTCAATTTCAAAGTCCGTTGTACGTACTTGTGAACAAGATGATGGAACCACTAAACATATCTCTCATGAAGACTTTCTTCATTCTTAATTCCACCAACACTCATCAATCACGTAATGATCCTCCTAGCGAAAACACTCAAGGAACCTAGTAGTATTTCAAATAGGATCAATCTTTTTGTACTCGTGCTTTATCAATGTAATCCAATCTCTTTCATGAAATAAAACATCTTATAGTTGATTTTAGTATTAGAACCTTTTTTTTTAGACTAACCTTGGGATATAATGCATTGTCAAGATCATTGCATACCTTTAGTAAAGGTTCTGCTGAGCAGATGGGCGGATCCCAAAGTTTGTGCTAGACGGATCCCTACACTTAGGGAACCGTGGGATCCGGCAAACAGAAAATGCAATTGCAAGCATTATATTTCAAACATATCCTTAGAACACCTCACACTAAGCTAAACATAGTGTCTTAAGGCAAATTAATTCCTTATCAAGATAGGTAGATCCTTCCTACTCACACATAACTCACCTAGATCACACTCTAAGATGCTTGTAGATCTATTGTTTCATTTTTAATCCATTACTCTTCCGCTCTTAAACTCACACTTCATTTTTCACATGATCCCTCACATTGAGCTTTAGAAATCTTTTGATTATGGCAAAATTAATCATAAATCATCCTTATCTCAAAATTGATCGAAGTTGATCCAATTCTAGTTTTCCCATCTCAAAGCTTCTAGGATATTTTCCAAAACACTATCCTAAGTCACAAACTGATCTCTAGGATCATTTAGCTTCAATTGATACTCTTATCTTTAGTGTCATCCTTGCTCATCCATTGGTACTCATGAAAGTTCCAAATCCTTCCATAAAAGACAATCATTAGCAACATCACTCATTACCTTCAAGTACTTAAGCACCCCTTCATTTAAGACACTTAGGAGGACTGAAACACTCAAGATGATATAGATCTTAGATCTTAGAAACATCATTTCCACTCTTTCATAGCTGCTGAGAGCCGGATCCCTAGGTTTAGCCTAGACGGATCCCTCTGAGGAGGGAACCGTGGGATCCGGATGACAGTCTATGTCAAATCTTGCTAAAACAATCATTTCAACTCATCTTTCTAACTCAAACACTCCATCTCATCTTAAATGAGCTCCTAGATCAGTGCAAACTCTGAAGTTGACTCTTGTGCATGTTAATCATCACATTCCAATGAATCCTAGTGGCTTAAGGCTTAAATGCACTTGCCAAACCTCTTGGTTTATAAACCACATTGTTAGGACCTCCATAGTCATCACCTTCATCCTAACTTTCAGCACTTTAGAAACCCTTACAAACCTCTTGAAATCATCTCATCATGAGGAAAACCCCAAGTAGTAACTTATCCACCAAAGAACCACCCATGAAAAAGGCTCGTGTTATACATAAAATCTCTTCAACCGAATCATCTCCGGTCAAGCCAACGAATGATAGGATCCTTCCTCAACCAATTTAAACCAATTCCTAAAAGGATAGTACCCACAAAACTACCTATGCCAAACACCACCATACCTTCTAAGCCAAACAATATCATCTCCACTAAACCATCACCATTGGTTCCTAAAGCTATTTTTTTTACATCTCCACTATCATCACCACACCTCTACAATTTAGAGGATTTGCCTCCTAGGCCGTCTCATCCGCCTCCGCCGACAACATTCTCCTCATTAGGAGGAATAATGGTACAAAATCAAGGTGTTGAGTCAACACTTACTCCGGCTTCCTTTTCGCCGTTTCCATCATATAATCCCATTTGGATTATGAGAAATCGTCTAAGTCAACCACCCGAACATATGGAAGTTGACACATCTCTACCACCACCATCATTCTTGGTCTAGCCATTCTCAAATGCGCCTCCACCAATCCCTCCATCGTTCGAAGCTCCACAAGCCGCTTCACTTGATCCTTCGCATCAAGCCATTTCATTTCTTCCACCACCACTACCTAGCCATGACAAAGATTGCTATCATTGTCAACTTGTTGAAAGTTTGATACATGAAGTACGAGAAGACCAACGTTTCATGTTCTATCATCTCCTCGAACGTTTCGACGAGATTAAACCTAAACAAAACATGAGCTAGAAGATTTTAGTGGTGTCCTAGCATCAAGCGATAGTTGGTCTAGAAATTCCTAATCATGTATTTTCTTATTTTCTTAGTTTTTAGAGTCATGTATATCATAACTCTAGTTTTGTTAAATGAAATTACATGCTACTTGTTATATTTCTGAGCATTGTATTCATATCTCATTTTTGTGATAACATTACTTGTTATATCCCCTTTGCTGAAATTAATCATCAGCTAATACGGATCCCTCAGAATTGCCTAGACGGATCCCTACTAGGAGGGAACCGTAGGATCCGTGTGACAGAAAACTATTTTCTACTAACTTGGACCACATGTGCAGGAAATTGTTAATTATACTTGTTGTCTAACCTTTGTTTTGTAGTTATTCAATTTACACATGAAGACTTTGACATCCTAAAGCTAGGGGGAGCTTTATGTCAAAGCAATACATTGCAAATTACTTGCAATATTAGGTTTATATTTCGTGACATCCCCTTGCAAAATAGCAATCATCAAGGGGGAGCACATTCGTCACTTAGACGAAATCTTTTGCAAACCTACTTGCAAACAAACTAGATTAGTATCACTTTCTTGACGCCCTTACATAGGGATGGACTCGTCAAGGGGGAGTAAAGACGAGATCCTTTCCCGTTACTTGTTCTTTATTTCTTTTTATTTCTTTCACATGTTTTTCTTAAAAACAATGTGCTGCTTTATTTCGAAGCTCTTTTTGTTTCGACAAAAAGGGAGAGAAGAAAGTAAAAACTACAAATTCAAACTTTTACGAATTTTAGCTTTTCCTTAAAATAATTTTATGTTTTGTCATCAACAAAAAGGGGGAGATTGTTAATACAAATAAGCCGTAAAAACGTTTATTTATATTTTACGATCTTCTAATGTTTTGTCGATAACAAACGTAAAATCATTTTAACGAAACAAGTAAAATACGTAAATGGTTTGAACTAATAGTTTCTAACATATTCACATTTTCACATAAAACACTAAAACAAGTATAAGTGATTTTATGATTTAATATTACATATGTACAACAACTAGTGTTTACATATTTGGGTCAAATATACACATAACTAGTATGTAGTATATTGGGTAATATAAATGGGTAGAAACTTAAGTATCACAACCCATTGGGCAAATACATTAAATGTAGTTGGGTACAACCCAAAGCCAATGACCCATGGAGCTTGACCCATAACCCATTGCATGACATCATGCTTATATCATACATGGATAATATCCATAACCCATGGATCAACCCATACCTAAGTGACCAAGTGCATTGCACTCAAAAGATACATTGTATCTAGCTAAAAGATCCATGATTCAACCCATGACCCATAACCAAAATACCCATGGGTAAAAGGGAGCGTCCCACGGATCCCTAGCTTAACGCTAGATGGATCCCTTGTGGAAGGGATCTGTGGGATCCGGGGAACAGTAGATTTTTTCTTCTATAAATAGTGAGCCATTTCTTCATTATTTCTCACCCCTTTCTAACACACTTTCTCCCTGAGTTAAAAACTCACTAACCTCAGATCCAAGAGATCTATGTTTGTAGTTTTGTTTTTGTGTGATGTTTTAGGTTCCTCTTAAAGGCAAGATCACCACCTTTGAAGTCGAGCAAGCTCAAGTCCATGAGTTGCCATGCTTCCTCATCATCAAGGCTACTGAAGTCTTCTTGTTGATGATTCCTTTCTTTCTTCTAAGAAGTGTAGTGTTGAAGACATTAGTGAAAGATGTCTCAAGTGTCAAGACGAAGATATTAGTGAAGGGTATCTATCGTCCATATCATAAGCACTTGTGGTAGGTGCTTAGAAGTCAAGACTAGAAGCATTAGTGAAAGGTGCTTAGAAGTCAAGACACAAGACATTAGTGAAGGGTGTCTTGTAGATCTAGTCAAAGGCATTAGTGAAAGGTGCCTTAGATGTACATTCGATATGGTGTGTTTCGATGTACAAGATAGACTAGTATTAGATCCAAGGATATTGATATCCTTGATGATGTTGTAAAGGAGTAGATCTCCTTTGGGATTAGTCTTTGGTGTAGTGTGGTAGTAGTTCCTCCATTACAATGGAACTAGGTGCTTCGCCTAGTACCTAATAAAGGGTAGGCGATGTTGTGAAGGTGTAGTTCACCTTGGAGTGAAAGAACTAGGTACTTAGCCTAGTACCTTATAAAGGGTAGGCGACGTTGTGAAGGTGTAGTTCACCTTGGAGTGAAAGAACTAGGTACTTAGCCTAGTACCTTATAAAGGGTAGGCGACGTTGTGTAGGTGTGGTTCACCTTGGAGTGAAAGAACCCGGTGGTTAGCCTAGCACCGGAAAAAGGGTAGGCGACGTTGTGAAGGCTTCTCCGCCATAAGGAGATTGGTGTAGTGTTTACGAACTCTCGAGTAGGTGACTCGGGGAGTGGAGTAGGGCAAGGAAGGTGTCCTTGTAGCCGAACCACTATAAATACTCGCGTTGTGGTTTTGTGCTTCTTACTCTTATCTTTTCATTACTTGCCTTTACATGCTTGTTTATCAACATCCAAACACACACATCCAAATAGATTGACATAAGTCGATCTAAATAGATTAAAAGGAAGTTTTAATTGGAAAAACTATTCAACCCTCCCTTCTAGTTTTCTACAGATGGTTTTGAAGATGGTTCAGCAGCAAATATGTTCTCAAAGAGAGCATCTTCAGGAGTAGCAAAGGGGTTATCTCCATCATTGGTGCCAGAAACAATTCCATGATGTACACTTGATGATTGAGAGATTGATGATGATACAGAGTGATCAGCAGCAGGCGCTTCTTAACTCAATGCCATTGAAACTGAAGGGTTATCTACGTTGACAGGGATAGGAGCAGCCTCTGTTGATGGATTTGACAGATCATTAGCAATTGGCTCATAGTGTTCATCAAACATTGGATCAAACAATTTCTTCAAATCATCTTCTGAAGGCGGTACATATGGAGTTGCTGGTGAGGGATTTTGTACAAGATAAGAACTAATGGGACTACTTGATGAAGGTTGTGATGCGGGTCCAAAACTTGATTGTCCTGGAGCCATTTGACCGGTCAGCTCATCGAACGTAACGTGAATTGTTTCCATGATATTTCGGGTTCTTTTGTTGTAAATTTGGTATCCTTTTCTATTTGGTTCATATCCTACAAATACTCCAATGTCCGCTTTAGCTTTCAGTTTACCTAAATCTTGACCCTCATTAGTTGGATAACACAACACACCAAACACACGAAGGAATGATAGATCAGTTTTTCGATTGTGTACAAGTTCATATGGAGTTTTTCCATGAGATGTGTGAATTAGGGATCGATTTTGAGTGTAGCATGCAGTGGCAATGGCTTCAGCCCAGAGAAACGTTGGAACCTTCGAGTAAATCAGCATTGTTCTTGCGGCTTCCACAAGAGTTCGATTTTGTCTTTCAACTACACCGTTCTGTTGAGGGGTTCGTGGAACACTTCTTTGATGACTGATTCCAACATTTTCATAAAACTCACTAAGTTCTTTATTGACAAACTCAGTTCCATTGTCTGTTCGGATGATTCTGACAGTCTTGTTAAGTCGAACCTGCAGCTTTTTGATAAGTTTAATGATGACATCTAGAGTTTCATCCTTTGTCCTCAAGAACTTAACCCAAGTAAATCGAGAGTAATCATCAACCACAACTAACACATACTTATTCCCGTTAATAGTCTGCACTCTCATGGTTCCACATAAATCCATGTGAATGGTATGAAGAACTTTTATAACTGAGTTTGTAGGTTTGGGTTTGTGGGCATACTTATTGCTTTTTCCCAATTGGCATGCTGAACAAAGATGATCATTTTCATACTTTAGTCTAGTTAAGCCTCTTACTAAGTCCTTTCTGGAAAGATCATTTATGGTGCCGAAGTTCAAGTGATTGAGACGACGATGCCATAACCATGACTTTGTTTTCGAAGCCTTTGACAACAAGCAAATTGGAGAAGACTTCATCATATCCTTGATAGAGATGGTGTATAGGTTTGAACCACGTGTTCCCCTTAAAAGTTCTGCACCATCAAGTTCTCTAACGAAACAAGTATGTTTTCTGAAGGCCACTTCTAGATGAGAATCATAGAATTGGCCGACAGAAAATAAGTTATGACCAAGACCTTCAACATAATATACCCTGGAGATTACACTATCACCAACAACATAATCTTCATAACCCATAATTGCACCGAAATGATTGTTCCCGAATCTAACAGTCCCGATGAATTTACTCACGAAGTTCATGAGCCGCGACCGGTCTCCAGTCATATGCTTGGAATAGCCTGAGTCTAAGTACCACAAAACGATTTAAACGACCTGCAGTTGAACACAGGCAAGAATGGATAACTGGATAATTGGGATCCCCATGCAAGAATGGGTTCCATTTGGTTAGTAAAAATGATTGGAACACCCACATTGGAAGTAGAAACACTGGAATCATCAGGGATAAATGCAGTGCTAGTGTATGCATTAGACCTATTCAAAGTATGTTCACTTCTTAAAGGAATAGTTCTACCAGTAGGCATCCATTTCCTAATGGGCATCGATCTGGATAATTTAGGGCACAATACATTAAGACTAAATTTGTGGCCAGTAGGTATCCACTGATAACCTACATTACTAAATTTTCTTCCTGTAGGTTTCCAATGTTTTCTAACCTTCTTCCGCCTTTGCTTTCTAGCCTTATTAGCTTGATTTTTGGCATTAGCAATTTTAACTGGGTATTTAACAACATTAATCAAATCATTCACACCACATACATGATTAGTAACAGAAACCAAGCAATCATCATTACATGTTTTGCCAAAAGTAGCAGAATTCGCATTAATTACAGCATGCTTAGAGCTAACACTAGAATCAACACAATTCGTTTTATTCAAGTTCTTCCTAAGATGATCTTCTACTTTCTTCCACTGAACATTCTTAGCTTGCGAGGTCCTATCATTCTTTGTGTTTCCTTGAGGCTTTGACCTGCTCGCTTTGGTGTCACTTTCTACTCCTATAGAGGGAATGGGAATATTAGTTGGTTTCTACTTTTTGCAATTCAGGTTTAGAAGTGCTGGGATCTGAGCTACTTGAAGGCACATTAAAATTCACTTTCTTGATACTGGGCATAGAATGGGTTGCATACTTAGCACTAGGCATAGAACAAGGTATTACAGCTTTATCTTTCTCACATAAGGATTTAGGACATGTTGCTCTTAAGCATTCTAACAGCTCCTGAGATCGTTTGGCATGAATGCAAGCAAACCTGATTTCACTATCAAGTGGCTTATTTATGTAATCCTCTTCTACAATCTCACGGAGACATTCTAGACTATCCTTAAGGTGAAAGAAATAGTTATGAAACACAAGTTAGTTATTTCTAAGATGAGGAGGAATATATTTAACAGTCACAGTATATTTAGAGTCAGCAGATGACTTTGATGCAACATTCTCATTAAAGACAAGTGGCATTTTCCCTTTTACCTGACTCCTCAGATTCTCAATTTCCTTTTGTAACGAAGTTCTTTTTTCATTGTTTTTGTCACGAGTGACTTTCATTGAATCGTATAATTCTTTGAAATGTCGTTTGACCTTTTCATTTTCTTCTAGAAAACTCTCATTTTCTTGTTGTAATATGTTAATGATGTTTTGAAGATGAAAGTTTTGAGAAAACTGAGAATCTAAAGGAGGAGGCATTTGGGAGCCAGTCACATTGTTCTTTTCACCCTTTAATTGTGAAATTTGGGCTTTCAACTTTCTGATCATGTTACAGTGAGCTTGAATCTGTTCGTCACGTTTGTTTATTTCAAAAACTGCATCAAACTCTGGAACATGTGAGGATGTCTTGATGTTTGAGGTTTTGACATTTTCTTTGAGATGTTGATATTTTAGTTGCAAATCAAAATGTTCAACTTCTAGCTTAGAAAGATGTTTTACCAAATTATCGTGATCATCCTGATCAATTTTCTCATTTAGTTCTGAGTTTTTGTTTTCAAGCTCAATGACACGATCATGGGAAACATTCAAAGCAACAGTTAATTCATGAAATTGAGAAGCAGTAATAGAATGCTTAGTAACAGTATAAAACACATCTTGAGCCACACAACTCAATACTAAGTTCTCATTTAAGATATGCAGATTCTTCCTTTCAATTTCATTATATTTGAGTTCCCGTTCATAATCATTAACCTCAACTATCATTGCATCAAACTCCTTTTCCATTTCTTTAATATCTGAGTCTATCCCTTTTTGAAGACTCTCAAATTGACCTTTTAATTATTTAAAGAAAGGCATGACCTCAGTTAAATAGCATTCTTTAGTTTTCTCAAAACCCCTCTCCTCTTTAGTTATCCCTGTAGGTGTGATTCTTTTCTTACATGTCTTCTCAAAATCAACGAATAGTTGATAAACAACATATAGGCTGATTAAGGTCTTGCTCTTAGTGGGAATAGATCTAGGAACTAAATGCATTGGTGTATTCGGAGGATACACAGTTGCTGGAGGCATTTTCCTAAGGGAACTGTTTGTTTTAACAAGTGCATTAGCTTTTTGCATATCTATGTCCTTTTTCCAAGAAACTTGTTCTGGGGTTAATAGAGTTTGAGGCTTAAACCTGTTCAGGGAAATCCAATTTTCTTTAGTGTAATCATGGGGTTTGAATGTTATGTTTTGCTTTTTACACTCAGGATCTTTTAGCTTCTTATTCATTTTCTCCCTAGTGACTTCATCTAATTGCATATCTTCCTCAGTGCACTAAGCGCAACTAGGTTTCTGCCTAGGCTTAAGGATTTCATTACCATCATAAATTACCTTCTGAGCTTCTCTAGCCACTTTACCATATTCAGGATTGGGTTCCTTTACGAGGGGAATGCTATGCTTATAGCTTAAAACTCTATGCTTAGTGATCATGTGAGCAGTCTGAATGGTATTCCCTTGTACGTACAACTTATTTTCAAGCTTGTTTTTCAAAGTTTTTAGATTAGAAAAGTCATTCAAAAGTTTTGATTCCTTAGCATTAAATTCTTGTTTAAGCACTTTAACATTATCTTGGAGTTCTTGTTTTTGCTTAACAGTTTTAGAAAGCTTTTCTTGTAAGGAGTTTAACTCTTGTTTTAACACTTCTTCTCTAAAATTACTTTTTCTAATAATTGTACGCATTTGGTCATCCATTTCCTGCTCACGGGTAGTTAACTCAAACTTAGCACGTTGTTCATAAATAGCAACTTGTTCTTTATAGGCATTCAGTTCAGAGATAACAGAATCATCAGGGGCACATGGAGTGTATTCATAAAAAACATAGTCATCTTTGACTGCTGAAGATGCATCACTTGGTACAATCTCACTTTTGTATCACATATTGATCATATGGAACAACATTACTGTTACCCATATTATCAATATCTGATTCATTAGTTTCATGTGATTGTACTTTTTTATGCATCTCTTGCTCATCAACTTCATCGTATAGTTTTAATACCTCTGAGATGATTGAATCTTTGGATGGACCAGCCTGCTGTGGTGATGAAACCTTTGGAGAGACCATTGGTGAAATGTTAGCCATGAAGATTGTCTGGGCAGTAGGTTCATCATCGACATCAGAGTCAAATGCATCACAGTCAGCAACTTGAAAGGCATTTTGATGATTGTGACCTATTTCCTGAATTGGCTGCTCATCCACATCAGCATCATAGGTTTTGGCATTTCCCTCAGCAAGAAACAACAACTCTTCTTCATCCAAAACCGCTCCATTGTCCTGAGCTTGCACCAGCAGCATCTTGTCCCTGAAGTACTCTGCATTTTGAGGGCGTTTTGGAGATGTGCAGTTCCTTGCAATGTGTCCATCACCACCACAGTTTTAGCACTTGATTGGCTTTCCTTGTCCTTGATTTGAATTCCTTCCATGATTCTGATTAGCCACATACCCTCCACCTGCTCCAGTATTACCATAACCTGCTCCAATCATCCCTTGTTCATACCGTCTTCCTTGCACATTCTGCACCACAACCTTACCATCTCTGACAGTAGCTTGATTGTGTGGATTGGATGCTGTTCTGAGGTTATTGTTGGTGTGTGGAGTGGAATTCAGATTTTGACTAACCATGAGAGACAGTTGATTGATGAAGTTTTCCATGAGTGTGTTTGGATCTGGTGGCTTATATGCTGGATCTGGAATAAGCATGTGGTTACCTTTACCAGTAGGTATGACTTGAGATGATTTGGTGGTTATTTCTACATTGGTGTAAAAGGCTGTTGAATCATTTGACGAACTTGCATTACCAGAATTTGAATTGAATTTATCCAAGATCATTCGTTCAAACATAGCATGTCTCTCATTCTGAAGCAAGTATGCATACAATTGCTCATAGTTGGTGTTCCTCAAACCTTTTGTTAACTTGACTGAAGTGACAAATTTGTGCCATTCGGGATTCATGTTGTTCACAAACTTTGAATTTAGCTGAATATTTGGCATACTCATTTTGATATTCCTCATGTCATTCACAAGCTTGTGGAACCTCACGTAATATTCAGTGACACTTTCTCCTGGTTTCATCTTAAAGTGCTCAAAGTAATCATACATTTGAGATTCTCTGTCTTCTTTGGTTAATTCAGAACCAGAGAGAAGCATCTTGACATTGTCACAAACTGCTTTGGCTTCAGTGTTGTGATTGATTAGTTTTTAGATGTCCTTTGGTAGACCCTGAAGTACAATGTTAGAAGCCCTGATGTCAGCATCGTATCTCTTTTTCTCCTTATCACTGAGCTCATCATACGTCTTTGGTCTGTCCAATCCTAAGCTCACTGTACCATCCGTAGCAGTTTCAAGTGTGTCTCTTGTAGTCTCAATCTGATAAGGTCCTTCATCAATTGATTTGAGAATGTTAACCCCATTTTCATTTCCCAAACAGTACAACCTAATTCGTTGAGCCCATGAGTCATAATCAGTTCTGTCAAGCATAGGTGGACGAGTATCTGATCCAGATGCTTGAACGTCCTCAGCTACAACAGAAACGATAGTAAATACGTTGTTAGACATGATTCCAGATTTTACGGGATTTTACTATTCTTTGATTAAACCGGGAAATTGAATCTTTCACGGGATTTTACACAATCAAAAGAACAACCGTAAAACGTAGCACGAAGAAGTGACAAGTCTCAATAGACAAGTAGTAAACTTGACAAGTCGCACCCTAACCAACTCGCTTAAAGATCTACTCGCTTAGTAGATAAGTTACATAAATGAACAACTCGCTTAACAGCCAAGTCGCATAAACCAACTCGCTTAATAGACAAGTCGCTTAAAACCTAAGTCGCATAAAGATACAACTCGCTTAATAGACAAGTCGCTTAAAACTCAAATTGCTTACAGAATCAACTCGCTTAATAGCCAAGTCGCATAAACCAACTCGCTTCCAAGAAAACTCGCTTAAGTGTCAACTCGCAGAAACAGACAACTCGCTTAATAGCTAAGTCGCATAAACTAACTTGCTTCCTAGAAACGCAATACCGTTGCTCAACTCGCTTCGTACAATATTAAAAAACAACTACTTTATCAATCAAAAATAACCCAACCACGATGATTCAAGCCTTCTAATTCAAAACCTAAACACATATGATGATCCTAAACACAAAAGTACAATCAAAATTCAAACTTTAATACTAGAAATTGACCAAATTATTCAAACTCTTCTAAACACTTATAACCCCAAAAACCTTATAAAATCCACCAAAACAAAGATCATGAAAGATGAGTTATCAAACTATGGCTCTTGATACCAATTGTAACATATAGGATTTCACACACACATCACACCATAATCATATGGGGCGTATACAAGGTTTAGAGAGAGAAAGTTCTAGAGAGAGAAAGGGAAGAAAGTTGGGAACTATGTGAAACAAAAGAAAAATGGTATTGAAGCTCCAACCCTCTACCTTGGGAGGTAGAGGGTATTTATAGTTTTCTTACAAGACTCGCCTCCTACGGGCTGTGGATCAGGCATACAGTGGGTAAAGACCCGTCCGTCCTCCACGGTGTTACTTAACTAAATACTAACTAATATTAAATGACTACGACTACGAGCTTTCTAACGATTACATATACTTGAGGTGACCGACACTTTAATGACTGGATTTTCTAAATCCTAACATATTTATACTTCCATACATATCACCCTTATAGGCTTGGGCTTGGGCTTGAATTGGACTTGGATTGGATAATAACTTACATAAGGCTAGCTTAACATAACTATTAGCCATTTAGCTTAGCCCAATCCACGAGCCCGTTGACTATTCTAATACGATATCTAACACACGTTACAAAGTTCCTAAACATGAATGACCATCACTTCTATTAAATATTATTAAGGCTAACAATCTCCCCCTAAGGGGTGGTCATTCAAAAGATGCTCCACTTGATTAGGTCTTTACTCTCCCTGAGCTTGAACTTTGTATGTTGAGATAGAATAGTCTTGATTTTAGTTCCTTCATGCTTTGTGATCAGTAAATGGTGTTGTCTGCCGTTGGTCAACTCCATTGGTGTAGGTGTCTCCACGTCTTTCTCCACCATGCTCACACTTCTTTTTGACTTTGAATTTCCAATGATGAAGTTCTCGAGTCTTTAAACTTTGTAGATTCTTTGACATTGACGAAGAATCATCTTTCACTTTGAGTTGCCTTTGATTTTGATGAGAACTTTCATTTGTTGTTGGTATAAGCATGGGAAGATGGTGCGGTCTTTCCTCCAAGGAACAATCATCAGTACCTGCATGTTTATGTTAGTTGAAAAATACCAATCGATCATTGTGGACTTTTCTTAAAGAATTGACCACTACGATTGTTATACATATGAATGTCTTGATTCCATTCACCTTGGTCGGGCGAATCAGCCATCCTAATCCCATAAGGGACAGTTGGCATTACATTGAATGTTCAAGTAACGACCCTCATCTTTAGGATTCGGTTTGTGAAAGGAATCTCCTTAGCGGGATTTCCAGCACTTACAGGTTCGAATGTCGAGCGTGTTAACAGCATAGTGTGAAAACACATCTCTAATTCTTACAAAGGCTGTTCCTGAACTGGAGGCCCTCAAGAAGGCTAACACGATATACCGAAGTATATCTACAATTCAGGTGAGTCGCTGAAGTACACCGAAGCATAACTTCACGACTGTAGACTGTTTAAGACACACTAAGCGTAATCCGTAAAGAATTACCGAAGTGACCTGCTGTCAGGGCTGTTTGATGTTGACCCTGGCAGGAATTTCCATTCAATCACTAAGGATCACAATTGTGAATCCTCTCATAAATATTCTGGCAGATTGTTAAGATCTGCGTAGGACTCTAGAATGTATCACTTGTGTCCTTATTGATAAACAACAAGCAATGAAATATCAAGTGTTCCTATGAGATCTTTTGATGAATCTCGTGGCACTAGACTCGATTAGTACATTTTAGTTTTCCTAAGCGGAGACTAGGGAGAGGGTCTCCTTCTTCAATACCAACTATCTCTAAGAGAAAGTCGATAGATTATGTGGGGTTCCCAGTGAGAATGAAACAAATCCTTTTAAGAGGAATTGAGTGGCTAGAAGGTTAGGTGCAGTGCGTCACTGGGTCTATGACGTCTTTGTTTTCAATACCCGTGTCATCTTAGTGACAACCAGTAGCAGATGAATTGAACCCGGTTTCTGCCTTAAGGTTGAGTATGGAGGGCTATTTCTTTTCACCCTTTTCATTACATTTCTTTTAATTCTTCAACCCCTTCTTTCTCCTTTCTCACATTACCCATTTTTTCAATCATACTTAAGGACTTCTAATACTAACTATGGTATTGTCCTTGGGTAGATCCCTCGGCTCTGGCGGCAATTACCCATTTTTTCAATCATACTTAAGGACTTCTAATACTAACTATGGGTATTGTCCTTGGGTAGATCCCTCCGGCTCTGGCGGATCATAGGGCGGATTTCCTATCCTTAGTCACCTTATAACTCCATGACTGTCCCATGTTACCATAAAACCATCTTTCTTGAAAATCTCTCAGAGTGTTTATGATTGAAAACATGTTTAAAACACTCCGAGAGTTTTATATTTTCAGAAACACTCCCCCTTTACATGTGCAAATAAGTTTTGACAGAAGTCTGCACAGTGAGGGTAGAGTTCGCACTTTTTGAATTGATCGGCTCATGAAAGACAATTCCCCACGAGACACGGTCACGTTGCATAGTTAAAGAGTTCCATTGTCAGTTTTTAGGTGACAACTAGCTCTAATGACTAACTTGAAGTTGCAAACTCTTCTTGAAAAGAAGGTTAGACCCATGAAAGTGCATGTCTATCCCGAGTTTCTCGAAATGGTACATTTACTGACTTTGATTCCTCGTCAATTCAATTGTTTCAACTGAGTCGAGCTCTTTTGAGATTCAAACAACGATCATTAAACATTTTTAATCACGTCTTCTCCCCCTCAAAAATAGCATATTCGTGATAGTTTTTATATCAACGGATTAAACAACATTTTTAGAAACTTGTGGGGAGACAACGATTTGATTTAAGCATGAATTTGGAACATTTTGGTTTTATACTCCACCTTTAATAAAGCATAATCAATTAAAGGGTTTTAGAGGGAGTTATCTTGAGCACAAAATATTTTGAAAGATTTTGAAAATCTTTTTGAACAATCTTGAAAAAGGTGCTCAAGATAATGATGATTTCTCACCAGTTTTACATGTAGTGCACTGAAGCGTACACTAGATTTGTTCTTTAAAAATCACGAGTTTTGATTTGAAAATAATCAAAAGTCATCATTTTTGGTACGGGTTTCGTACTGAAGTATACGAAAACCATTTTTTGAAGAAAGTTTGAGGAACGACATGTTTTAGAAAACATTTAAATAACTCTCGCTCAAGCATTTGTACATGTCCGTATCATTGTTGAATGACATTTCTAGAAACGTACAGAATATCGATTATACGAGAGACATGTCGTAGAAGAATATTTTTGGATTTTTTGATTTTATATTGTTTTTGTATTTTGAAAATTTTTTTATTTTTATATTTTGCTTTTGTTGGTTTTTCAAATTTTGTATTTTGTTTTTCAAAAATATTTACAGCGAAGCTTTTTGGAAAATTATTTTCAAAAAGATTCGAGAAGACGTTCTAACTCCTCAAGGGTTAGGCTTCACATTCTAATTCGTTGAACCAAATCGTTAAACCGTTCTTTTGGAAGGGCTTTAGTGAATAGATCGGCGAGTTGGTAATCTGTCTTCACGAAAAATAATTCAACAGTACCTTCTTCCACGTGCTCTTTTATGAAGTGGTAGCGGACACGAATGTGCTTAGTCCTTTGAGTGATGAACAGGATTGCAGGATATGGCTATGGCACTTTTCGAGTCACAATACATAGGTATTTTATCGAAAGTAAAGCCATAATCTGTGAGTTGTGTTATCATCCATAGAACTTGAGCACAACACGCTGATAGAGACACATACTCGGCTTCAGCGGTTGAAAGTGCCGTGCAATCTTGTTTCTTTGAAGACCAGCTTACTAAATTTTCACCCAAAAATTGTGCTCCTCCTGATGTACTTTTTGCTGTAACTTGATCACCTGCGTGGTCCGCATCTGAAAAAGCTATTAGATCAAATCCGGATTCCTGCGGATACCAAAGTCCCATGTAAATGGATGTCTTCAGGTACCGAAAGATCCGTTTAACCTCTTTGAGGTGCAGTTCGGTAGCCTTTGCCTGAAACCGTGCTAATAAGCAAACAGCAAAATGAATATCGGGTCGACTAGCAGTGAGGTACATGAGAGAACCAATCATGCTCCGATATTTCTTCGGATCGATGGGTTTCCCAAATAAATCGGCTCCAATTTTTGGTGAAGTTACCATTGGTGTACCGACCGAATCACAATTATCCATACCATGATTTTTCAAAATCTCAGTTGTATATTTAGATTGATTACTAAAAATTCCACGAGGGGACTGATGTATTTGTAAACCAAGAAAAATTTTTAGTTCCCCCATCATGGACATTTCAAATTTGCTTTTCATGAGATTTTCAAAATGTTTTGAAAGATTCGGATTAGTGGACCCAAAAATGATGTCGTCCACATAAATCTGAACAATCAAAATGTCATCGTTGTATTTTCTTATAAACAAGGTAGGATATACCGTTCCTTTGGTGAAATTGTTTAGGATAAGGAAAGAGGTCAGTTCGTCATACCACGCTCTCGGAGCTTGCTTTAAATCATATATTGCCTTTTTGAGTTTGTAGACGTAGACTGGATATTCCATGTCTATGAAACCTTCTGGCTGACTCACGTACACTTCTTCATTCAGAGTTCCATTCAAGAACGCAGTCTTAATGTCCATCTGATAAACCGTGATGTTTTTGTGAGCTACATAGGCTTAGAATATCATGACTGCTTCAAGTCTAGCTACCGACACAAATGACTCTTCAAAGTCTATCCCTTCTTCCTGTCTGTATCCTTTGGCCACGAGACGAGCTTTGTTGCGAATTACAGTCATTTCTTCATCCCTTTTGTTCTTCCATAACCATTTGAGATCAATGACGCCAATATCAATTGGCCTTGGAACCAGATCCCATGAGTCATGTAGACGATATTGGAGAAGTTCCTCCTGCATCGCTTCTATCCAAGCGTTTTATGTCATTGCCTCCCGAATGTTCTTTGGTTCTTTAGTGCTAACTGAGCAAAGGTAAATGCACAAGTCGCAGTCTGTGGCAAGTTGGCATCTTGTCTGAATTGGCCGTGAAGGTTCACCAATAACTTGTTCAATTGGATGGTCTTTTGTCCACTTCATAGTAGAAGGATACCGTGGGTTTAACGTATGCGCGTTAGATGGTTCTCGTAAGCTTGAAGATGATTCAGTTGATTCCGTAGCAAACAGGTTTTCAAATAAGTCTTCATCTAACATTGCATCATTCTGATTTTGTGTAGGTTCTTCTTGAAATGATATGTTTTGGTTTTGCTCATCAACTGCTGGTAAGACTGTTTCAAGAATAGGATTTGCAAAAGTCGATGTAGATGACGTTGATGGAGTTGGTGCATTGGTTTCGATTGTGGTAGATGCATTTTCTGTTGGTGGTGGTGGATGATTTTGAGCGGGTGCAGCGGAATGATGGTTTGACGCATTTGTCGAAGTTCCACCATAGTATTCATCGAACATTAACTCGAAGAAATTATCCCATTCTTGTTCATGAGGTGTGGCAGCAAAAGTTGATGGAGCTCTTTGTTGTATGAGTCCTGAACTGATGTGTCCAGAAGTCTGCGGGTTTGGTGCGGGTTCTAATCTGTGTTGATTAGAAGCCATCAGATTAAGCGCGGGTTCTAGAGCGAGTCTCTCAGAAGCCATCTGTGAAAGTTCATCAAAATTTACATTCATCGTCTCCATTATCTTCCTAGTTCTTCTGTTATACACCCTGAAAGCCCTCGAGTTTTCTGAGTATCCAATGAAGATTCCAATATCACCTTTAGCTTTTAGTTTACCTAGATCTTCTCTGTCGTTCGTCGGATAGCACAAAGCACCAAACACGTGAAGGTAAGAGATATCAGGTTTTCTGTTGTTCACTAGTTCATATGGGGTTTTATTGAATCTTGGATTTTTGGTTTTCCTAAGCGGAGACTAGGGAGAGGGTCTCCTTCTTCAATACCAACTATCTCTAAGAGAAAGTCGATAGATTATGTGGGGTTCCCAGTGAGAATGAAACAAATCCTTTTAAGAGGAATTGAGTGGCTAGAAGGTTAGGTGCAGTGCGTCACTGGGTCTATGATGTCTTTGTTTTCAATACCCGTGTCATCTTAGTGACAACCAGTAGCAGATGAATTGAACCCGGTTTCTGCCTTAAGGTTGATTATGGAGGGCTATTTCTTTTCACCCTTTTTCATTACATTTCTTTTTAATTCTTCAACCCCTTCTTTCTCCTTTCTCACATTACCCATTTTTTCAATCATACTTAAGGACTTCTAATACTAACTATGGGTATTGTCCTTGGGTAGATCCCTCCGGCTCTGGCGGATCATAGGGCGGATTTCCTATCCTTAGTCACCTTATAACTCCATGACTGTCCCATGTTACCATAAAACCATCTTTCTTGAAAATCTCTCAGAGTGTTTATGATTGAAAACATGTTTGAAACATTCCGAGAGTTTTATATTTTCAGAAACACTCCCCCTTCACATGTGCAAATAAGTTTTGACAGAAGTCTACACAGTGAGGGTAGAGTTCGCACTTTTTGAATTGATCGGCTCATGATAGACAATTCCCCACGAGACACGGTCACGTTGCATAGTTAAAGAGTTCCATTGTCAGTTTTTAGGTGACAACTAGCTCTAATGACTAACTTGAAGTTGCAAACTCTTCTTGAAAAGAAAGTTAGACCCATGAAAGTGCATGTCTATCACGAGTTTCTCGAAATGGTACATTTACTGACTTTGATTCCTCGTCAATTCAATTGTTTCAACTGAGTCGAGCTCTTTTGAGATTCAAACAACGATCATTAAATATTTTTAATCACGTCTTCTCCCCCTCAAAAATAGCATATTCGTGATATTTTTTATATCAAAGGATTAAACAACATTTTTAGAAACTTGTGGGGAGACAACGATTTGATTTAAGCATGAATTTGGAACATTTTGGTTTTATACTCCACCTTTAATAAAGCATAATCAATTAAAGGGTTTTAGAGGGAGTTATCTTGAGCACAAAATATTTTGAAAGATTTTGAAAATCTTTTTGAACAATCTTGAAAAAGGTGCTCAAGATAATGATGATTTCTCACCAGTTTTACATGTAGTGCACTGAAGCGTACACTAGATTTGTTCTTTAAAAAGCACAAGTTTTGATTTGAAAATAATCAAAAGTCATCATTTTTGGTACGGGTTTCGTACTGAAGTATACGAAAACCATTTTTTGAAGAAAGTTTGAGGAACGACATGTTTTAGAAAACATTTAAATAACTCTCGCTCAAGCATTTGTACATGTCCGTATCATTGTTGAATGACATTTCTAGAAACGTACATAATATAGATTATACGAGAGACATGTTGTAGAAGAATATTTTTGGATTTTTTGATTTTATATTGTTTTTGTATTTTTGAAATTTTTTATATATTTATATTTTGCTTTTGTTAGTTTTTCAAATGTTGTATTTTGTTTTTCAAAAATATTTACAGCGAAGCTTTTTGGAAAATCATTTTCAAGAAGATTCGAGAAGACGTTCTAACTCCTCAAGGGTTAGGCTTCGCATTCTAATTCGTTGAACCAAATCGTTAAACCGTTCTTTTGGAAGGGCTTTAGTGAATAGATCGGCAAGTTGGTAATCTGTCTTCACGAAAAATAATTCAACAGTACCTTCTTCCACGTGCTCTTTTATGAAGTGATAGCGGACACGAATGTGCTTAGTCCTTTGAGTGATGAACAGGATTGCAAGATATGGCTATGGCACTTTTCGAGTCACAATACATAGGTATTTTATCGAAAGTAAAGCCATAATCTGTGAGTTGTGTTCTCATCCATAGAACTTGAGCACAACACGCTGATAGAGACACATACTCGGCTTCAGCGGTTGAAAGTGCCGTGCAATCTTGTTTCTTTGAAGACCAGCTTACTAAATTTTTACCCAAAAATTGTGCTCCTCCTGATGTACTTTTTGCTGTAACTTGATCACCTGCGTGGTCAGCTTCTGAAAAAGCTATTAGATCAAATCCGGATTCCTTCGGATACCAAAGTCCCATGTGAATGGATGTCTTCAGGTACCGAAAGATCCGTTTAACCTCTTTGAGGTGCAGTTCGGTAGCCTTTGCCTGAAACCGTGCTAATAAGCAAACAGCAAAATGAATATCGGGCCGACTAGCAGTGAGGTACATGAGAGAACCAATCATGCTCCGATATTTCTTCGGATCGATGGGTTTCCCAAATAAATCGGCTCCAATTTTTGGTGAAGTTACCATTGGTGTACCGACCGAATCACAATTATCCATACCATGATTTTTCAAAATCTCAGTTGTATATTTAGATTGATTACTAAAAATTCCACGAGGGGACTGATGTATTTGTAAACCAAGAAAATTTTTTAGTTCCCCCATCATGGACATTTCAAATTTGCTTTTCATGAGATTTTCAAAATGTTTTGAAAGATTCGGATTAGTGGACTTAAAAATGATGTCGTCCACATAAATCTGAACAATCAAAATGTCATCATTGTATTTTCTTATAAACAAGGTAGTATCAACCGTTCCTTTGGTGAAATTGTTTAGGATAAGGAAAGAGGTCAGTTCGTCATACCACGCTCTCGGAGCTTGCTTTAAACCATAGATTGACTTTTTGAGTTTGTAGACGTAGCCTGGATGTTCCATGTCTATGAAGCCTTTTGGCTGACTCACGTACACTTCTTCATTCAGAGTTCCATTCAAGAACGCAGTCTTAATGTCCATCTAATAAACCGTGATGTTTTTGTGAGCTGCATAGGCTTAGAATATCCTGACTGCTTCAAGTCTAGCTACCGACGCGAATGACTCTTCAAAGTATATCCCTTCTTTCTGTTTATATCCTTTGGCCACGAGACGAGCTTTGTTGCGAATTACAGTCATTTCTTCATCCCTTTTGTTCTTCCATAACCATTTGAGATCAATGACGCCAATGTCAATTGGTCTTGGAACCAGATCCCATGAGTCATGTAGACGATATTGGAGAAGTTCCTCCTGCATCACTTCTATCCAAGCGTTTTATGTCATTGCCTCCCGAATGTTCTTTGGTTCTTTAGTGCTAATTGAGCAAAGGTAAATGCACAAGTCGCAGTCTGTGGCAAGTTGGCGTCTTGTCTGAATTGGCCGTGAAGGTTCACCAATAACTTGTTCAATTGGATGGTCTTTTGTCCACTTCAGAGTAGAAGGATACCGTGGGTTTAACGTATGCGCGTTAGATGGTTCTCGTAAGCTTGAAGATGATTCAGTTGATTCCGTAGCAAACGGGTTTTCAAATAAGTCTTCATCTAACGTTGCATCATTCTGATTTTGTGTAGGTTCTTCTTGAAATGATATGTTTTGGTTTTGCTTATCAACTGCTGGTAAGACTGTTTCAAGAATAGGATTTGCAAAAGTCGATGTAGATGACGTTGATGGAGTTGGTGCATTGGTTTCGATTGCGGTAGATGCATTTTTTGTTGGTGGTGGTGGATGATTTTGAGCGGGTGCAGCGGAATGATGGTTTGATGCATTTGTCGAAGTTCCACCATAGTATTCATCGAACATTAACTCGAAGAAATTACCCCATTCTTGTTCATGAGGTGTGGCAGCAAAAGTTGATGGAGCTCTTTGTTGTATGAGTCCTGAACTGATGTGTCCAGAAGTCTGCGGGTTTGGTGCGGGTTCTAATCTGTGTTGATTAGAAGCCATCGGATTAAGCGCGGGTTCTAGAGCGAGTCTCTCAGAAGCCATCTGTGAAAGTTCGTCAAAATTTACATTCATCGTCTCCATTATCTTCCTAGTTCTTCTGTTATACACCCTGAATGCCCTCGAGTTTTTTGAGTGTCCAATGAAGATTCCAATATCACCTTTAGCTTTTTGTTTACCTATATCTTCTCTGTCTTTCGTCGGATAGCACAAAGCGCCAAACACGTGAAGGTAAGAGATATCAGGTTTTCTGTTGTTCACTAGTTCATATGGGGTTTTATTGAATCTTGGATGGATTAGGGATCAGTTCTGAGTGAAACAAGCTGTGGCAATAGCATCAGCCCAAAGAAATAACGGTGCACTAGAATAGATTAGCATTGTGTGAGCAGCTTCCACAAGAGTTCGAGTTCTTCTCTCAACTACCCCATTCTGTTGTGGAGTTCTAACAACTGATGTTTGATGTGTGATTCCAACATCTTCAAGATAAGTTCTTAACTCCTGATTTGTAAATTTTGTGCCGTTGTCTGTTCTTACTACCCTTACTGGAGCTTGAAGAAGTACTTGAATACGCTTCAGAAAGGTGATGATGATGCCTGGTGCTTCTTCTTTTGATCTCAGAAACTTAACCCATGTATATCTTGAATAGTCATCAACGATAACAAGAATATACTTTTTCCCATTAATGCTTTCAACTCTCATTGGGCCACATAAGTCAATGTGCAACATATTCAACCTTGCTTCCGAACTTGGTACGGATTTTGGTTTATATGATGCTCTTTTGCTTTTTCCTTGTTCGCATGATGGACATAGGTGATCCTTGGTGTATTTGAACTTTGGAAGTCCGTTGACGATGTTGTCTTTGGCAAGTTTGTTGATTATGTCGAAATTGAGGGACTAGCAATGATTTGAGAAAACATAATGGATTTTAAACTCTTTACCAAAAGCCATTACTTCTGGAGTAGCCAAATGTTTCAGTTCAAGTAAGAACCATGGTACACCGATAACCATGTGATTTTGAGCAAACCACAAGCTGTAAACGGATTTGATGTTGTCTTTACCAGAAGCCGTACCCTTCTGGACTAGCCAACTCTTAGATAAATTATCAATATTATCTTTGGTGAGCTGATTACCAATTATGGTTTTTCCACTGCCTTTACCACAAGCCATAATCTTGCGGGCTAGCCAACTCTTCACTTTTTAGGATATGGTGAGCTGAATACCATACAATTTTGGGCAAATTGCAAGCCATATATAGTCGAGTGGTTTCTATTATAACTATTAAATAGATTCTCAACCGATCAGGTCTTCCCATGCCGAAGACCATTTCTGTTGTAGTTTAGGCAAATGTCGAACACCAAACGAGTTTTAGTGTACCAATAGCCACATGGTACCAAGAATGAACTTGACTTTGTAAACCGATGAGGTCTTCATTACCGAAAACCATTTCTCAAATTTTAGGTAATACAAAAGAGTTTAGTAACGATCAGGGAGTTAAAGCTGTATTAGTTGTTTGAACGGTTTCTGTTGTAGC
>BPTQ01000004.1:173908661-173955817 GCA_019973895.1 Chrysanthemum seticuspe | reverse complement strand
CTAATACCTTGAAACATGTTTGACTTGAAGAGTCAAAATGGGTAAAAAGTGATTTTAGACCCTTAAATAAGCTAGAACCAAACACTACTTTATAACTCAAAATAATTTTTGAAACTGAATTTTAAAGGAGACTTGCTCAAAACTCAAATGTAGTGCACAAAATAAGCTTAAACTAATCTCAAATACCTATTCCAATCAGACTTTAACCAAGATTATGTTTGACTTTCCATCTTTTGACCCGGATTGACTTTTATTGACCAATTTCCAAAAAATGCTTGAACTTGAATATTAGCTTGTAAAAAACTTTGATAAGCTTAAAGAAGCTTGATTGAGATTAAAACATAGCAGTTAAAAGCTTTAACAAAGGATTTAGAAAATGAAAAGTTCAACAGTGACAATAAAACTTGGAATTTATATTAAAGACTTGAATTGCAACTCAAAAACACATACAATGATGTTATCACTTACATGTGATACATGAAAACTAAAATTACAACATTTTTACTAAAACTACAACATTTAAAAAAAAACGACATTAAAGAAAAAAAACCAAAAACTAGCTACTGCCTTTCTTCCTTCTCTTTGCTCCCTTTTATACTCCAAACCTCTTTTTCTTTGACTTCTCAGCATATCCCACCAATAATATTAGCATTTGGATGACTTGGAGCATTTCTAGCCGTTTGATCATTTTGGCGCCAAAGTGGGTTTTAACATGTGGAGGGTTGAGTGAAATGGAAAGGATTGCATTTAATGGTTCTTGGAATTGTTTTGAGGTGGGGGGACAAAGAGAAGATAAGGGTGAGCTGGGGGAATGGGTTTGGAGTGATTTCAGGGCAGTGTTGGGAGGAAGAGGATGTTGGCGCCAAGTTGGTGCTTAGTTTGACTTGGTTGACTGACCAGGTGGAATTAATAACCAAGGGGGGTTCAAAATGGTAAAGTGACAGGGGTCCAAGGCTTATGAAAGGGTCCAAAGGTTTAAAAAAGGATTAATAACTTTAGGGGTAATATGTGTAAAATCTGAAAATCAAGGGACCATTGCTGCCAATTCAGAAAAGTTTCTCCATGGGTTGAAATTGACAAGCTTCAAAAGTATAAGGACCAATTTTGCCATTTTCCAATTTTCCGGGGGCCATTTCTGCCAATTTTGAAACTTGAAGGACCATTTTTGTAATTTTCTCAAACTTTTGATATTTTTCACCAAAGGACTAAATTTGACAAGTTATGATTTAAAAAGGACCTTTGGTGACTTTTCTTTTGAAATTTTGACTCAGGGACTATTTTTGACAATTTTTGAAACCTGGGGGACTAAAACTGCAATTTTTGCAAATTTGATATGTTTTTCATCTGATTTTGATATTTTTGCATTTAAAACACATAAAACACTGATTTGTGATATTTTGATCATTTTGATGTGTTTCTGAGTGTTTTCAGATGATTTTGCAGTTTATTTTATACAAAAATGATGAGTATTTACACACTCATCAATGGGATAATCTTCTATGCCACAACCAGGACTTTGTTCCAGATGCTCGTGTCATAAGACATATTGGTGATGAAGAGGCCATTTTGTTAATGTCGATAGCATACAAGTTTGTATCACGATTCCCAGTTAAGAGATCAGTGCCATCCAAGTTTCTAACGAAGTAAGCATTTTTCCTAAAAGCAACCTCTAAATCTGCATCACAGAACTACCCGACTGAAAACAAATTGTGTCCCAACCCTTCGACATAATAAACCCGAGTGATCAAATAATTTCCAAAAGGTAGATCTCCATAACCCATGATAGCTGCTATATGATCATTTCCTAAACGAACGGTTCCCATGAATTTCCAAACGAAATTGATCAGCAGCTTCAGATTCCCGGTCATGTGCTTGGAGCAACCCGAGTCGACGATCCAAAGACATATTTTGATAACCTGCCAAATACAGAAGAAGATGTTTTTGGAAACCGTTTTGATTTTGGTTCCTTTGGGTTAGAGGTAAAATCCTGATCATACTCATAGAAGTTTTCTACAGGGTATACTGATTTATCACTCATTCTACCATTCTGGAGTGTGAAAATTCTACCCGTTGGTTTCCAAATATCATCCCTATAGTAAAGACTATGCTTCCTATCAGTAGTGTAAGACCTAAATCTTGAACTAGAGTTCTTATTGGTTTAGCATAAGTTCTTTTTGGAACGTTCTTCTGATCAGGCTTAACAGTCTCTTTCTTAGAAACACAATCATCATGAACATTAATTAAAGAATTCTTGCAAGTTAAGCAAACAGATTCAACAGATTCATTAAACTTAGCAGATTTCATAGGTTCATTACATTCAGATAAAATGTCTTTCTTATTACAAAGCGGTAAATTCCTAGGGTGTTCTTCTACTTTCTTCTCTTTATTCAAGCTACTGCTCTTAGAGGCATGCGAGACTCTATTGTTCTTTGTATTGCTCTTAGGCTTTAGCCTGCTGCTCCTAGAGGTATTTTCTAGTCCTGTAGAAGGTAAGGCACACGCATTAGGATTCACATTTTTATCTAGAGAAGTGGTTTTAGCTTTCCTAGTCTCTTTTGAGTGCTTGTCTAAACTTATGTTGTTTGTTCCATATGGTTTAGATGTGGAGGCAGACGCATTAGTGGTACTCATCTTAAAAAGGCCAGGTGCTAAAACTTTTGGTTTCTCGATAACCGCTTTTTCATTTTCAACAATTTTTTCTTTTTGCTTAGGCAAGGCAGGTGGACTGACTGGTTTTGACAAATCATTTTACTCATTCACTTTTGGAGGAGGCAGAGAAATAGACATTTTTGGTTTAAGAACCTGTTTAGGAACATTTGCTTTCTCCTCAGTCAATGGTTTTGCAATCTTAGTATCCACAGCCTTTCCTTTATGACAATCCAGTTGAGCCCTCAAAAGATCATTTTGTTCTTTCATGTCTTTGTAGGCACGCTCATACGTCAGTTTTTCATACTTGCATTCCTCCGTTTTTCGATCAAGTTGTTTAAAATATGAGACATTTTCTTTTTCAAGTTTTTCAAGAGCTTTTTCATATTTTGAAACAATTTCGGAGGTCTCAGACTAGAATCTTTCACGATCTTCAACATAATATGTTTGTAAAACAATGGACATAATATCAGTAGTCAGAACATCTTCGAAGAGAGAATCATTTAAATTTTCCAAAACTTTGATGTGTTCAACACTTTCATTAGCTTTCGTTACCAGGGATTTATGGTCCTTGACAAAGTCAACTGTTTCTTTCAAAAAGGCTTGTTCAAAATGAATTACTAGTGCACTGATGTTATTCAGCGGAGGGGCAATTTGAGTTTCAAAAAACTTTTTCATTTCCTCATCAAAACTAGAAAACCAGATATTAGTTGTAATATTGGTTTTAGATTTAATAGTCTCTTGAAGTTCCCCAATTCTAGTTTTAACGTCATCTAAAATGCTTCTAGCATCACTTGTGTTAAAAGGATTGTTTGAAGACATTTGTTCGATTTTCGAAAGAGATTGTGAGACAACTACAGGAGTTGAAACTGGTTTTGAAACTGGTGTTGATTCTTTGTTTGAAACACTGGGTGTGATGGAAAACTTTGAATTTTCTTTTTGTGAAACAAAAGTAATTCCAGAAATTTTGTTCCATTTGTTATAATCAATTGGTTTTAGATTTGGGTTCTTTTGTTGCATTTTTGATCTACTCTCATCAGATAGTTCTAACGTTTCAAGAGAATCATGAACAATTATGGGTTCTTGCAAAGCTTTTCCATTGTTCAAAACATTCCGTTCTTTCGCAGCTTTCTTGAGGAAACAAGGAGGTGTGTACCAAGAGCCATTTTTTGTGTTGTATGAAAATACGGATTTGTTTGATTAATTAGCATGTTGGTTGATTTGGCTGAATGACCCGTTGTAACAAGCAAATTTTCCAATTTTTTTATTTTTTCATTTTTATCAAGAATTTCATCAAGAAGAGAATCTTCACGTTTTGAAAAATCAGCAATCAACTGTTTCTCTTCTTTTTCAAGATCAGAATAAGTTGCTTGTTGTTTAGAAAGTTGGTTTTTAAGATCAGAAATTTCCTTGTTTAAAGATTTTATTTTCAAGTTCAAATTAACATCAAGCGTGTTATACTTGATTTGCAATTGTGTTTCTCTTAAAACGGAATATCGATGACCAATTTCTAATTCTGACTCTTTGTTTTTGTGAAATTTAAAGGCTTTTGCATTCTCCTTGTACCTCTCAAGCTCAGCGGTCAATTTATCATTCGCGGTCTTAACATCGCGATTGACCTTTTTAACTTTCTCATTTTCAATGCCACAGTTATTTATCAATGATTCAAATAAGGAACATGTTTCCTCATCAGTCTCAGTATTTTGTGCCACACAGCCTCCATTAGGATCCACATCTGGAGTTTCAGAGATAATATTGCTACTACTTAGATTGTCCAGGTATGTATCATAAGTGGGTGTTGGCGTCACAGAATGCTGTTCGTTATGAGTAAACACATCAAATATGACATTGTTATAGCATGGATCAATGATTGGTACCTCAGATATTGCATTGGCGTCATAAACAGGAGGTGCGTCAGACTCAGTGTCATACTTAGCTTCCTGAAGATTTTCCATGAAGATGCAGTTCGCATTGATTTCCTCTAGGTCTTCCAATTCATCCATAAGAGCAAAAAAGTCATGTTCCTCAGCACTCAACTACAACCCTGCTTCAGACTTCTGTGCCAACAGCATTGCTTTCTGAAAATACTCAAAATTCTTCTTGTTTGGCTTAGTGGGACAATTCCTTGCAATGTAACCTACTCCTTGACAGTTGTAACACTTAACTTGATTACCCTGATTCAAATTTCCATAATTCCCAACGACTGGAGCTGAAACATTCCCCTTCAGATTACCCACTGTTCTAATCCCAACATTCTGACCCAACTAATTTCCAACATTTTGACCCATCTGATTACCCTGATACGGAACCGCCTGATTACCCATGTGAAATCCAGTAGCATACCCCTGCTGATTCCCAATAACTCCAACCATTTGTCCTTGATGACCCATATTCACACCCGGCTGTGCAATTTTCCTGTTGCGAGTGTTTGATGAAATCCTTTGGTTGTTGTTAGTTGGTGTGGAATAGCGACCTTTGAATACTTTAGTCAAATAAGCAAATGCATTTGACAAAGCCTCGTCTTCTTCAGTTTCAAGATCAGGGATTCCTTGTTCCTGGTATTGTGGATACTGTTGTTGTTGAATGACTTGTTATTCTAGTGAGTAGAATTGTTTTTGAAGGAAAACAACTTATGGTTGTGGAATGTATTGTTGCAAGTTGTTGTTAGTGGAAGATGATGAAGCTTGTTGCTGTGTAGTCACTGGAGTTCGAGTCTTTGCAATTAGTGCCAAGGGATCATGATTCTTTGCCAGTCTTTCTTTCCTAACTTCATTGACTTCAGTTTGGTTTTGTTTCAGAAAATCGTAGAGTTGATCAAAGTTCACCTGATGTAAGTCCTTTGTTTGGTTGACAATAGTGACATATCGTCCCCATTCTTCTGGAAGATTGTTGAGAAATTTGATGCTACTCACGATAGTTCTGGGTGCCAACTTGTTTCTGATAAGCTCACTCATCACAGTGCAAAACCTTCCATAGTAGGATTCAATGGATTCTCCTGGAGTTGATGTAAACCTCTCTCATTCAGTTAGCAGCTTGTTCTCCATGTCTTGTTTACCAATTTCTGTTCCATAACATAGCCGTCTAACACGTTCCCACATACCGTAAGCAGTTTCACAGCTGTCTACAGCAGCAAAGATGTCTCTTGGTAAACCCAGTTGGACAATGTGTATTGCCATGTCATCTGCTTCAACCTGTTTGTTATCCTCTTCAGTGTATTCTGATTCATATTGAACACGAAATGATGGTGGGACGGGAGGTGTTGCATCAGGATTTCTAGGGTTTTGGACTTGTCGAGGCTTGAAGGGTCCATTCGTAATGGATTGAATCATGAGTTTTCCATTAGGTTTGCTCTTGATGTAGCGGAGCATACGACTTGTCCATTGAAGATATCCACCTTTTTCCTGCATAGGAGGACGGTTTTCGGCACCGGCTGCATGAATGTCTTGTTAAGTAGCCATTGATGAAGGTATTTGATGATAAAGTTGATGTAGGATCGATTCAACGATAAAGGAGTTGTGTTTGATGAAGATTAAGCTCGGTTGTTGTAGTGAAAATTGGGTCTAAAAACTTAAAAACCTCAATAACTTCTATTCGAAGCGTTTTTAGGACTCAAAGGTTGACCTAAGTTCATTCGGCGTGTCATTCTCCTCGTTCTCACGGTCGTTTTGATGGGTAGAACGCTGAAAACGGAGTTACGGTTCAAAAGTTATGGCCGTTTGAAGTTTTGCTCAAAATCTTACTCGTAAACCTGTTCTTAAGTGTAGGAATTGGTGCTTATGCGTAGACTTTGGTGCTTAGGCGTAGAATTCCTTAGGCGTAGGATGAGGCTTATGCGTAAACTAAATCTTACGCGTAAACTTAAGGTTAAACGTAAGCTTATGCGTAGTCTAAAATATTAGAAGTATAGTACCTTACGCGTAAGAATTAACTTATGCGTAGAAGTGCTTACTCGTAAGTTTTTAGGCTTATGCGTAAGTTTAGGTTTAAAACCAAAAATCCTTTACACTTATACCAATATAAAAGATATCCAAAGTCGAAGTGTTCCACAAACTTATCCAAGTGAGGGAAGCACTGAGTAACCGTTGTTGCACGAAGATTCTTTACCAAAAGCTTAAGCGTAGGATTACACTTCTTACGCGTAGACCTTACGCGTAGGATTCAATGCTTACGCGTAGAACTAGGGTTTTGACTATTCTTTAAGCGTAAAACTAGGGTTTTGACTTCTGTCCTTGCACTCCTTACGCGTAAACAATAAAAACTACAACTTTAAGCTTAAAAACACGTAAAAATCAAAACTTTATGCAAAAAGCTTGCGTTTTTATATAAAAAACGAAACTTGGAGTAAAAGTTTCAACAAAAAACGAACACAAACACTCCTAAACCATTGTTAGGTGATTGATACCAATTGTAGGACCTTGTTTTTCTCAACCTTATCACACGAATACCAAGCTTACCACAAGTACGCACGTAAACTACACACACATGTTATGCTTAAGAAAAGAAGAAAGATTAAGAAAGATGGTGACTTGATGTTATATGTCGTGTAGGTGTAGAGAGAAAAGATGAAAACAAGAGATGTTTTATTTCAAAGAAAAACACACACTTACACATTCAAGCACACCCCTCAAATGACTATTTGAGGGGTATTTATACTTCCATACATATCACCCTTATGGGCTTGGGCTTGGGCTTGAATTGGACTTGGATCATATAATAACTTACATAAGGCTAGCTTAACAAAACTATTAGCCATTTAGCTTAGCCCAATCACGAGCCCGTTGACTATTCTAATACGATATCTAACACACGTTACAAAGTTCCTAAACATAAATGACCATCACTTCTATTAAATATTATTAAGGCTAACACCTTGTATATAGTGAGTGATTTTGATTTTAAGCTTAGTTTGTGAGCTCGTGAAAAATCAAGGACGACGAATTCTATCCGTATGATCACTTCTTTATGAGTTGTGTTTCCTACTCCGTGATCCTAAAGTATTTATCAAAAATATGTGAGAGTTATTGATAGATATGAAAGTTCAACAAACCGTCACGCAAAAAGGAAAAGTGATTAATGTTATATCTATATGTGGAATAAAAAGGTAAACGGGGCGTTTTTAGAGCTAAGGATTTATTAATCTCTTTTGAGGAATGCTTTGCTACTTTTCATAGCTTTAGTAGAAAGAGGTTGAAATCTTTGGTTTTAGAAGCGTGAGTTGATGACATTGTGTGAGGACACGACAACCTTCTAGGCTGCGGTATTTTGTTATGTGTGAAAACACATACCTTTTCGTTATCAAAACCGGACCAAATAGACCAAAAATTAACCTCTAAAGCCATATATGTTTGTGTTTTTGTGTTTATGAATGTGCAGACACGGATATCAACAAAATTGGGCAAGAAAGGACAAAACAACGGAAAAACGAGCACGAGTTATGGAAAAGTGCAAAAAGCCGAGGTCAGGGATGAATTTGCAAGTTTGGATCACCATTTTCCTCAAAATGTCAAAAGAAGTCCTTGGAGTTCATACATATGTCAAGATTTACCCTTGGGAGTACTTGTCCTTAATTCCATCATTGGTCCCTACATTTCACAACTTCTACAATATTTACCCTAAAACCTAAAATATAAACTATCCTAAGTCCCCATTATCACTACACCCGGATCCTAAAAACAATAAAACCCAATTCCACCCAAAGCCCAAATTCCCAAAGCCCATCCACCAAATACCCGTTTAAATAAAACCAACCCAAGTCAAAATAATAACACATCCGGTCAAACTATTTTACCTGCCAAGTAAAATCAGATACTGTATATCATCCCCATCACTTTTACCCTGCACCCCAAAATTAACCCACCAAGATAAGCTCATACTAGGATATTTTGAAGCCTTCTAGAAGCCCTCTAACATGGCAGAGAAGTGACAGCATTGGGAATGACAGATGGCAAGATAAAGGTTTCTGATTGGTCTCAACCCCTCATCAAGATTGATCAAAGGCTGTGATGTGATTACAATTGATGGGAAATGATACAAGGGTGGAAATGAGAGGTTCTGAGTCCTTCCCAAACCCTAGAGACTCCTCCCCTCTCCTCAACTATAAATAGGCATTTTTAGTCACAAAATAAGCGAGTAGTTGTAGTTTTTAATTAAGCTTATTATCAGTTTTAATTGTATTTTTGTTTAACTTCTGTCACATTTTCATTGTAATCTCAGTTTTATATTAATAAAAGGTTGGTTCTCTTTAAATTACTACACGAATATAGATCGATAATCTTAGAGAGAGAAAGAGTTAGAGAGAGTGAAAGGAACTTGTATATTGATTATGAAAGTGAAATAAACAAAGAACCAACACCTCACACAAGTGAGGTTACATGAGTATTTATATTAGAAAACATAAGGAGGCCGCTCATGGGCTTGCTTCATGGGGGGCCTTTCTAAACTAACTTACAAGCCTGATATAGTAAACGACCTATTACATATTCTAAATGGCCGACACTTTCTACTGATTACACGTAATCCCAACAAAGTCTCAGCTCTAAAAATTGATCAAACAACTTTATGAAAATATATAACATCAACTTTCAGCTTACAATATAAGTTCCAGTTCCAACTCAGCTCCGACTAGTTTCGCCAAACACACCCATATTTTTTAGTAATTTAATTTTTTTCTAATTAAAACTTCAACTTTCAACTTATAATATAAGTTCCAATTCTAACTCAGCTACAACTAGTTTCGCCAAACACACCCATATTTTTTAGTAATTTATTTTTTTTAATTAAAAATAACTTTAACTAATGATTTTTCTAATTTTTTCAGTTTTGAAATTCTTATGAATGATTCATGTGAAGCCTGTTACTGTAAGCATCTTATAACCACACCTGAGGATACTGAATATTCTTAAATATGAAACATGAGTCATTTCTATATGTTAATTTCTTGTACCTATTTACATATCATAGAAACCCATACTTGCATTCTAATATTTATATTTCCGTATGTATACGGAGCTTTTGTTACACCTCAATTTTTATAAGTTTTAGTAATAGACTTTTATATTATTTAGAACATTATAAATGTTATCCCGTTAGATTTTACTCAAAATGTGGACTTAGAATGCAATTAGTTAGCAAAAAGGTCTAACGATGCAAGAGATTTGACGGCAAAAACTAATGACCATTAAAGGGTCGAATTACTATTCTACCCTTATGACTTGATAGGATTTTATTTGTATGAAATAACCACAAAAACACACGTGTGTTTATGTGGCTTCATAAGGTATTTTGGATGGAATTTGATCATTATCACATTATTAAGGAAAATTATTACAAGTAGGTTAAGGAATCAAGTGCCAGAATTTGGCATAATAAAGTATGGAGTTATTGGTGTTTTGGAGTAATTCAAGAAGTGTTCAAGTGTT
The DNA here is from genome assembly GCA_019973895.1 of Chrysanthemum seticuspe. Lineage (NCBI taxonomy): Eukaryota > Viridiplantae > Streptophyta > Magnoliopsida > Asterales > Asteraceae > Chrysanthemum > Chrysanthemum seticuspe. The sequence goes on along the minus strand of BPTQ01000004.1, from coordinate 173,945,753 downwards.
AGAAATTCTATCTTTTCAAGGTAAGATTCAAGTTAAGTCTCATATTAATGTCTTTAAGTGTTTTAAGCTTATTTGAGGTTATGTAAACCTATAAATAAATTATGATAAAATTGATGTTAGAAATTTTATTATTATGACGAATACATGCCAAGAATAATGTGGTTAAGCTATGGACAATAGTATAGAAAGATTCATGTTAATAGTTGTTAATTATGCCTAAACATGTTAAGTTAAGGGGTGTTTGGTTTTAAACATTCGAATCAAATCTAGACTGGATATAAATGACAATCTTATTCAAAGGTGAGAAAAAGATTTACTTTATACAAAAATAATAAAGCAAATCTTCTTAGGAATAACTACCTTCTAAAGTTGGTGTAAAATACAAACAATGACTGAACCACCTATTAAATGTTTAACATGTGTAAAGTAGGAACCCCTTTGTAACCCTAATTCCCTGCTATAAAAGGGAATGTTTGTTATGTAGTAAATGCATCACTTGCAATTAATGTGATACACATTCAAGAGCATTTACTACTCGAATTGAACCACGTCCCTGAACATTCAGCGAGTAAATGTTTGTTCAGACTTAAAAACAACAAAAACTAAGGTTTTGTGTTTATGTAAACGAGGAGATCACCACAATTATCATTTAACTAGGATTACTATTCCGCAAGTAATCCTTGTCAACTTCTTTGATTCATTCAAATAATAATTTTAAACGTTGAAAATTATATTGTGTTACTATCTTTAAACTGTTTTACGTATCTAGTATAAAATGGTTTAAACTGTTTCATTCGTTTGTATGATGAGGTGTTTAACTTAGTACTTAAATTATAATCACTTAATTGGGAATAAAAAATAGTTTGTTTGCAACCCTTTTAAAAAAAATTGTTTACTAAGACGATTTATAATCCATGCCTTATATCTATTATAACAAAATTAATAATTAGTTAGATCCATACATTTTATTTGAAATTGTAACATATTGGATTTCACAAACACATCCACAATCACAATAAGAGGCGTATAGTTTAGAGGTTTTAGAGAGAGAAAGTAGAATGGGAGCCTTTCTTGAGAGAGAAAGTAAACAAAATAGAAAAGGTTAGATTAGAATGAAAGGTCCAACCCTCTACCTTGGGAGGTAGAGGGTATTTATAGTTACAAACTAAACGTCCTCCTTCGGACTGTGGATCAGACATACAGTGGGTAAAGACCCGTCCTTCCTCCACGGTGTTACACTAAACAAAACTACGCTACAAACTAACTAATTAACTACTAGATAACGTAAATAACGATACGTCTACGAGCTAACATATGTTAGACCATAATTGGGGTGACCGATACTTTAACATGGAATTTCCAATTCCTAACAATCTCCCCCTAAGGGAGGTCACCCAATGAAATACATTTTTCATCCTAGCATTCAATCTTTGTCTTTAGTTCTGAACTCGTAGACTTCAATTCTTCAAGTTCCGCAATCTTTGTGCTTTAGTAGCGATTCTTCAAAGTCCGCATAGTTTTGTACTTTAAGTGGAGGTCTTTGAACTGATCTACGTCTTTGATGATCTTCGAGCTTTCATTGAGATCATCAGCCACAGTAAATCTCTGGATCACCCTTTGTTGTGTTGCCATCATGTGATGTTGTGACTTTTGGACCGACATGCTCACACTTTCAGGATCATGACATCTTTCCATCAGAGTAGCGGAAGCTTTACTGGTTCATGATATTTGCAGCAGCGTAGCAGAAGCATAGTATAAAAATATCAGAGCTAGGTTATGTAGATATGCACCAGTCATGATTTCTTCAATTAAGTGTGGATGTTGTGAGCATGCGGCTTTGGATTGACTCCTCAATTCTAATCAGCTGCAACCGTCCATATGTACCTACAAACAACAGTTAGCAATAAAACACACGAAAGTGTCTTTGATCACTTTCGTTGAATTGAGGTACACGGCCCACGATTCCCCGTTGATCAGTACAAGTACTGCCTGTGATCAGGTATAATTCCGAAGAATCTCCTTGACAGGGTTTCGCAGCTGTTCTAGTTGTTCTCAAACCGGAACATCTCAAAGAAGACAACACGGAGTGAGTGAACCAGCGAATTGAGATTCACTGATTGATGAAAAATTGATTTGAAAACAATCGCGTATTGCTTAGAAGAAAGAGTTTTGCAATACGACGAAGGTTTTATAAGAAAGATCAATTTTCAATCATAAATACTTTTTGTATTTGAAAAGAGTACACATTCGATGTGCTAGAGAAAAAAAGAGATTCGCACATCGAACGATTTTTCCAAAAGTATTTTTTCAATCAGAGATACTTTTTGTGTTTGAAAATATGAATACACATTCGACATGCTAGAGAAAAGAAGGTTTGCACATCGAGTGGTTTTTCCAAAAGTATTCGTCAATTCCAATCCTGGACCAAGGTTGATTCATGATTGAATCGCCCCATCGTTTTTATCCAGTTGTCACAAGATTGATCTTATGAAAAGATCTCACATGTCACCCACCAAGAGCTTGTTTGATGTTGGCTCTAGAAAGATTTCCATCTTCATTGTGAATATTTTTATATATCACTCGGATGTTCTGGCAATACCACAAGGATAATGCGTAGGACTCTTAATATATTCTTACTTTCCACATTGTGTGAAACATCAAGTCTTCAAGAATAGTGTCCTAATGAGATATTGTGGATGATCTCTTGGCTCTAGACTCAAATGTGCACATTTGGTTCCTATGCCGGAGACTAGGGAGAGGGTCTCCTTCTTCAATATCAATAATCTCTAAGAGAAAGTCGATAGATAATGTCGGTTCCCCGTGAGAATGAAACAAGCCCTTTTAAGAGGAACTTGAGTAGCTTGGGAAGTTAGGTGCAGTGTGTCACTGGGTCCATGACGTCTTGTCTTCAATACCAGTGTTACCTTAGTAAACACCAGTAGCATATGTATTGAACCCGGTTACTGCCCTAAGGTTGAATTATTGGAGGGCTATTTCTTTTCACCCTTTTTCACATTCATTTCTTTTTCATTCTTCAACCCCTTCAGTGCTTACCAAGACTTCATAACTAGAACCTTGTTGGGTTTATTCCAGTTCTAGCTCTATCTCAGTCCACACTCTTCCCATGTCTCACTTTTCTCCCTTTTTCATCATACCTAAGGACTTATACACTATCTAGTGGATTGTCCCTGGGTAGATCCCTCCGGCTCTGGCGGGATCGTGGCAACGAATACCTAACCTAACCATCCTTATAACACCATGCATAAAGTAAATTGGTCGGTCTTTTGGTATTATTCTTTCCTTCATGAAACCAATTGAAAAATCATTTGGAAAATCAATCAAGGTACTTGTGATATAATATCAAAGCATTTTGTACCTTAATTGTTTTGATCATTTAAAAATGCTCCCCCTCAACATGTGCATAAGATTTTGAAATTGTTTAGCACATGGAGGCAAGAGTTCTTTGAAATAATTTCTTGATCACAATTTCCATAGAAAAAGCCATTTGATTTTCTTGGTAAATTCTCCCCCTAAACATGTGCTTTGGATATTTGAAATCATTTTATCACATAGAGGCAGGAGTTCTTTAAAGTACTTCCATGATCACGAATGCCATAGAGAAAACCTTTAAAACTCAATCAAGGTACTTATGATAAAACATTGAAACCTTTGTACCTTGATAGTTTATTTTCTTTTGAAATGCTCCCCCTCAATATGTGCTTCGAGATTCGAAAGCATTTAGCACATAAGGGAGAGCAGTATGCACATTTGAATAAATCACTATCTCTCCCCCGATCAAAAATTTCAAACCTCTTGAGATTTTTGATCCCGATTGATTTAAATTATTTAGAAAATTTTAGGGGAAAGACGTGGCATGATTTACTTAGAAAAATGACAGATGAGGACCAATAACAGACATTAAAGATTGTTAGTGTCAGGTATGATAGTTTTTTGGAGAGCACATGAAAGTCAATCCAACATATCAATCAGATCATGTAAAGCATGGGAAAAATGTGTTCATCAAACTTTAATCATCTAATCCTAACAATCATATCCTAAATTCCTAGTCCTTCGACATAGGCAAATATCATTTTTAATTAAGCACGTAGGATAATTAGATAAGTCCGATAGATGATATAAATTTGAAAACATTTTCCCCCTCAATCAATGACTCATTTTCTGAAGATTTTAAAAGCGCTGAAGTCATTGATTGAGTTTGCAAATTTTATAAAAACTCTGAATCTGATTGTTTTTAAAGCAACTCATTTACCACCATTTTGTTAAAACAAATATTTTTCTGAAGAATTTTTGAAGGAAAAATATTTGAGTAGGAACAGCAGTCCTTCGACATACTTTCCTCATTTGTTTTCGGATAAGTGCACGAAATTTATGAAATTCGTTTAAGTGTAGCACTTTCCTTTTTTGAAAAATGGGTTGCTATCTGAAATAATAGCAAACCATAGTTTTAAGCACGGGTTATAGTCTGAAGTAACTGCAAGCCATTTGATTTGTGACATGTTTTGAAAAGAAATATTTACACCTCCTGCTCGAACTTCATCTAAAGTCCCGTGCCATTATTGAATGACATTTCTAAGACCGTAGATGTTATCGATATCAGAAGACATGTCTTGAGAAAACAATATTTTTGGTATTTTTAAATTTTATGATTTTTATGGGTTTATGTTGGTTTTATAATTTTCTATTTGGTTTTTCGAAAAATATATACAAAGATAGAAAAATAGTTTAAGAGGATGATGATACGAGTACCGAGAAAAGGAAATCGTTCAGCACTTCGTAGAAGATAGAAGTCATCATCTCTTAAACTTTCACCACCAAAGCATTCGAGGCTCTAGAATCGTCGAAAGAACTTGAGCGTTCAAAGGTGAATCTTTGGCAGCTTCCCCCCAAACCGACAAACTAAGAATAAAGACCATTTCCCCAAGAAGTAGAAATGAATAAAAACGGTCTCATTGAATGAAGCTCAGCACCCCGAAGAATTCGAGAACACCGAAGTAACAAGGTTAAACATTGATCATCTCAGTGGTTATCAAATCCGGAATAACTTGATTAGGTCCGATCACATGAACCTGTTGTGCGTCCCCGATGTACACATTACTCTTCGAGATTGACCAGTTGTCTATTCAGGGGAACAATATATCAACATCTTCATTTTACCAAGTGCATTCCAGTTATCTTCCATATAACCAATCAGCCCATAATGTACACAAGTACCCAACCAGAGTAGAGACAACGACATCACAGTAACTGGTGGAATCACTAATCTTTTCTGCGGATGTCAACTCCGGAATAACTGATTAAGCTCGATCATGTGAATATGTTGTGCGACCCTGATGTACACATATCTCTCCCCTGATGGTTGCGATCTCATCGGAATCATTATTACATTGTGTACATGAAGCACTAACCGGAAGCACTTTATCATAAATCATGTAGAAGATGTCGATCAGCATTATCATCTCACGTTCCACATATTCTTCTCATATTTCTTCCTACTGAGAGCTGAGATAACACATACCAAAAGTATCCAGAGACCACTTCCCCCAAATGGTTGGAATAGCACACCAAAGGCTACGAGTTAAACACTGAGTTTCTCTACGGTTATGACATTTGTCTTTCCCGGGATTACTTCAATAGAGAAGAAGTATTAAGTTCATCACGTGTACTCGTAGTGTGTTTAGATGTATGTCTCCTTCCCCCTTGCTGGTTTTGATACCTTAGAATCAGCAACACATTATACATACCAAATATTCTCGAAATAGAGAAGAACAACAAATTAGCTCAAATGAATCCTGTGAGAGTCAACTGCTACAGAAACTCTCTCTGACTATCTTTATCAACCCATATGTAGACAATTTGAAGTGACCACTGTTGAAGAAAACACGATATACCAAACTTGAAACTGAAGTCGAATTCCCCGCATTTGTATCTTAAGCTTGCACTTAATGATGGAAGAACGGTGTCGAGAATCTATGCTTCAAGCAAATCTCTAAGTACTCACTACTCAAACAAAGTATGAGACATTAACACCTCTTGAGATTATCCACATCGTCATCTGCATGTGACACTGAGTAAAACAACGTAACTCCTAATAGTGATAGTTAACCAGGTCTTCAACCAACCACCCCGACTGCTGGTAACTAGATAAACCAACTCTTCAACTCATAATCTTAAGCCCGAGCAAGTTATCAAATAAGAACAAGCCTTTGTTGAAAGTCAACTTCAATCTCAGATAAGTGATAAATGATTAACTCTGAAGTCATCAACTTGTGTCAAATGCCCAACACGTGAAAACAACATACAATCGGATGTACATTGACCCACTGAATGAACCGCAACAAATGATTCCTCAACATCAATGCATTCTTCCTAAAGGTATACATGTAGAGACTGATCTGGAAGATTCACCAATAATGTATTCGAGCGGATGAGGTAGTCATTTTCCTTAATGTTCATGTGGTTGATTTATAGTGTGCACAATGAGAGGAAAAATAATCCGTGAAGATTTGGCAAAGGAATACCAAAGAGCGGATCATTATTCAATAGTGCAACTACAATATCATGATAGTCATTATCAATTCCTTGTGAAGTAACTGGAGATAAGGTGTCTTGAGAATTCTGAGAAATACTTCTTAGATGGTGAACCAGTTGAGTCAGTAGGAACCGGAGCATGAGCTTCAGAAACTGGATGATCAACATTCGTTGGAGGTTGGAAGTACTCATCAAACATATCTTTGAAAAACAATGAATCCCAACCAATGAATCCCAGTTATCCTTAGTAAGTGAAGCATTAGGCGTTGAAGGAGAATCATATGACCATAATTCAAGCATCCATCAACATGTAGTATACGCACTCTTCTCCCCCTCAAAAATTACATCCGAAGTTGCCATTTTTTGATTTGAACAAGTGAATAAGAATATACACCAATGAACGTAGATCCACTTGAGGGTTGAAAGAGCATGGAAAAACATGAAGCTTGTTGATGAAGAATGTCGATGAGAATGGTCATAAACATGAAGATTTCTCTTCTTTTGAAGATAAAGCGCACTGAAGCGTACACCTTTCTTTTCTTTTGAGGAACGGGGCCTAAAGTGTTATCTGCAGACGCCATAATGATGAAGTACGAGGCCTGAACTGATGTGAACAGACGTCATAGCCGAATGAATATCAAGATTGAGTTACTTGAACCCATGAGTTATGAGATATCAATCCATTTGTAATCCATACTTTAAGCCAGTCCATGTAGTGAAGGATCGAAGTATCTACAACTGAGTAAGGACTACCTGCACTAATATTACAAACTTGACTGCATATATTTTGGTTAGTGACATTAGTATCCAAACCCTTTGGGGTTTCACAGTCAACCTTGATTTTGTCATCGGTAAAGAGCTTTCCGGTAGGCATCCACCTAAGTCCAACATCCTTAAACATTTTACCAGACGGAATCCACTTATGGTAAGGTCTAGGATTGGTGACATACTTATGCACAGTCGAAGACTTATTGGTATTCCTAGACTCCAAAGATTTAGTAGTTGGGATCCATCTAGGTGGAGTTTTAGGTTTGTTTTGGATCATAACATGTTGAACCTTAGCCATGTTAGTAGTCTTAGTGGATTGTACCTTAGTATGCGAATAAGGAAAATGTTTCATATTCGGAAAAGACTCAGAATTTATAGTTTCATTTTCTACATGCTTAGCATTCTTCTTGATATAACTACTCTTAGATGCAAGCCAACCCCTAGTCTTTTGAGTGTTCTTAGGTAATGGTTTACAACTACTAGCAATGCCTTGAAATCTCTTGGAATGCATTACCCTAGGTCTTGCACCTAAAATTCCGTCTTTTCGAATCTGTGCCTTTTTCCTAGCTTGTTCTAGATAATAGTTCTTCCACAAGTCATTTATGTCATATGAATTCTGGGTTTTAATGCTTGGTTTTGACACTGTTTTCGAACTAATCCTAGAGGTGCTGGGAGAAGAAGTGGCAACTTGTTGAGGGTTAACGGAGCTAGAAGCCTTATTCTTAGGTAACTCAGGTGAAGTGACTGGTTTTGACAAAACTTGTTTCACATCAACTTGGGAGGCAAACCGTGTATTTGAAAATTTTGTTCTTTCAGATTTAAATGCAGTAGGCTGCCTAACAACAGACCGGTCTCTAATGGAATGAGAAACTGGCTTCCCCAAGGTTGATGGTTTTGTAAACTTAGTGTTCACACTTTTCCCTACAGTTTTTCTAAGCTCATTTTTTAAGGCAACAATAGCGAAACTCTTTTTCTGAAGTTGATCTTTGAGTTCATCAATTTTTGCTATCAAAGAATTTGTTTGTTCCATTGACTTAGTTCTAGCTTCTTTGACAGAGTCACTTAGTTCTATGTGATGCTTTCTCAAAGACTCATTTTTCCTTTAGTAATTTGGCCACACAGACTGCTAATTCATCATTTCTCATTTGAATATCATAAATAACATTATCATCAGAATTACTTGTAACCAAAGTACTTTTCACATACATACCAGAAATATGTTTCTTCAAATTGTTGATAGTCGAGTTTTTGGCTTGAAGCTGAGCTTTCAAAGTGCTAATTTCAAAAAGTTCACGGAATTCAGGAAGTTCCGGATTTTTACATGGTTTGTTAAGTTAAAAACTTTCTTCTTTACTCTGTAAAGCAATTTCAAGTGAAATGCAATGTTTTTCAAGTTTTGAGAATTTGTTTGAAAGTTCGTCAAAAGCCTTTGTATCAACCATATCATTTGTTTTGAAATTATTAGACTCAACCTCAACCAAGGAACATTTATCAGAATCATGTTCAACATTAAGATCAGTATGTTTAGGTACATTAGCAGATGCACTATGTTGAACAGTTAAGGGTACCTCATCACATGACACCTGTTCATTTATCTGTCTGATATCTGCATCCACATCATGTGTAACATGAGTTACTGAACAATTTGTTGCATCATTCTTTGTTGTCTCTGTTATTCTGCATTCAGCAATACCCGATTCTTCAACTAATACATTACCTAACTCATCACAACATTCTGTCAACAGCACCAGACTCCCATCTATTATTTCATCTTTCTGAGTAACTTCCTCAATATACTTATCCACATTATCCATGAGATGGATAAGTGTCTCTATGAACACGCTAATTTCCATTCCAGTGTGTCTCTTGAAAGACATTTCAGTCATGTCTTGATCATAATCTGATGTAAATTCCCCACTGATGAATGACTGAAATTGGTTGTGGATCACTTGAAGTGCAGCACTGGAACTATCCTTTTGAACCTTTTCTTTATCAAGTTGTTGTTCCAATTGTTCTAAGTTCAACATTAATGTACCCGTTAATGTGGATAAATCTTGACGGAAAAGGGCAATACATGTTCGTTCCGTTGTTGTGGGTAGAAGTAACATGAGGTAAGAGTGAAGTTGTTGATAGGGTATAATGCAACATTCCTTTTGCATGGCATTCTGTAGCATTAGCAGATGCAATTCATTCTCATTGCACTCAGAACATGAAGATCTCACATCCTCATTGATTAATTCAAACATCTTTAACCGTTCAGTGTAGCATACATTATCATTGTTGTCCACAGCATCATACAATTTAAGTACATCCGAAATCACTGGGTCAGTAGTGTAAGACATGATGTTGTAGTATGCACGGGATTTTACAAGTCTATGATTTAAACCGAGAAATAGAATCTTTCGCGGGATTTTACTAAAATCAAGACCAAACCGTTAAGCAATAACAAATGGAATGTGTTAAGATGACTGATGGATCGACACAATGAAAGACAATTGTGTGTTAGGACATATGATTGTTTGAAGGATTAGCAGAGATGTTGTTTGGTTGAGATTTGGATTGGTTTATGCCAGTTTTTACGGAGAAATTTAGGTCAAAAAACATAAAAACCTCAATAACTTATGTTCGGAGCGGATTTAGGCCTCGAAGGTTGACCCAAGTTTATTCGGCGTGCCATTCTCCTCGTTCTCACAGTCGTTTTGATAGGTAGAACGCTGAAAACGGAGTTACGGTTCAAAAGTTATGGTCGTTTGAAGTTTTGTCGGGAAAAGACAACAAGTCGCTAGCAAGACAAGTCGCTAGAGTAACCAAGTCGCTAAACACAAGTCGCTATGAACCAAGTCGCTAAACACAAGTCTCTAACGAACCAAATCGCTAAGCATACAAGTCGCTAAAGAGCAACTCGCTAAGTATCCAAGTCGCTAAGATCAAGTCACTGAGAACAATAAGTACAAGTCGCTAGAAATAATGAAAGCAAGTCGCTAACCCCACCAAGTCGCTAGCCGTAGTGGAGAATCCACTAACTTGTACTGTTTTTCGGCTTGTCTCAATAGACAAGTCGCTAAGCTCAAGTCACTACGACTAACACTACAACTGGCTAGAAATTACTGAAGCAAGTCGCTACGAAGAAATTCACAACGAGACTCAAGTCGCTACCTTGAAAATCTTCAAAAACACACTTTTCAATCCAAAACAAGCTCAACCACAGTGATTCAAGCTTTCCAAATCCAAACCCAAGCACTTACAATGATTCTAAACACAAAAGTACACTCAAAGTTCAAACTTTAACACACGAATTGATCCAAATGATGCAAAAACCACTAAACTTTTTCAAACTCAAAAACCATATAAAACCACTAGAAATCCAAGGATAAGTAAGAGAGATGATCAAACCATGGCTCTTGATACCATTTGTAACATATTGGATTTTACAAACACATCCACAATCACAATAAGAGGCGTATAGTTTAGAGGTTTTAGAGAGAGAAAGTAGAATGGGAGCCTTTCTTGAGAGAGAATGTAAACAAAAGAGAAAAGGTTAGATTAGAATGAAAGGTCCAACCCTCTACCTTGGGAGGTAGAGGGTATTTATAGTTACAAACTAAACTTCCTCCTTCGGACTGTGGATCAGGCATACAGTGGGTAAAGACCCGTCCTTCCTCCACGGTGTTACACTAAACAAAACTACGCTACAAACTAACTAATTAACTACTAGATAACGTAAATAACGATACGTCTACGAGCTAACATATGCTAGACCATAATTGGGGTGACCGATACTTTAACATGGAATTTCCAATTCCTAACAGATTTTTTTTTCCTTCTTTACAATACATGCCTAACTCGCATATTAAAAACCAAATAATACATATTCCTATAATCTACAAGTTAAAGTAAAGGTAAAAGGGACACAAATAATTAAGATTAAAAACTTTAGAGTGTTAATCAAATTAAGGATGTAGCTATTCCTATTACAACCATAATCACCTTGTAGTACTATCGAGACTTTTGAAACCTTTATTCTAAAATGTATGGAAAATTAAATCAAAACTTTTAAGCAAAATCTTTCAATTAACCCATGGCCATTTAAAACATCAATTGTTAGCAGCCTAAACACCCCTTAAAACATCATCAAGTATACCCGAACACCCATTTTGAACTTCTGTTTTGTAATTGACGTAAACAACAAATAAAGTGCGTTTTTTAAGCAAATCGAGACACCCTTTAAAAAGACCACAAAACCTAATGAATACTTAAATTTTTGCCAGCCCCAAAAAAACCCCTAAAAATGACCTAATCACCGATTTGAAACTGTTGTTTAGCCTAATAGATCCCTTGTTCCTAAAGCCGAACATATATATAAGAACATCCAAATCTTATATGACTCTTTTATATTTAATATTTATTTATTCTACAAAACTAATCACTATGTCGTACCCGAAACTTCTCCATTTATAAACATGTGAAGAGCATGACCCGTTTACAACACCTAAAGTTTGGTGTAATCCCCGTTTCCAACTTCAACACTGCAATATTGGTTTTTTAAAAGTTAAAAATTTTGCTTTATTAGGGAAATGGTGGTTTAGGGTGAAAAAACATGCTTTGTAGAGAAAGTACTAAAAAGCATATATGATGTTGAAGGAGGATATGATGGTGGAGATGGTTCTCGAATTAGGGGGATTTTGGTTTGACATTATTAAGGTTGGAACGAGGCTTGATAGGCTAGATGGGGATTTTGTTAATAACTTTCACAAAACAATTAGTAATGGTTTAGATGCCATGTTTTGGCTTGATAAGTAGGCGGGGTATGCCAAACTTTGTGATCCTTATCCAAGGATTTTCAGGTTAGAGAGAGATAAGAAAGTAGCGGTTTGTAGGATGGGTAACTGGGTTGGATAAATTTGGTCTTGAAATTGGGAGTGGACTAGAAAATTCATTGTGACTAAGAAACTGGAGAAATATTTCCTTATTTGATAATCGTAATAGATAATTAGTATGTAGAAACTCTTGTAACCTAAGAATTTGTTTTTATAATTTTCGTGGCTCAACCTGATTAACAGAAAATAAATTTACCTCAATCTAGGAAGCATTCGCATATCATTCAACAAATTCCTAGAGACATGCATTCTTTCCTACGTAATACTTACCTGAGGTAAAATTTTAGAAAACAGTTTGGAGTTAAACCAAAAGTCTAACGAATTCATAGTTTTTGGGAATAATTATCTAAAAATATATTTAACTTGTCACTTTTTTTTAATTGTGTGTAGCCCTTTTTTTTGCTATTATATATCCAAAACTCTTGATTTGGACTTTTGTGTGTATTTCATGCATGTAAAATAACCATTTTACACTTTTTTGCCAATAGAGTAGTTACAAAATACAATGGTAAAATAGTCATATTATATGAACAAATACATACAAAGGTCGAAATTCAAATTTTTGAGGTATATAATAACAAAACATATCCTATGTTTTTATGCATCAAAAATTTTAAGAAAAATCATTCTACAAAACATATCCTATGCATTCTATTACCAAATAAACCACGGAATAGAGTTATTTTACATACTAAATTTTTTTTCACATACCAAGGGACTCATCCCTACCTTCCATCTAAAGAGAAATCAGTGGTTGAGATTAAAAACATTTATTATTTCACCTATTTTTAATAATTTAAATATCTCTTAAACCGTTAATCGTTAAGAGGAAATAATTACACCATCGCGTTGAGTATTTAATTATCTTTCTATAGATGGACACTTTGATATACTTTCGAAAAAAGAAAGAAAATTCGTTTTTTCACGTTTTTTCATCTTTTTTTTTTTATTTTTTTTCGAATCTAAGATTTGCATGAAAAAGTCACATGTGATTAAACACTAATTTGAATATCACATGTGATATAAGTGTTAATGTGATATTCAATTTAGTGTTTAATCACATATGATTTTTCATGCAAATTTCAGTAACGAAAAAAATATAAAAAAACGTGAAAACACGAAGAAAAAAATTTGTCGAAAGTATATCAAAGTGTCTATCTATAGAAAGATAATCAAATGCTTGTTGTAATGATATATTTTTTATCGCTTAACAATCAACGGTTTGAAATATATTAATATTTGAAAAAAAAAATAAAAATAAAAAAATGATGAAAGTGGGTTTTTAAATTCTTGGTATTAATATCATCCATTAGATTAAATAAAATGGAGAGAAAATGAAAGGTGGAAATTGATCCCTTGGTATGTAAGAAATATTTTGTCCTCAAATGATTTTAAATCATAAACCACGTCCTTGAAGCAAACCACAAAACATAACATAAAACTCACTTTGTAAAATGGTATAGCACAAAAACTTCTCAACAAACCAGGTCCTTGAAGCAAAACCCTTTACACATTTGTTATGAACCACTTTTGTTTCTCCTTACTTGATGCATGCTCCTTTTGTTCCTTCCTTTCCATCTTAGCTCGATTCTACATATATACAATGGCTAATTCATGATATTTTACCTTCTTAAATACTTCATAAACTTTGTAAAATGGTATAGCACAAAAACTTCTCATCAAACCAGGTCCTTGAAGCAAAACCCTTTACACATTTGTTATGAACCACTTTTGTTTCTCCTTACTTGATGCATGCTCCTTTTGTTCCTTCCTTTCCATCTTAGCTCGATTCTACATATATACAATGGCTAATTCATGATATTTTACCTTCTTAAATACTTCATAAATGACCCCAGTTTAAGTGAGTAAAAACGTAAAATCTCAATCTCTCAACTCCTAAACTTACTTCTAGTATTTTATTAGTATCTATTATTTACTTTTAAGTAGATATCACTAATTAAACCACCCTTTCACTTTTATCAACTATCGACAACTAAATTAAATTATATATAAAAAAGTTACAACAACAATACCCCATTTTATTAGAGAGGGGTATGAAAAAATAAAATGTAAACTGATCATATTCTTATCACAAGGTAAACCCGAAAGTAAGGAAACTCACTCCAATATATAAAAGTTAAAATGAAGTAAATTCAAAACCTTGGTTATTATAATTATCCACTTAAATGTTGAAATAAAAAGCAATTGTGTTGTCATAACTGAATCAGTGAAATTGTGTCTAACATTTCACCAAAATTTGCCCAGCCATGGTTCTACAATAGTCATTATATCTAAGGGAAATGATTTGCACACTCAATATTTTGATTGACACACTCCATATTGTGCATTAACCTGTTGTATTGTACATATATTCTGCTTTAGCCGGTTATACATATGAGTGTCTCAATTAGAAGCTAATATGTGCAAATCATCTCCCTATATCTAATATGTATGCATGCAATTGAAGTAGTTAGCAAGCAACTATTTAAGTTCACCAATAAGTTACGTACCATATGCACAATATTAACACTTTTAAAAATCTAAACTAATCCAAGCAAATTATGCTTGATTTTTCTAATGATCGTCAAAAAATCAAGATAAAATAATAATACTATATGAATAAGACAATTTCAGATTTCACATAATGAGGAGAAAATTTTGATACTGGTGTAACAAAGCAAAAAAAACCTAAACATCAAAACATAAATAAATCGAAAACATATCAAAGCATGTGATTACATTAAACATGTTTCTTATCAAAAATTTGCATACCTTTAAAAGAAAACGGTGACAGTCCTATTTACATGGTTTTTCTACATCCTTCTGTACAAAAACAAATACAGAATGAAAGTTTCTTGAGTAGAGAAATAATAATAGGAGTAGAAAAAAATAACCAGTCATTCATCTATATAAAATAGTAAAAACTTGTGCAAAATGAAAACTCTAACTTTTTTTTTATTTTTTATTTTAACCTATTAATGAAATGCCATGTTAAAAACCGAATTGGGTTAACTCATTTTAAATGTACACATATAAAAGATTTTTTTTAGAAAGCTAATGACTCAAATATTAGTAAATGGGTATATAAACTTTCAACATAAATGATTTCCAAAATTTAAAACACAATTGCCAATTTCAAATGACTTTCTTAACTAATCGGTTGACTTGGTATCAATGTGAGCCAATACTATCAATTCTCTTAACAAATTACCATGTTCAAAACATGCCTAACTTTAATGATACAATTGAATCGAATGGGACTATAAAATATTTTGTTCATACAAATGCAATTTATGGGAATGATATTAATTGAGAGTTGAGATCAATATAGAACTCATATTTGTCATAGAACAAATGAACCAATCATAGCCCTCCATTTTTTATCTAAATTAATAAAAAATCATTTTTCACCTTTTTTTTTAAAACAACATATCTTACAAACGGTTAATCTTCAAACTATAAAAAATACACCATCGCGACTAGAATTAAATTATCTTTTTATAGATATGCACTTTTATATATTTTCGACAAATATTTTTTTTCAAAAATTCCGTCCGAAAAAATCATATATGATTTTTCGAATCATATATGATTTTCAAAAATCATGTATGATTCGATTTTTACGAATCATATATGATTTTTACGAATCATATATGATTTGTGAAAATCATATATGATTCGTAAAAATCGAATCATATATGATTTCCACAAATCATATATGATTTTTGTTGACCGAAATTTTGAAAAAAAAAGTTGTTAAAAATATATAGTAGTGCATATCTATAGAAAGATAATTTAATTCTCGTCGCGATTGTATAATTTTTATTGCGTAATGATTAACGGTTTGCGAGATATTTAATTTTTTTTAAAAATGTGAAATTTTATTATAATAAAAAAATGAATGGCTATTATTGGTTCATTGAATCTTTGGTAAATTTGAGATCTATATTGAACTTTTGCTTATTAATTGATTAACTGGCATAATTTACTAATCTAATAATAACTTGCCTAATTGGGTTTTTAAAAAGTGCGTTTGAAACTAACAATCAAATTTCAAAAATTTGCATAAAGAAGTCGGCAAGATAATACGAAAAGATATCTTATGAAAAAATTAAATGTGTTTGTTAAAAACTCTCTTTTATTAGTATAAATAGATAGATTGGAATCAAATATAGACTGATATAAATGGCAATTTTATTCAAATGTGGGAAAATGATTTACTTTATACAAAAAGAATAAAGCAAATTTTTTTAAGAATAACTAACTTCTAAAGTTGGTATAAAAGTACAAACAGTTTATTGAACCACCCATTAAATTCTTAACATGTATAAAGTAGAAACCCTTTGTAAATCTAATTCCCTACTATAAAAGAGTATGTTTGTTATGGAGGAAATGCATCACTTGCAGTTAATGTGATACAAATTTAAGAGCATTCCTCAAATTGAACCACGTCCACTAAATATTCAGCGAGTAAATGTTTGTTTAGACTTAAACACAACCAAAATAAGGTTTTGGGTTTAAGTCATCAAGGAGATCACCACAATTATCATTTAACTAGGATTACTATTCCGCAAGTAATCCTTTTCAAATTCTTTGATTCATTCAAATAAGAATTTTAAACGTTGAAAATTATATTATGTTATTATCTTTAAATTGTTTTACGTGTCTAGTATAAAATGGTTTAAAATGTTTTATTCATCTTTATGGTAAAGGATTTAACTTGGTACTTAAATTATAACACTTAATTGGAATAACAAATAGTTTGCTTTTAAACCTTTAAAAAAAAGATTGTTTACTACGACGATTTTTAATTCATGCCTAATATTTATTATAACAAAATTAATAATTAATTAGATTCGTATGTTTAATTTGAGATGTTTCTTTTCCTTCTTTACTAAACATGCCTAACTCGCATATTAAAAACTAAATAATACATATTCCTATAATCTACTAGTTAAAGAAAAGGCAAAAGGGACACAAATAATTAAGATTAAAAACTTTAGAGTGCTAATCAAATTAAGGATGTAGCTATTGTAACTACAACCATAATCACCTTGTAGTACTATCAAGACTTTTGAAACCTTTATTCTAGAATGTATACAAAATTAAATCAAAAATTTCAAGCAAACATCTTTCAATTAACCCATAGCACATATATTTAAAGATTAATTAGTACCATATTTCATATCCTGAACATCTTACTTAAAGCATAATTCTCAATTTCTGATGACCAAGCGTCCACGACATATACCACGCAACAATCTAAAAGTGAACACTTATTAATCTAATGTATATTCTATGCGTATACAGGCATAATCGATACAATGAGATTTTAACTAATTAAGTCCATAGAGAACTTTGATTCCTTGAATATCATCCAAGTTCAAACCTTTTACAGATCCAGGAGTGATAGTACTCCACATGATGGAATTTTCATCTCCGTTGTGAGCCAAACATAGTAAATGTCCTATTTCATGAAGTGCCAGTGTCTCTAAATCAATAGCATCAGGAACTGGTCCCGGTCCAATAGACCAATTCTCATCCGCATCATAACGTAACCTTCCATCTGTTGGTGGAAAAGAATGCGCTAATATTCCATACGGCCCATTAAAAGCATGTTGGAAAATTTAGTGCACTTGTGGGATTAGTTCACACCTTGTAATGGGTTAGGAGGTACGGAGTGTACACCCATAAGGTCCATGAACACCCTGACTCTTATAGTGGTTTGTATTGGTAGCACTAGTAGAAAGTACTGCTTGTGAAAAGTACTGCTTGTAGAAAGTACTGCTTGTGGTTTCCACTGATAAGCAGTATTTCCACTGATAAGCAGTGTTTCCACTGAAGTGCTATGAAAGTACTTCTAGAAGTATGAAAGTACTGCTAGTGTTAAAGTACTACTAAATGGCAGTTACAACTGCTTAATGACCACGTTTAATTGGTCATGTAACCACTAACGGATATAATGGGGATAGTTATGAGGTGATTAATGGGCCGATTAATCCTCATAATTCCATTTGAACGGCTGAGAGTAACCTCCTATAAATAGGAGATCTGTTTATGCATGTTGAACACACAGAAAACGATTAACACTTATTAGCTCAAGGGTTATAGAATTGTGCCTAATTCCATAACTGCATTTGGTCTTATCCCAAGTAGATATTCGTGTAACCCAGGCATTAGGGTCGGATAGTTTACTTTGGAAAGTGATCACACGATTCCAAGTGATATCCGGTAACCACCTGGTGGTATTTGTTTCTGCTGACATGATTATCTAACCCTGTTCTGGGCTCACGACACCAACAATCAAAGTAAACTATTTTGTGATAATCAATGGCTGATGCTGCAATGAAACACATGGCTTCAAACTTTGCCAAGCTTGATAAGTTTGAAGGGGTGGACTTTAGAAGGTGGCAGAAGAAGATGCACTTCTTGCTTTCTAGCATGAGTGTGGTGTATGTACTAACTACACCTATTCCTGATGATGGGGATGATGCTACTGTGGAGCAGATTAGGAGAAGGAGCAAATGGGAGAATGATGACTACATATGCAGAGGTCTTATTCTCAATGGTATGTCTGATTCTTTGTTTGATATTTATCAGAACTTTGAATCTTCCAAAGAACTGTGGGATTCCTTGGATGCCAAATATATGGCTGAGGATGCATCAAGTAAGAAGTTCCTTGTTAGTAATTTCACAAATTACAAAATGACTGATTCAAGACCAGTTATGGAACAATACAATGAACTTCTTGGAATACTTGGAAGGTTTACACAACACCATATGAACATGGATGAGGCTATCAAAGTCTCTTGTGTCATCGACAAACTCCCTCCTTCATGGAAAGATTTCAAGCATACCTTGAAACATATGAAGGAAGAGTTAACTCTTGTTGAGTTGGGCAGTCATCTGCACATTGAGGAATCTCTCAAGGTGCAGGATAATGACAAGCCAAAGAGTAGCAATGCTACTGGTGCATCTGTTGTCAATATGGTGGAGCATAACAACTCCACCAGGTACAATGATAACAAAGGCAAACGCAAATATCATGATAACACAAAGACAGATCTTAACAAGAAGGCAACTCCTACTTGTTGGAAATGTGGCAAGACTGGTCACATTAAAAGGGACTGCAAAGGTGTTAAAATTGGTGTTAAAGCCAATGGATCAGGCACTAATGGTTCAGGGAGTGGTGGTTCATCCAACTCACTGAAAGGTCAGAATATGTTTAATAAGTCTTTTCAGATTTATTATGTTACATATGTATCTGAATCTTTTTATGTGCAGGATGATGATGTTCCGTGGTGGGTTGACTCTGGTGCAACAGTTCATGTGTGCAAAGATAGAAGCTGGTTCAAGACTTATGAGTCACTAATGGTTCAGGGAGTGGTGGTTCATCCAACTCACTGAAAGGTCAGAATATGTTTAATAAGTCTTTTCAGATTTATTATGTTACATATGTATCTGAATCTTTTTATGTGCAGGATGATGATGTTCCGTGGTGGGTTGACTCTGGTGCAACAGTTCATGTGTGCAAAGATAGAAGCTGGTTCAAGACTTATGAGTCACTGAATGATGGTTCTATTCTTCACATGAGAAATGAGTCAACAGCCTTGGTGCATGGTCGTGGTTGTGTAGATCTTAAGTTTAGTTCTGGAAAGATTGTAACTTTGTTTAATGTTATTCATGTTCCTGATATCAGGAAGAACTTGGTTTCAAGTAGTGTTTTGAATAATCATGGATATAAACAAGTTATTGAATCTGATAAATTTGTTCTTTCTAAATGTGGTGTTTTTATTGGTTTTGGTTATTTATGTAATCAAATGTTCAGGCTTAATATTACCACTGATAGTGTTATTTCAGCTTTTGTGACCACATATGACCAGACTGACTCTACCCTTTGGCATGCTAGACTTGGCCATGTTCACTATAAAAGGATGCAAGATATGTCTAGGGATGGTTTAATCCCTGCTTTTGACATGGATACTGAAAAGTGTAAAACTTGCATGTTGACCAAGATAACCAAGAAACCCTTTCAGGGTGTTAGTCGTGAGACTAAGCTCTTGGAGCTGATACACAGTGACCTGTGTGATTTGCATGCCACTCCTTCTTTGGGGAATAAGAAGTACTTTGTGACATTTATTGATGATGCTTCTAGATTTTGTTATGTCTATCTTTTACATACCAAGGATGAAGCATTAGATAAATTCAAAGTATTTAAAACTGAAGTTGAATTACAACTTGGGTCTTTGATCAAAAGATTAAGGACTGATAGGGGAGGTGAGTACATGGATACTTAGTACTTTCAGTCTGTTGGAATAATCCATGAAACGACTGCCCCTTATACTCCTCAGCAAAATGGTATTTCTGAAAGGAAAAACAGGGTGCTGAAGGAGATGGTTAATTCCATGTTGTCCTATTCAGGACTGAGTCAAGGGTTCTGGGGTGAAGCTATGTTAACAGCTTGCTATTTGTTAAATAGGGTTCCCAACAAAAGGAACAAGGTTACCCCTTATGAACTCTGGACTAAAAGGAAACTCAACATGAATTATCTCAAGGTTTGGGGTTGTAGGGCTGTTGTAAGACTCCCTGATCCAAAGCTAAAAACTTTGGGTGAAAGAGGCATTGACTGCATCTTTGTTGGATATGCTGAGCATTCCAAGGCTTTTAGGTTCTATGTTATTGAACCTAATGAACATGTTTCAGTTAACTCAATAATTGAATCAAGGGATGCAGATTTTGATGAGAATAGATTCTCATCAGTCCCTAGACCAAGTCAGAGGATTCCTAATGGAACTCATGACACTGGTGTATCAGAGGTCCCTGATGGTGAACCATCAGTGGTCCCTGATGAGGTTGTGGTTCAACAACCTGAACCTGTGCTCAGGAAGAGCAAAAGGGTCAGGACTCCAAAGTCATTTGGACCTGAGTTTCAGCTATACTTAGTTGAAGGAACTAGGGATGAGGTCTCTGACCAATACTCCTATTGCTTCATTGTTAAGGATGATCCCAAGACATTTGAAGAAGCAATGAAGTCCCAGGACATTGCTTTCTAGAAAGAAGCAATCAATGATCAGATGGATTCCATCATGGGCAACAACACTTGGGTGTTGGTTGATCTACCTCCTGGTTGCAAACCTCTGGGTTGCAAATGGATTTTCAAAAGGAAAATGAAGGTAGATGGAACTATTGAAAAGTTCAAGGCTAGACTAGTCATTCAGGGCTTTAAAAAAAAGTCAAGAATAGACTATTTTGATACTTATGCCCCTGTGGCTCCTATCAGTACCATAAGACTGCTGATTGCTATGGCATCTATTCACAATCTGGTTATTCATCATATGGATGTGAAAACAGCTTTCTTGAATGGTGAGTTGGAAGAGGAGGTTTATATGAACCAACCTCTGGGCTTCATCATGCCTGGCAATGAAAACAAGGTGTGTAAACTGATTAAGTCTCTTTATGGACTGAAGCAGGAACCTAAGTAATGGCATCAAAAATTTGATGAAGTGGTTTTGTCTAGTGGTTATGTTCTTAACCAAGCTGACAAATGTGTATATAGCAAATTTGATGAATCTGGTAAAGGAGTCATCATTTGTCTATATGTTGATGACATGTTGATCTTTGGCACTGACCAAAATCAGGTTGACCTGACAAAAGAATTTTTGTCATCAAGGTTCTCCATGAAGGACATGGGGGAGGCTGATGTTATCCTTGGTATTAGGATTAAACATGAAAGTAAAAGAATTTCTATCTCTCAGTCTCATTATATTGAGAAGGTACTGAGGAAATTCAATTACTTTGATTGTACTCCAGTGAGTACACCTATGGATACTTGTGAGAAGCTGATGCCTAATCATGGCAAGGTTGTATCTCAACTTGAGTATTCTAGGGTAATTGGCTGCCTGATGTATGCCATAACTTGTACAAGACCTGATATTGGTTTTGCAGTGGGAAAATTGAGCAGGTATACTAGTAATCCTAGTGCTCATCACTGGCAAGTAGTTCAAAGGGTACTGAAGTATTTGAATAGAACTATGGATTATAGTCTCTCATATACTGGTTATCCATTAGTGTTGGAAGGTTACACTGATGCAAGTTGGATCAGTAACACTGAAGACAATTCGTCTACCAGTGGCTGGGTATTCCTACTTGGTGGAGGTGCAATTTCTTGGGCATCCAAGAAGCAAACTTGCATCACCAGTTCAACAATGGAATATGAGTTTGTGGCTCTAGCAGCTGCTGGTAAAGAAGCTGAATGGTTGAAAAACTTGCTTCTTGAGATTCCATTGTGGCCTAAACCTATATCACATATTTCTATCCGTTGTGATAGTGCAGCTACATTGGCTAAGGCTTATAGCCAAATGTACAATGGTAAGTCTAGACACTTAGGTGTCAGACATAGCATGATTCGTGAGCTTATCATGAATGGGGTGGTATCTATAGAGTTTGTTAGATCTCAACAGAACTTAGCTGATCACTTGAGGGTTTAAGTCCAACTTAGTCACTGAATGCTAGGACACCCAACTCCCTCCTAAGGAAACTTGGGAGCTGAGTTCAATGTGGAAAGCTGAACATTCAGTGGACTGGAGCACATGTTTATTTACATCCCAAGGTTGTGCTCAGAACCTGCTGAAAGGAGGATGAAGTCTTTACTTCTTAATGGTTAATTTTCTTTGAAAAAGTGCTTGGCAGGAGCATGACTAAAGAGGAACCACCTATGTAAATGTTGAAGTTTTGCCGCTTCAGGAAGCTTTGGACTTTTAGCTTTTACAACATTTATGAATTTGGATATGGACACATGGCTTGTATAGTGTCAGGAGCTGTTAAGTGTTTGAAAACTTGTGTGTATTTTATCTTCAGGTATTCAAATGGGTTGAAGGGTTCAATTCTTAGAACACCCTGATTCTCGAATGTTTGAACGTGTAATTTACTAAGATGGAAATTCAATCCTCAGGACATTTTCGTTTATGCACATGTTTTGTTTAATGTTTGGTTTTCATGCAAAGGAAGTGAACTAAATTTGGGGAGGATTGTTGGAAAATTTAGTGCACTTGTGGGATTAGTTCACACCTTGTAATGGGTTAGGAGGTACGGAGTGTACACCCATAAGGTCCATGAACACCCTGACTCTTATAGTGGTTTGTATTGGTAGCACTAGTAGAAAGTACTGCTTGTGATTTCCACTGATAAGCAGTATTTCCACTGATAAGCAGTGTTTCCACTGAAATGCTATGAAAGTACTGCTAGAAGTATGAAAGTACTGCTAGTGTTAAAGTACTGCTAAATGGCAGTTACAACTGCTTAATGACCACGTTTAATTGGTCATGTAACCACTAACGGCTATAATGGGGATAGTTATGAGGTGATTAATGGGCCGATTAATCCTCATAATTCCATTTGAACGGCTGAGAGTAACCTCCTATAAATAAGAGATCTGTTTATGCATGTTGAACACACAGAAAACGATTAACACTTATTAGCGCAAGGGTTATAGAATTGTGCCTAATTCCATAACTGCATTTGGTCTTATCCCAAGTAGATATTCGTGTAACCCAGGCATTAGGGTCGAATAGTTTACTTTGGAAAGTGATCACACGATTCCAAGTGATATCCGGTAACCACCTGGTGGTATTTGTTTCTGTTGAATTGATTATCTAACCCTGTTCTGGGCTCACGACACCAACAACGCATTCCCGTCTCCATGGTCCCCTATTTCAAAACTAATCTTTAAATCCGCATTTTCAATATCGCCAACTCTAGAAAATGTGAAGTAGCCGGAAGCAGAAGCCTATGTGTCAAAGGCACTGTCAACGGGAGGTACATAGGTTTCTAGATAATTTGAGTCGAATGCATATGTAAATTGGGTTTTATCCGCAGGCCACATAGGGTTACCGGGCATGAATTCAAAATGAGACACAGTGAATAACAATTTTAGCATTTGTTGGTAAGTTTTTATATATGGATGTACGCAACAAGGCATGACCATTCTTGAAATGGTGGGGGCATCTAGTGTTCCGGTAGTGTTTAGATGGTAAAAGCTTTGATAACTTTTGAGTGCAGCCTCGAGCTCTTCATCAAAGTTTTCATTTTTGACGTTGGTGTACTTAGCATCATGTTAGTAATCTAAGTATCCAAAATGGGAAAGGCATAGTTTGAGGTCATGGAGGTCTTACACGTTGCTACCCTTTTGAAAACATCCTTGAAAGTTTTTTATGAACTCAAAGGCTGATGTTTTTATTTTGTTACTAGTTTTAACCTTGGTGGGCGAGAGAATGAGAAAGAACAAAATAGACAAAAAGGATAGTAAGGCCATTTTAGATGCCATTATGGAAAGTCTTTTTGCATTTTTAGTTAATGTTACAAGTTATTAGGTTTATCTATAGCAAGCATAACACTGAAAAGTTTGTACCTCCATGTTGACTCTTAAAGTTCTCCCACGTCGACTTGGAGCTAGTCTAAAAGAGAAATGTACAAATGTAGTATATTTAATCAAATGAAAAGAAAACTTAAAATGAGAATTATGTGAATTAAGTAAGTATTTTAACATCTCAAAACCCATTTTTTTTTATCAAAAGCTTAAAATGTCTTGCAAAAATACCCTCAATAATATAATGAATAAAAATACAAAAGCTTGTAAATATGTGAATTTAATTATATCTATTATCATGCCATTTTTTATTAATAAGTTTCAGCTCTAAAAATTGACCAAACAACTTTATGAAAATATATAACTTCAATTTTCAGCTTATAAAATAAGTTTCAGTTCCAATTCAACTCCAACTAGTTTCGCCAAACACACCCATATTTTTAGTAATGTATTTTTATTTATTAAAAATAACTATAACTAATGATTTTTCTAATTTTTCTGTTTTGGAATTCTTATCAATGATTCATTTGAATGCTTTTATTATAAGCATGTTATAACCACACCCGAGGATATTGAATATTCTTAAACATGAAACATGAGTCGTTTGTAAATTTAAATTTCGTGTCGCTATTTACATATCATAGAAACCCGTACTTGCATTCTATTATGTATAATTTCGTATATATACGGAGCTTTTGTAACACCTCAATTTTTATAAGTTTTAGTAATAGACTTTTATATTATTTTAGAACATTATAAATGTTATATCGTTAGATTTTACTTAGAATGTGGACTTAAAATGCAATCAATTAGCAAAAACGACTAACGATGCAAGAGATTTGACGGCAGAAACTAACGACCATTAAAGGCGTGAATAACTACTCTACCCTTATGACTTGATAGGCTTTTATTTGTAGGAAACAACCACAAAAACACACGTATGTTTATGAGGCTTCATAAGGTATTTTGGAGGGAATTTGATCATTGTCACATTATTAAGGAAAATTATTACAAGTAGGTTAAGGAATCAAGTGCCAAAATTTGGCATAATCAAGTATAGAGTTATTAGTGTTTTGGAGTAATTCAAGAAGTGTTCAAGTGTTAGAAATTTTTTCTCTTTCAAGGTAAGATTCAAGTTAAGCCTCAAATTAATGTATTTTAAGTGTTTTATGCTTATTTGAGGTTATGTAAACCTAGAAATGAATTATGATGAAATTGATGTTAGAAATTTTATTATTATGACGAATACATGCCAAGAATAATGTGGTTAAGCTATGGATAATAGTATAGAAAGATTCATGTTAATAGTTGTTAATTATGCCTAAACATGTTAAGTTAAGGGGTGTTTGGTTTTAAACATTCGAATCAAATCTAGAATGGATATAAATGACAATCTTATTCAAAGGTGGGAAAAAGATTTACTTTATACAAAAATAATAAAGCAAATCTTCTTGAGAATATTACCTTCTAAAGTTGGTATAAAAGTACAAACAGTGTACTGAACCACCCATTAAATGCTTAACACGTGTAAAGCAGAAACCCCTTTAGGGTACTGGCAACCCAAGCGGTATGCCCTTCGGCATGGATCAAACCGAGCGGCGTCGGTATTGCCTGCAAATCGGCATGGAGCGGCATGGATCGAGCAAGTGTAGAATCGGCAAAAGACCCCGAATTGGCATGGTTGAAATTGGGACGTTGGAAGCAAAAATATAACCGTTGGAGGCTTTATTGTACTAGCCGTTTGAGTGGGATGATGAGAAGAAGGATGAAGAAAAGGGACTTCATTTTTGGTTTTGTGATTTATCTCTCACTTTGAAATAAGCTTCAAGAACACAGGCCCATCAACACAGGAAACTACGAATCCTTTCTCACTGCCTGTGTCTTGGTGTAACTTTTCTGGATTCCGTGCAAGCTAATGGAGATTACTGTGTTTTTGTTTGGACTTTGGAGGAGTAGGAATGGAGTAGAGAGAGAGTGGGATCACACTAGCATAGTATACACTTGTAACATTTTATAGTACACACTACAGTATATATAAAGCTAAAGTATTAATAAAAAAAATAGTTGAGGTATGGGTTAGGCATGGTTGCCACTAAAAATCTATTTTTAGGTATGAGATTGGTATGAGATAAGATGGAATGATATTATTGGTGGGTGATTAGGCATGAAAAAAAACCTTAGGCATGGTTGCCAGTACCCTTATAGCCCTTATTCCTTGTTGTAAAAGGGAATGTTTGTTATGAAGTAAATGCATCACTTGCAATCAATGTGATACACATTCAAGAGCATTTACTCCTCGAATTGAACCACGTCCACTGAACATTCAGCGAGTAAATGTTTGTTCAGACTTAAACATAACCAAAACTAAGGTTTTGTGTTTAAGTCATTGAGGAGATCACCACAATTATCATTTAACTAGAATTATTATTCCGCAAGTAATCCTTGTCATATTCTTTGTTTCATTTAAATAAGAATTTTAAATGTTGAAAATTATATTGTGCTATTATCTTTAAATTGTTTTATGTATCTATTATAAAATGGATTAAACTGTTTTATTCATTTTTATGGTAAAGGATTTAGCTTAGTTCTTAAATTATAATCACTTAACTGGGAATAACAAATAGTTTGCTTTTAACCCTATAAAAAAAGATTGTTTACTGTTTTTAAACGATTTTTAATCCATGTCTTATAATTTTATAACAAAGTTAATAATTAGTTAGATCCGTATGTTTTATTTGAGAAGTTTCTTTTCCTTCTTTACTAAACATGCCTAACTCGCATATTAAAAACCAAATAATACATATTCCTATAATCTACTAGTTAAAGAAAAGGTAAAAGGGACACAAATAATTAAGATTAATAACTTTAGAGTGCTAATCAAATTAAGGATGTAGCTATTGCTATTACAACCATAATCACCTTGTAGTACTATCAAGACTTTTGAAACCTTTATTCTAAAATGTATACAAAATTAAATCAAAATTTTCAAGCAAACATATTTCAATTAACCCATGGCACATATATTTAAAGATTAATTAGTACCATATTTCATATTAAGAACATCTTACTTAATGCATAATTCTCAATTTCTAATGACCAAGCGCCCACGACATATACCATACAACAATCTAAAAGTGAACACATATTAATCAAGTGTAATATTCTATGCATATACAGGCATAATCGATACAACAAGATTGTAACTAATTAAGTCCATAAAGAACTTTGATTCCTTGAATATCATCCAAGTTCAAACCTTTTACGGATCCAGGAGGGATAGTACTCCACATGATGGCATTTTCATCTCCGCTGTGAGCTAACCCTAGTAAATGTCCTATTTCATGAAGTGCCACTGTCTCTAAATCAATAGCATTAGGAACTGGTCCCGGTCCAATCGACCAATTCTCATCTGCATCATAATGTAACCTTCCATCTGTTGGTGGAAAAGAATGCGCTAATATGCCATACGGCCCATCAAACGCATTCCCGTCTCCATGGTCCCCTCTTTCAAAACTAATCTTTAAATCTGCATTTGCAATATCATCAACTCTAGAAAATGTGAAGTAGCCGGAAGCAGAAGCCCATGTGTCAAAGGCACTGTCAACGGGAGGTACATAGGTTTCTGGATAATTTGAGTCGAATGCATAGGTAAATTGGGTTTTATCAGCAGGCCACGTAGGGTTACCGGGCATGAATTCAAAATGAGACACAGTGTATAATGATTTTGACATTCGTTGGTGAGTTTTTATATCTGGATGTCCGCAACGAGGCATGACCATTCTTGAAACTGTGGGGGCATCTAGTGTTCCGGTAGTGTTTAGATGGTAAAAGCTTTGATAACTTTTGAGTGCAGCCTCGAGCTCTTCATCAAAGTTTTCATTTTTGACGTTGGTGTACTTAGTATCATGTTGGTAATCTAAGTATCCAAAACGGGAAAGGTATAGTTTAAGGTCATGGAGGCCTTGCGCGTTGCTACCCTTTTGACAACATCCTTGAAGATTTTTTATGAACTCAAAGGCTAATGTTTTTATTTCGTTACTAGTTTTAACCTTACTGGGTGAGAGAATGAAAAAGAACAAAATGGACAAAAGAGATAGTAAGGCCATTTTAGATGCCATTATGGAAATTATTTTTGTGTTTTTGGTTAATGTTACAAGTTATTAAGTTTATTTATAGCAAGCGTAACACTGAAAAGCTTGTACCTCCAAGTTGACTCTTAAAGTTCTCCCTCCAAGTTGACTCTTAAAGTTCTCCCACGTTGACTTGGAGCTAGTCTAAAAGAGAAATGTTCAAATATAGTATATTTAATCAAATGAAAAGAAAACATTAAATTAGAATTATGTGAATTAAGCAAGACGGTCTAAGTCTTGGTATGTGAAGCTTAACTCTACAAGAATTAGACCGTTTTTCAAAACAATCTTCTTGAGATATCAAAAGCTTCGTTGTAAATACTTTTTTCAAAAACAAGAAGAAAAAAATAGAAAACCAACAAAAACAAAAACACAAAATTATAATGTCAACAAAAATACAAAAACATTTCCACGTTTTAAAAAATGAAAAACACAAAAATATTCTTCAACGACATCTCTCTCACAAAATTTCAATACTATTTACGTTTCTAGAAATGTTATTCAGCAATGATACAAAAACGTAAATATACTTTGAGTGAGTTCATTTATTTAAATTATATTTTTCAAAACATGTCGTTTCTAAATTTCTTAATGACTTGTGTGCATAGTGTTAAGAAACCCTAACATTACCTATTTAGTACACTTATCCTAACAACGACCAAATAATCTTTCTTGGGTCTTGAGCATCACTATCAAAACATTCAAAGTTTTGAGCTGTCGACACTGGTTGTTAATACTCATAAAAAGTAGTAATTGTTATGGATAATTACATGTATGTCCATATCCTCAAGTATAAATCAAACTGTGAATCTCATTAGAAGATATATACCATTTAGTTAACCTTTATCTTATTGTATTCATATATAGATTCATTGATTGATTACATCAATAACATATTCATTTTTCAAAAGTTGTGCTAACAACATGTTATCAACACGCTCTACAACTAATCGTTTTTTTTAAGGTATGTGTGAGTTCTTTAATATGGCTAATAATGTTTACTCATTACTGCATGTGCTACGTAATAATACAATATTACTACTGCTAGAGATAGCGTACATAATTATTTTCCGTAGAAACAAATTAGGTTTGTTATGCTTCTTTAATGCATGACATATTACACTTTAATAACCACTATGCACAATGCATTAATTATATTGTGAAACATTGTACACATATCAAATTTTAGGAATAATTTAATCATGCGACGTAATGCTTTTTGGTTTTGTTTACTCTCGTTTTCTATCGTTTTCTTAAATGTTTCATATGTATGATGCGTTAGAATATCTTATATGGTTATTACTTGCATTGAACATTACCATGAGTTATATACTTGTAGATCACTTGTGATAAAGGTTTATGTTCTTTAAAGGTACGTCCCTCTTTTGTACTCGTTCATATTATTGGAAACATCGGTTATGATTTTTATGTTACATATCTTTATTGGAAACATCGGCTATTCATCTTCTTAGAAGCCTCATGAAGAAGTATAGAGAGACAAAAGGACCTGCATATGGCGTTCCTAGACCTGGAAAAGGCATATGATAGTGTCCCACGAGAGTTGATTTGGAGAACTCTTTTTGATAAGGGAACCCCAAGGAGATATGTGAGAGTCATTAAGGATATGTACGAGGGGGCTAAGACCCGCATACGGTCCACCGTGGGGATCTCAGAGTTTTTCCCTATGAGAGTTGGGCTCCACCAGGGATCTGCTTTAAGCCCCTACCTTTTCGCCTTGATCCTGGATGACTTATCTCGAGGGATTCAAGAGGGCATCCCGTGGAGCATGATTTTTGCTGACGACATTGTGTTGGTGGCAGAATCGGCCGAAGGGTTGAACATCAGGCTTGAGCGCTGGAGGAAGGCTCTTGAAGACAACGACCTTCGGGTGAGCAGAGAGAAGACTGAATACCTGAGATGTGTTTTTGGGAGAAGTGAGTCAGGTTACCACGAAGATATTCGTATCAGCGACCAGATCCTGCCACCCAAGGAATCTTTTAGATATCTGGGATCGATGATTAACAAATCGGGGAGGATAGATGAGGACGTAACCCACCGGATCAGAGCTGGTTGGGCGAAATGGAGGGCGGCATCGGGAGTCCTCTATGACAGGAACGTCCCACTAAAGCTAAAGGGGAAATTTTATAGAGTGGCGATTAGACCGGCTATGTTGTATGGGTCCGAGTGTTGGCCTATCTCCAAGGCCCATGCTAACAAGGTAGAGGTGAACTGAGAATGCTAAGATGGACTTGTGGTAAGACCTTGCTTGACATGATCCCGAACGGAGTTTTTGTTGTTCCCTATTCACTATCGTTAAAAAAATAATTAAGTACTTAAAACAATTTAACAGTGAATAATGACTGAAAGTAATGTAAGTAACACACACAAATTAATTTTCAACATCATATTCTTATTAGAAATAAATCAAAAGAATACGTTACCCAAGTACTTGCGGAATAGTACTTGGGATTGAAATGACAAAGTTTGGGTGACTCCTCTCTAAGCTCAGGCTAAGTCTGAGCACAACTCTTAGAACCCACTGAGCTAGCTCAAGGATAAAGTTGTATTTGGAGGAGTGAAAAGTTGGCTTGTGTGTATGTGTGTTTTTACAATTCACAAGCTTAAACTTTTCACTCATTCGCTTATGCTATTTATACAAGTATGATTTTAACTTTAACCTAGAAGACAAATACATTGATCACAGTAATCACGAATATAGATATATTCGATTAATGTTTACTTTGCTATTAGTAGTCAGGAGGCGAAGCTTCTTTCCTTAATAGATAATCCTTTAGTATCGCCGCTTACTATAAATGGGAAGATATGGCTTTAGTAGATAGGGACTTAGTTTTATCCGGGTAAAGCACTTGTGGACTTAGTTTTATCTGGGTAAACTTTTCCCGCCTAGTCCCGCTCATTCTTCAGTCTTCAAAGCCTTCAGTCTCTTCCTTCAGTTTGTCTTCAGTGCTAACAGTTGGAGAGGAGTCTTAGGGATTCAGTGAGTTATTGTCATCACTCACTGAATCCACCATCTTCTTCTTGACTTAGTCTTCACCCATTAAGTTCCGCCTTGCTGAGTGGAGAGGCTTCTTCTTCGCCTCGTACTGAGTATCCTGAAGATGGCTCACTGAGAGTCTGTGCACTCAGTGACCTGATAGTGTTTAACAGATTGAACACTTAAGTTATTTTCTATTCAAATCCTAGATTAAGGGGTTTGGGTATTTACTGAACCCAACAGTCTCCCCCTATTTGGATATACAAATAGCCTAAGTGTTTGATCAGTGTAAGTGAGCAAATAGCTTCTCCTTACACTGAATGTACTAATGAATACAATAAGGAACTTTGAGTAATTTAACAAAACATACATCTTTTATTGATCAGATTACATAGCTCCTATCACTAGTACAAGAAAGATAAATATGATGTCAGTCCAGATGGATACCTAGTGCTTCGAGCTTCACTTTCTTGGTGATGAGTGTTTCCCTGTCAGGATGGTCTCTTATCTTTGCATTCAGGTCTTGACAGAACCTGATGTTTGCTGGGGATTGGATCTGAGAGGCCACTGGAATATAGCTGATCATTGCAGCCACACCAGCCTGATCAATATCACTTCATCTTTGAAATGTTAGGTTTCCATAGACATCAATGTGAAATAGCCCTCTTTCAGGCTCTTCAATTACCAAACAGTTCACAAATTTTACACCCTCAGGCAGCTCTCTATTGCATTCTAAGCCAGGCACTTTGATCTCAGGTTGGAACTCAACTCTTTTCCTTTTGCCAGTGGATGCTTGTGGTTGAGATCCTTGTGGTAAGGCAGGCTGAATTCCCAGTTGGGCTGGTGCATCTCTCAGCCTTTCATATCTTTTGCTGAGCATCTTCATCAGCTCCTTGACCACCTTATTTTGCTTCTTTCCAATGATCGGACCAAGTTCATCGAGTTCAGTGATCCCAAAGTCAGTGAATTTTAGGGGATCATGAACCTCAAAGTGTCTTTTGTCATCCCCTCTATAAACATTCATAGCCAATGGTTTGGTGTTGGGAATAATCTTGATATCTGTGATTTTTTCAGGAAGCCTTCGGCTGGTCATTGTCCAGTTGTATTCCTAACTCTGCTTTGCCTGAGAGCTTCAGTTTTCTTTCTCTTTTCTTCCAACTGCTTTCTCATTTTAGCCATCTGAGCAGCCTGAGCTTCCTTGAACTTTTGTCCTGCCTGACCTTTTTGGAGCTTGCTTGCATCTAATCCCATGTTCTCAGCTTCTTCGGCGACAACCTTTGCCAGTGCTTCTCTGTTCCTTTTCTCTTCCTCAGCTAGTTTCATTCTTCTTTCTTCTTTAGCAAGATGTTTACTCAGCTGTTGTGGTGTGAGCAGGTATTCAGTGTCGCCGATTTTATAGGGAATCTTCTTAGGCTCAGAAGTTGTCATTTTGCCTTTGCCTTTGTCCTGGCCTGAGGAAGATGATGCAACTAAGGGTGGTGTTGTTGTTGTGACCGTCAGTGTTGTTGTTGTTGTTGATGTTTGTGGTGGTAGTGAGGATATGGGTATTGCAGAGACTAGTGCAGATGATGTGGGGGCTACTGATACTGGAGGTGTTTGCTCCCCCTCAGTGTGAAGAGGAGTCTCTTCAGCAGTATTCTCCCCCTCAACTGTTGCCGGAGCGTCAGTGAGGGCAAGAGTTGGAGTTGGTGCTAAGGGAGATGGAGCAGCTTTGCATCCAGGTTAGCCTGAGAGATCTCCAATGCAGTCATTCGGGGACCAAGATTCCAGGCATTAGAGGACGAGGCCTGAGCCATAGCAGCTACCTGAGTGTTCAAAGAGTCCACTGAGGTCTGAAGAGACTGAACCGAAGATTGGAGACCCTGAACATTGGCAGATTGGAGCATTTCAATCAGTTCAGTTAGTCGAGATGAATTTTTCACATACACCTCAGTGGCTTCCAGTACTTTGGCATTGACTGCTGGGTCCTCTTTAACAGCATCCCAGATTTCATCAATTGTAACTCCACATGACTGAAGATGCTTGAGAAACTTAACCAGGTTTTCATCCAGTCTGATAAGGTGTTGGTACATGAGATCTCTGTGCTCATGAACATTTTCATTGAAGGTGAGCACATCAGATCGAAGATCAGCATAGCTGGCTGCCGCTTCAGTGTGTTGATCCCAAAATTGTTCAGTAACCCCAGTGTACAGTCTCCTTGAGGCTTTAGTGATCCACTTAACCAGCTGTCTTTCAGTGACTGGAAGAATGTTGTCAAAACGGTTAAATTCCCTAGAGCTGGATGATGAGGATTCCGAGTCATTATCTTCTGGATGAAATGGTGACTCAGTATGCTCCTTTGGATCAGGCCGAGGCTCTTGTTCAGATTGAACCTCAGCGTCCATTTCTTCTCCAGCTGATAAAATTTCATCTTTAGTTTTAGCAAGTTCATCCTCTGAGAATAGAATGCCAGTGACATCAGCAATTGTGAGTAAGGGGTGGGTGATGGGTTCCATATCAGCGGGTGGTATATATCCCTCTGAGTCTTTGTCCCCCGTTGACCCCTCAAACACTGGTGGAGTTTCCCAGTGCCTTCTCCGGAGTCAGGATTGGTTTTGGGTTCCGTATCGGCGGGTTGTTTCTTTCCCTCCAAGTCTTTGTCCCCCAGTGACCCCTGAGACATTGGTGGGTGTTTCCCAGTGCCTTTGGCGGAGTCAGTGATTGTTGTATCCCTATCAGTGGGTTGTTTGTTTCCCCCTGAGTCTTTGGGATCGATCAGTGTGCCCTCAGACAAAGACTTGGATTTGTTAATGTCATCATCAGGCGTAGTGGAAGGCGCTCCCCTACCAGCGGGTTGTTTGTTTCCCTCTGGATCTTGGGGAGTAGTAGGTGTGACCAAGGGCACTGACTATGATGTATCAGTGTCCTTCGTTGTCACGGGGGTGGTTGTTGCCTGGTCAGTGGGTGTCTGTTTAGTCTCGGGCTTTTTGTGCCTCTTAGGCTGTGCTCCTGAAGCCTCAGGGCCCTAAGACTTTGGTTTAGTCTTAGTCCCAGTCTGAGACTTCCCCTTTCTCTTTTTAGGAGCAGGGTTTGGAGACATTGATCCACTTTGATTGTTTACAGCAATCATGTGGGCCGTCAATTCAATGGG
Organism: Chrysanthemum seticuspe; assembly: GCA_019973895.1. Classification (NCBI taxonomy): domain Eukaryota; kingdom Viridiplantae; phylum Streptophyta; class Magnoliopsida; order Asterales; family Asteraceae; genus Chrysanthemum; species Chrysanthemum seticuspe. Next base: position 173,910,940 of record BPTQ01000004.1, on the reverse strand, counting down.
AGTGACAAGGGATGGGTCCTTTTGAAAATTTGATGGGCTCAGGATGCCAGGTAAATTTCCAAATTTTTCATCCTGAGTATAATTTGAACCCAGTAACGATTGCAAAGCACAAGAGACAAACCTAGGATACGAAACGTACTTCATCCTAGTTTTGCTCTGTAGCTTCGTTACGAGATCACTGTAAATGATCTCCCCTATGTCGACAGTGACCCCATTCATCAGGCAGTATGCCATCATCAACTGAATAGAATTAACTTGTTCAGTGGATGAGTGGTTCCCGCCGAGGACCTGAATCACAAAAGTGAAGAGGATCCTCCAAGCCACGGGGAATGAGCTTTTAGTGACTGGGGTCTTGTCCAAAAAAGTTGGATCTAAAACGATTTGTTTCAACCCATCCTTCACTGTGGAGGGTTCAGGATGGGCGACATAAATACCTTTGTTATAATCTAACCCTGTTGAAGTGCAAAACGTTTTATAATCCAGGGTGTATTGTTGCCCCCCATTAAGACTGAACCTGATGAGATACTCCCTGAGTGGTCTAAGGTTATTCTCATCAGTAGAAGGTGTCGGGTCAAAGGCTTTAGCTGAAGCCCAAAACTCCCTGAGGTAGTTTGGGTACAGTACTGAGGGACATTTTACAAAGGCCGTTTTGAGTGGGCAGTTGAATAAAAATTTTATAATGTCTTTATAGGTTGGGACATTTTCAGGGTATTCAAAATTTCCTATGACATTATTTGTTTTAAATTCAACGTTAGTAAGATCCCCTACCCACTGAGAAGCAAACTGGAGAGATTGTGTTCTAGCCATTTCCAAAGAAGATTTTAGGGTTAAAAAAATGTTTTGACTAGAACAATCAAAGTATTTAGATCTCTCAAGTTTGTGATGAAAAAATTTTGTAAATGTTTACAAGGAGGGTTTTCCAAAAGAGATTTAAAGATTTTGAGAACACACAAATTTTTCTGGATTTGAGAAAGGATTTTGACAGAGTTTAGTTGCAGAAAATAATTTGTGTGTGTTTTGTGGTTTTTGAAGAGTGTATTTATAGAGTAGTGAGAGGGGTGATTTTTGTATAAACGTGGATATGTAAAGACCATTTTTGAATTCGTTTGATATTCCACATTTAATGCCACCCACCACTTCACGCAGTAAAATCCCGTCTTTCAAGGAAAATAGTTGCAATGCACAGTAAAAGTGCACTTTAGCAGTAATAAAATATCCATAGGATATTTTATGTGAGAGAAGGCATTTAATGCCAAGTGGGGTGAGGTAAATGATGATACTCCTGACAGTAAGACATGTATTCCTATATTAAATTGGTGTGATTACCAACCTAGGACATTTAAGTAACTAATACTTGAAGCATTTAGTTACTCATTCAATGCTTTCTGTCAAGGACCCTGAGTGAGTCTTACTCATTCAGTGAGAGGTTTGTTTTGGATGTTCAGGGAGAATGAATCATTTCAGAGAACTTACTGAGATTGGTTTTCAGATACCTGACTTTCAATGTCAAGCATTCCCAACTCAGCTTTCAGTCCCCTGAAGGTAGGTTCATCCAAGGGTTTTGTGAAGATATCAGCCAGTTGATATTCAGTAGGGATGAAATGAAGTTCAATGTCTCCCTTCATTACGTGATCCCTGATGAAGTGATATCTGATATCAATGTGTTTGGTTCTTTGGTGGAGGACAGGGTTGTTGGAGATTGCAATAGCACTTGTGTTATCACAGAACACTAGAACAAAAAGTGGATTTGGCTACACCGAATATGTGTGACGATATACATATAGTCACACATGTTATTTCGGCCGTGTGTGACTAAAGGTCGCGCGACCATAGGTACCCTATGGTCACGTGTTTGACTTTTTTTTAGTCTCTATTGCAAAAGAGTAACCAAAACCGTAACATGTGTGACTAATTAGGTACAAATTTTGTTGGATTAATCCGTATTAGTGACCATAAACACTGTATAGTCACACAAAGCATGTTTGTTTTGGGTATTTAGTCACATACAATTAAGCATAAAGTGGCAAAAAGTGTTAATAAGTGTGACCATATGTTATTTAAGGTGAAGAAATATGTCTTTTGTGTGACTATTGATCATCTAATGGCCACTTGAATTTTATGTTTGTGTGACAGGAGGTGGTTTCTTGGTTTGTGTAACTATAGTCTATAGTGAAGTAGTCCCTAGTGCATTACTTCCCTCTGTAACTTGAAGTAAAGTAGGGATGACTTATAGTTGACCGACTATAGAAGTGTTTTGGGAACCTACTTGGATGGAAGTC